>JAJJWW010012703.1:0-500544 GCA_023531295.1 Papaver armeniacum
GGCGGCTTCGCATAAATTTGGTTTGGCCGTGGGGTGCTAGCCTCAGCACTGCGACTTTGGCTACTAATCAGAGATGGCACTACAACTTGGTCCGCAGAACGGTGAATGTTGCTAGCCGGCTAGGTTACGGAATGCATGGAGATGGCGATGTCTTGAACGGCCAAGATGGTGCTTCCTTGGTGGTGGAGATGGAGCTGCTTTGAACGGCCAAGATGGCGCTGCTTTGAACGGCTACGGAAAGGCGGATGGCGTGGCTAGCTTGGAAGGGCCGATGGCGAGGCTAGCTTGGAAGAGCCGATGGCGAGGTGAAGATGAAGCCATGGAGCGTTGGATTGGTACACGGAGAGGATGGTGCTGGTTAATCCACAGAATGGTAGGGACGGCTGCTGACTTGGATACCAAACCCTAATTATCCGTATAAACAAATATCTAATCCAGCTGGTATCACGCGTTTGAAGCCTTAATTCACGGCTGGTAAAAGGATTTTCTTTCTCAGGCTTCATCAATCTGCTGAATATAAGAGGTGATCTTGAATGCTTCGTTCATACAGAACTTCATAAAATCGCGTCCACCCTCTTCACAGGTACTGTCTTGTGTTTCTTTTCCTAGTTCCCATTTTATCTTCTTCATCATGTAGATTGCCGGTGAAAACATGCTAATTTTTTTTTTGTAGCATATAATGGGATCTTTCGGTGATGATCATAACTCTGACTCTTCGGAGAGAGATTTTGAAGCCGACGAAAACCAGTTTTCTTTTCATGAGGAGGTATTAGCATGAATTGATTCCCCTGTTAGTGAAGGCCGACGATATTATACAAGGCTTGTCTCTCTCCCATTTATGCAGAGTGCGGATGTGTGTTCAGACTCTCATGGATTCGGTGGACATGGTGGAAAAGTGGAGGCATGATGAAGCATCTCAGCGTGTCGGGAGATCTCAGAGTAATGAAGACTCTCTACAACCCAGTGCTAGGGCTGAACGATTCGCCTCTCGGTTGAAGCGGTGGAAGACTGAGTCCATGAAACTTTTAGGTGAGGGACAATTTAATTACCCTATCCATGATGGTATCATCCTTGACTTTGATGCGGGCGAACCGAGACATCCTCAAGAAGCTACCGGAAAAGCTCTTGAGGAAGATGTCAACACAGTTTACGAAACTGAAGCAGCTTCTGGAGTGGACGCCGAAACTGTTGTCAGGGACGTTTAAGTGACCGTTGAGGATGTCGTCAAGGCAGACGAGGAGATGGAGGCAATATATGTTGGGGCCATTGGAGAATCCACAGAAACATACGCTGGGACTGCTGTTGAAACAAACGACTGACAAGATGTGGAAGCTGCTGATGCCGAAACAGCTTCTGGATGGGATGCCGAGGTCGCTGCTGCCGAGGCGGCTTCTGGATGGGATGCTGAGGTCTCTGCTGCCGAAACGGCGTCCGGATGGAACGTTTGCTGCCAGAGAAGGTGCTGGGGAAAGTGCTTGAAAAAGCTTTGATGAAGGCGTTATTGATCCAGGCGTCTGCCATTAACGACCAATTTTTCCACTTTTGCTATTTCTTCTCGGCGTGTAGCCGCTTTTGATATTCCAAAGGTTTACTTTCACTTTCTTGTTTCCATGGCAAAGTTAGGGCTTCGCCAAGTAACATTCCGTTATTCAGCTTTTATGGTTTCACATCTCTGAATGAATTAATAAAACCTTCATACTGAAATGATCCAAAAACCCTTTATGTGAAAATAAGTTGCTCTCCCCTTCTAGCCACCTAGTAGATGGACAGACGCCGTACACAAATAGTGTGGATGGAATTTGCCACAGGTACTATCCGGCCTGCTGCACAGCCAATGCCTCCGAACGCCGACATCGCCCATAATAACGCGAGACAGGGGAAATAACAACAATGGTTTAAAGGTTCGACCGACCTGTTTCTTGGTTCTACCTTGTATCAGCATCGTTGTCACACATCCCGAAAACTAGTAGAGCGTTAGGTGAGATTTGAAGTCGGATAATTTTGAAAAGATATCTGTTCAGCCGCCTGATGATCATCTTCCTTGCATATTCCATTCTTCAGTACTTTTGGATAGATATTTTTGTGGTGGTTTGGTTTCTCTGGTTTTCAATCGCTGGGTAGTGACTCTGTGAGAGTTTGGGTTTACTCGGTATTTTTCTTTTAAGATGATTTGGGAAACTTTGTAAGGAAAGATGTTCTTTTAATTGAAATTGAAAACTCTACTTATGAATGCAAGCGGTGCAACCATTTTAGAGAAGTTATAATCATTGCGTGAAAAGGGAAAAATGCTGAAGGAAATGCTGAAAGGATAATACAGGAGGTGAAGGTAGCACAACGTTTTAGGTATTGAAGGGTTTGAGCCATCGCGAGTGAATCGTCACACCTTCCTATTTGTCGGTATTGATGAGTTTGCAGTAACCTCCCAAGATAACATCTGCCACCAGGTATGGCTCGTCTTCCTTTCCTTTAGGCGGATCGGGTCGAGCGGCTATCTTCACTGTTATATCTCCAACTTGAAACGAGGTCGTCTTGACTACCACATCTCCAATTTGAAACGGGTTTAGGCGTTGCGCAACCACTTGATTTTTGAGCTCGTCATTTTTGGTTGTAACCGCTTCCAGATTTTTGACAAAGCGCTTGAAAGGCCCAACGTCCAATTCACATCTCCTAATGACGCCCGAGTTGATAATCGGACCGAGTCTCCACGCCTGGCCGAGAGGAGAGGTGATTGGGTGCAGAAAGGGTTGTTTAACCAGGCTTACTTGTGCTCGGAATTTGCGGATGAACGTCGACGGGCTTTCTCCAGGAAATTGAGTTACATTGGTAAGTTGTTGATACGGCAACATGTAATCTTCCAAGTTGGACGGCTTCTTGAAAATTCTTTCGGGTACCGTCATCGGCAGAGGGGATGCTCTTAACTTCGATTTGTTGTTGTGTACCCATGCGCGCCCTAGAATCATGTCGTAATTTGAGAGTTCTTTGACGATGTGGAATTTTCCATGTGTTAGAGTGTCTCCCACCTTGATTTCAAGGTTGATGTAGCCATATGCGTCTATCGCCTTCCCTTCCAAGTTTTTGACCATGGTTGGGGAACGGGTAGCCTCCTGCTTCGAAAATCCCGCAGCTCTTAGAGTTTTGATGGTAACGATGTTGAAGTCAGAGGCCGCGTTGATTAATGTGTTGTCGAGCTCGGCGTCCCTCAGGTAAACCGTGGTCACTAGTCCCCAGTTGTATTTTCCAGTACCGCTTCCCGAGAGAGTTTTGGGTTCTGGCGTGGTTTCTTTAGTAGGAAAGAATCGCTTGCCCGATACAACACGGTTAAGGGCTGTGAAGATATCTTAACGCTGCGTCTTGGAGAGATAGAGAATTTCGCACACATGCTGCATCATGGCTTGCACAGTCTCGTGTACAGAGTCCCCAGAGACCATGCAACTTCTGACTGGAAGTGGAACTCTGTGAACTCCTTCATTGCCCATTCGAAGCCCCCCTGCTTCTATCTTTTCTTTGAAGATATGCTTTAGCTTATTGCAGTCACTGGTCGGGTGGTGGACAAATCTGTGGTAGAGGCAATATTTGGGGTTTGCCATTTCCGCTTCGGTTGGTGGGCGTCTGGTAGGAGGTAGTCTGATGGCGTCGTCTTGGATCCATGCTTCCAAGAGTTCAATCACTTCCTCGATTGGGAATGGGAAATCCAAGACTTTTTCTCCAGCTTCTTGATGTCACAAGGGAGTTTTAGCGGTGGTCTTCCGTGACGGAGCTGCCTGTCGCGCTGGCGCTGCGCGTTTGGATTGTTGTTCTGCCGCTGGAGCCTTCCTTTTTCCTCCTTCGTCTACCACGCTCACAAAGGAGGGACTAGTGTTGTATTGCTTATTGACGAGGTGTCTATTTCCTCGAGTTTCACATGCGTCCTCGTTTCTGGTTGACCTGGTTCTTTCCAACAACGCTGGTGCTGTTGTGGCCGACCGTTTTGCAGCTTCATGAAGTTCAGAAAATATCTGGAATCGCAGATTCTCAAGTAAGGCTCGATAGATGGGAATCATCCAATTGATGCAAGAATCCACCAATTGATATTCGGTCACGTTCGGGTCATGACAATCTAGTGCTTGAATTCTGAATCTTTTGACGAAATCATTCGGATGTTCGTTGTTTCGTTGGAACATCCTTCCTAGATCTGAGAAGGTAATTTGCTCAGATACAAAGATGTACTTCTTGTAGAAAGTCGCAACCATGTCAGACCAATTGGAGATGCTGCTTGGCGTAATGCTGTTGTACCATGTGTATGCTCCTCCAGTAAGTGATTTCGAAAACTCCCTCAAACGGAGAACGTGATTGTATTTGTGCTACCCCAGGGACTCCAAGAATCGAGAGACATGTTCACGCGCATTACCGGTGCCGTCATACAGAGAGAATTGAGGGGAAGAGTACCCCCTTGGAAGAAGAATTCTTTGTATTTCCGGAGGATACGGGGGTTGATGCTGATGTATGTCCATGAAATCGCTTTTATCTCGGTTTCGGAGAAGTCGTCCCAAATCTTCTCGTGTGACAAAATTGGACGGTTGATTTCCTTCCGCTGGATTTCCTGGGTGAATCTCTTCACCTACAAAGGTGTGCCCTGTTGAGGTGCTGGGGCCAGGGGTATCGGAGGTGTTCCTCATTGGTTCTGGCTGGCGCGATTCTTGTGGTAGCTTCTCTGTTAGTGTCTTGAGAAAAACAAGTACCTCCTTCTGAGTTGAGGCCATGTCCGTCTGAGCTCTAGCGAGAACCTCCTGTCTTTCAATCAAATCAGCAATAGTTTCTCGTCCTGACAGCGGAGTAGCTGCGGCTCTGGTGATGGTTGGAGGTGTCATACTTGACGAAATATTGGGAGCGGCGGCAGCGGCTCTGTCTCTGGTGATTGGAGGTATAACACCTGAAGGAGCATTTTCCACGGCAGAGGCTCTGGCTCTGGTGATTGGAGGTGTAACACCTGAAGGAACATTCTCCATGTTGCTGGTGTTGACAGGTGGCGTATTAGCACCACTGGGAAAAACGATAACGCCGAGAATAATTCCGGCGCCAGTGTTCTCAAGGTTTGTTGCTAATCCTGACCTGAATTCTACCATCTTGAGATCGGAGTTGAAAGATAAAATCGGGAATTAGGAAATTGATATTGTAACCGAGAGATTAATCTCCCACTGTGGTCGCCAATTGTTTGTGGGTGAAAACCGTTTCTGCTGATTTTGGTAATTTTGAGTGTATTTGGGTGAGAAACGAATCTAAACCCTAAACTATGTACTGCACGGGAGTACTTTTGATTCGAGAGATCAATCTGTACAATCCTGGCCTAAACCAAGAAATGGTTGGTCTTATGGAGGGAAGCGAAGAAAGTGTTGAGACCATAATGGTTGATTCTGAAAGTGTGGGCGTTTTGTGACTTGTATCAGAAAGTTGAACTGGCTAGCTGGATGAAAAAGCTATCAGATGATTTCTGGATGTTGTATTCTTCTCCTGACCAAAACTTGTTGTTTGGTGGAAATAGGTGAGACCTATTTATACAAGTCATAGTGAAATGTACCCTGGTCTAGTAAGAAGTGGAAACGATTGAGTGGTGGAAGAAAAGAGTAACGTGTAACTGTTAGACGTTATACTTCCATGATGAGGGAAGTGAATTCGTGTAACCGCCAGTCATTACGCTTCCGTGATGAAGGAAATGAATTATTTACACCATTACTTTTCACCACCACTAATTATCCCACTTCATGACACTTTCTTGTAACGGGCGCATTGCACGCCGCACGCTGTAAACCGCCAGACCAATACCCTGATGAGCATCCCCCAGTTTATGACATATCTTGATGTCTCGAGTGTTTTCGTGGAAAACATGTAGCACTTTGCTACGTGTGGAAGTTAAAATTGAGAGGCTTTCCGCAGGTAAATAGCATGTGATGCTAGGCTCGTTTTGGCTAGTCGCCTAAAACTTGTCGCGAGCTTACCGGTTTGGTGGCGAACTTCGATGGCCGAGATCACATCTTACACTACACCAAATTCCCGGATTAGTAACACAAATTCGTAACGGCTTTGTGGCCGTTACGAAAAATTCGTAACAGGCTGAAGCCGTTACAAATTTTAAAAAAAAAATCGCAACAGGCTGAAGTCGTTACAAATTTTAAAAAAATCGCAACAAGCCCTAGCCGTTACGAATTTTTTTTCAGGCGTGCCAGTCACACGCTTGGTCACACTTGGGGCGTAACACCTGCAGTTTGTGCGTGTGCCATTCACACGGGTGCTATTGTTTTTCCACCCAAGATGCGTAATGCTAGAGGATATCTCCTACCATGCGTAAGGGTTTTCTCCTGCCTTGGTGAATCTAGATTTTCATTTTTCATTTTTTTTCTCTTTCTCTTTTCTGCTTCTCCTGCTCCTGCTTCTTCTCTTTTCTATTCAATCGATTAGCCGAGAAACCTCTCCTCTTCTCAATCATCTTCAATCATCGATCTGTGTAAGTGTTCAACATCATAAGTTTTTCAATTTCTAGGGTTTCATCTGTTTTTCAATCGTCTGCCTTTTTAGGGTTTCATCTTTTTTTTTCTCTGATACGACTAGTTAATCTAATACGAATTTGTTTCATCTGTGAATCGATTTTAGTCTTTCTTTTTCAATCATTTATTAAATCTACATTACTATTTGTTTTTCTGATTTCAGGGTTTGAAGTACGGAAGAACTAAAATCCGTCCTATTTTTGTTTGATGTTGATTGATTGTTTAATTTGGTTTAATTTTGTTTAGCAAGGGTTCATATGAATCTCGATTTTTTTGTTTAATTTTGTTTTGATTGTTTCATCTTATCAATCGATTTTACGCTACAGGTAAGGTTGGTGTTTTGTCAACAAAGCTGGTGTTGATATTAGATTTCCAGGACTGAACTTTGTCGATTGAGTGGTGCAAAGATTTACCCTTTAGGAGTGATCCGATTCTCAGGTAAAGTATTTGTTGGAACTGAATTTTGAAATTCCAGCTTTCCTGTGACGAGTTTGTTGTGGTAGTTGTTCATGTTTAGAAACTTCAAATGTAACAAGTTGAAGCCAAACATGAAGCAAATTAAGAAGGTAAATTTATCTGTTGAAATGGTTCTCTTTTTCCTCAATAAATTTGAATATACATTAACTTATACCATCCCCAAAATAAAGCTAACGAATTTACTAACACCAAAAATCTGTACTGTATAAGAATTACCTATGAACTATATATGCAGTGGTACAGTTTCGGAGTCGTCTGCACAAGCAGCAAGAAAGGTAGCATTAATGAGCAAATAGTACGGTCGTATACTTGGTGGGTTGCTTCGGCATGGAGTTACATACATTTTATAGGGTACGCTAAGACGATTATTCTTTAAAATCCAAAAATAATCAATCACTAAGGAAACATGAGGTTGATCTCATGTAGGTGTTTACAGGATACAGAATCTTAAACTTTGGGAATTATCTGTTGTTGAGAACCCCTATTGATCTTATGTAGATCTCTTAGCCAAAGATTACAACTTTGATCGGAAGTTTTCTCTAAGAATGTTGCTTCCTTGCATTATTTCAACATCAAGGATATGCAACTTAAGCTTTTGTGTCTGCTGAATAACTTTTTAGATGTTTTATAGGTGGTATAGCTGCTGGTGCTAACACTGTTCAAATTACCATGGTATTGAAGTTGGGCAATGGGTTCTGGTGTGTGTGCTCTTAGACTTGCAGGGACTGAATTCGGGATTGCAACTGTTGGAGATGGCTGAGCAGATACAGGTAAGTAGAAATTGATGTTGTGTGTTAATCTTGAATGGGATTTGAATCTGAAATTTGTTTTTCTTCCCGGTTTGGAATTTGATTGATTAATTTCAAGCAGTCATCGATGGAAAGTCTTCATGTTTTTTTTTTATTTTTTTTCATTACCGTGACACTTTTTTCATCTTTGTTGGAGAAACTGCTGAAGAAAATCGACAAAACCCTTTTTCATTTTCCTCCGTGTTTCAGCGTTCGAGATTCTGTCTCAACTCATATCACCTGTTGGTTCCCCTAAAATCTGAACTTGGCAGTTCTATGAACAAAACACAAGGCTCATGTTTAGTATATGGTTATTGCTAGACAGATTTTAAAAGTGTGTTAAACCCCTTAGTGATTCCCCTAAAATATGAGCTTGGCAGTTTTATTACAGTAGTTCTTCACTCTGAGTTGATGAAAACTAATAAAGTCTCTCTGAGTTCATAAAATGGCTACTTATGTAACTTATATCTGTTCTTTTTCTTTCTTATTGATAATCAAATCTACTCAATCTTATTGATAATCAAATCTAATTAACCATAGCGTGTTTAATTAGTTGAACATATTCGATTTGAAAAAAATCAACAAGTGGTCAGGTTTACTGTCTATCAAACAAGGCCTACTAAATCTTATGTTGACCTTAGCAGGTTTCTATAAGAGAATCGGTATTTGTTTATTTTTTTCTGAAATTAGTACCCGTCTGTAATCATGTGTTATCTCATTATCAAACACATTCTATTTGATACTGAGAGCACTCAAG
Source organism: Papaver armeniacum (assembly GCA_023531295.1). Taxonomy (NCBI): domain Eukaryota; kingdom Viridiplantae; phylum Streptophyta; class Magnoliopsida; order Ranunculales; family Papaveraceae; genus Papaver; species Papaver armeniacum. Next base: position 8,541 of record JAJJWW010012703.1, read on the forward strand.
GTATTTGTCCGCTTCTATTTTTCTTTGTTCTGACATAAACGATACAAATTAAGAAGGTAAACCTAGATTTTTAATTTCCCTCCTTCTTTGATTATCCATTTAGATTGATGTTTTTATTATTCTGAATAAGTTTGGGTTCTCAGGGAACAAAGCTTCTCACTTTGATCCCATTATTATGAATTCCGTAAGAGACATTATAGCATATTATCTAAATTAGGCATCACTTTGATCATATTCTGTATTATGATGCAGGAAAGAAAGCAGGAATGTGATTGAAAACGAAGTTGTGTACTGACTTAAACCATGAGGTCAAGGTGTGTCTCTGTTTTTCTTTCGGTATCCAATTATGCCATGGATTATGCCGTGTCCCGACCATGATTTCGCGGCGCCAAAACTTTTCTCAGGCAATGAACCAAAAATACCCGACAAACGTTTTCCTTACCTGAACTCTTTTGCTATATCCGGCCATCCATTCCTTGGGTTTCCTGATATATCTATGACTTCATTAATATTTATATGTTTCCTAATCTTAACACCCAAAAGCTGTACGTTATCTCTTGGCTCTCGGTACGAACCCTAAACAATCTGCCTTTTTTTGTTTTGTTTATTGTTTAATCTTATTCACATCAAGGGTTCGTATTATTTGTCATCTAACCCTGAATTTAACCCAGGATATGTTTTTTTTTTTTGATTTGTTTTGGTTTGATTTCCCCTCACCACCCTCTTATCTTATTCGTCGCAGGCAATTGAGAGACGTTCTAATGATTAGTGTCAAGCATGTCTTCTTATTCCTTTTACAAGCAACTATCGACTGAGAACAAAAGAACACAGTACTGGTGTGTTCTTTTAGGGACAAACAGGAAGGGATATTATATGCGTCCATCCGTATCTGCTTCTTAATACGGACGTCCATTCCTTCCTCAGATGATATATTTTTGTTTCTAAGGAATGATGTTCTGAAAGAAGGTATGCATGTTTCGTCCGTCTTTGTTGCTTTAAGTTAATAAGGTTGGATTCATAGATAATCATGTTTTTATCTCCTTCAAAAAGCAGCTAGCTAAAGTTATTTTTTACAGGTGGTTTCTACCATTGGCGTTGCAATTCTCTTGCTATGGTAAGGTATGTTTTTGTTTTTCGTCGAGTCTGAATTTTGTTTTGGTTTTAAATTTATTTCATCCTTCATGGATGTTTTGAAACTCCTAAAATCATTGCATTAGGGTCTGTTGTTCGCATATAAATCCTTTGCACTGATAATGGTTGCCTCGATCTTTACTTTTTCGAGTGTTTAGGTTAACAAAATCGAAGTTCAGTATGCCAGAACTGCGCGCACAATAAGTTGACCTTTCAGTGGTAATGGAGCTGAACTATAAGCGTACAATGGGTTTGGAGCTGAGGACTCAATCTTGGCAGTGAGGGTTTCCGTTTTTTATTTTAGGTATGATTTAGATGTTTCTGGGGATGAATTTTTTGTGTCTCTTGATTCAATTCTTAGTGTTTTTTTTTTTTTTTTTTTTTTTGGTGATTATCAAACTGGGGTTTTGAATTTGCATGGTCTTTACTTTGAAAACCCCAATTTTGGCCCATTTTAGTTTAATCAGAGTGTGGTCTAATTATGATGTTCAATCTTTCATCTCTATTGATCCTATTCATAGATATGTCGTATGTTACTCCTCTCTCTTTTCATTTTTAGATTCGTCAATTTTTCTCATAATTTCGGTATTTTTCATTTCATTGATTTTAGTGTTTGTATGTAAAGGAATTAAGATGTTTGTGTTTCTTAGATTTTTTGTCTAATCTTGACATGTCTGTACGTAGATAAATGTAGAGACTTTTTACCACAATCGTGAAATAATACAATTAAAAACAGTTACACTTTAGTTTATGAGAAAACTGCCACCAATCAGCAAAGTAGAGACTTTTTACCACAATCATGCTTTTGTCCTGTGCTATACTTTTTCTAGCAGAGATACATGTCACCTTGATGGACTGGTATGTTTAAACTGTTAAGCTTCATTTTTTCAGAAACATCCTATGAATCAGTAATATTGAGACTTATTTGCGATTTGCAGCAATCAATATTTTGCCCTGAAATTATACTTTGTTTAGCAGATGTATGTGCTGCGAAGAAACTCTCATGTTGGGTCTTTAGTCTTTACTCTCTATTTACTGCTCTAGTTTATTCTGAAATTGTATTATTTACCAGGCATCAAGTTGATTGTGGCTGATCCTGATACCAATCCAAGCTTGCACTGAAGCAATAGATAGCCACAAGGATAAACTGGTAGTAAATGAGGCACCAAGAGCAGTGAGTATTAACTTTCTTGAAATCAATCTTAAAACCTAGTGCAACATATACCTTAAGAGCTATGTAACATGTGGTTGTGTAAACACTTTTATTCATTTTAGTAAACAACTATGGAGTATGAATTATGAAACTGAATTTGAATGCTAGTGAGCAAGCACGATGACAACTTGCCTAGCATAGAATGAATATAAAAAAGTGTTTAGTTACTTGTCAGAATTTGATACTTAACAGAATTTTTTTTGGTACTTAGAAGAATTTGTATTCTTTCTTAATAGAACTGAATGAATGTTGATGTAAATTGATTGAAGCAATTATTGTTGAATGTGGATGGATTGAAAGGTTTGTACAGGGTAGTATTTGGAATTCCGGTTTCCGGCAGAAATGTACTGCCAGTCAATATTGCCCTGGTCAAAATAAATTTTGACCAATTTTGACCAGGTCAAGGTTGACCGGCAGTAATTTTTTTGATGTTACAAAAAAGTTTGTAACGGCTCTGAGCTGTTACAACAGCCCAGTTGCAAAAAAAATTCGTAACGGCCCTGAGCTATTACCACGTGGCAAATTCGTAACGGCTCAAGCCTGTTACGAGGGCCGTTACAAAAAAAAATTCGTAACGGCCACAAAGCCGTTACAAAAAAAATGTAACACCCACTTTTGCAACAGGCGAGGGCCGTTACAACCCATTTTTGTAACGGCCTGGTTCTGTTTCTAATCCCAGAATTTGGTGTAGTGTTATGAATAAGGGTAGCCGTTAATTGTGGCTTCCTTGTGTTGGCGCCTGACAATGGCACAGTGGCATTGCGGCATGACTTGTGCATGCCAGTGGCACGATGGTGCAAGTGGCGCCTGGCGTAGCCATGGTCGTTGGGTTTAGGCGGTTGGTCACCTAAGAGTTGCCACAAGTCTATCAGTTGGGTAGCGAACTTGGATGGCTGAGATTGCATCTCATGAAGAAGGGTGGCCATTGATTATGTCCACATCTTGTTGTATAGCGAAGTGGCGTCAGCCACATGCTAATGGCATGCCAGTGGCGTAGCCATGGCATAGCGGCATTCCAATGGCGTAGCCATGGCATATCAGTATGCCGTTGATGTCGCGGTATGGCCAAAGCTAAAAATTGGCTCCGTGGCCAAAGTTAGGGTTTGGCGCCGTGGAAGAATTCGTCGTGGAAGAATTAGCCATGGAAGAATTAGGGCTTGGCGTGGCCAAGATGCCGTGGAAGAATTCTCCGTGGAAGAATTAGTGCTTGGCGTGGCCAAGGTGCCGTGGAAGAATTAGGGCTTGGCATGGCCAAGGCTTGGTTTTGGCGCCTTGGAGTCGGACCCACATGTGGCGTGGAAACATTGGCCCTGTTGCCATGCCAATCCCATTGATTCGGGAAACGATATTTGGCTTTGCTATCAATTTGCCCGAATTAGGGTTTGGCATGTCAAAACCCTAATTAGTGCACGTGGCATGCGGCTGCGGCATGGCGCTACTTTTGTGCAAACGGCGCCATGGCTATGCCAAAGGAACTATGGCAAGGCCATAGTGTGGAAATGGCCATAGGTGTAGGAATTGCCGTGGGTGGCTATTTATGGAAGGTTGCCACGAAGTGGCATGTTTGCGAGGTAGCATGTTGTGAAGTTGGCATGTTGGCATGCTACCGCGGTAGAGTGGCATGTTGGCATGCCGACCAATATCTTGTTGTGGTAGGGCGCGTTTGGCTTGTCGGTTTAGCAAGGTGGCGCGGCAGGGTGTGTTTGTCCTTTAACGTATGGTGGCAAGTTTAGAGCAACTTGATTGGCCACAAAAGGGGGCCGGCCAAACACAAGGTGCGAACACACTTCTGGTGAGAGTGTGGCGGCTTTGGCGCGTTTTGATTAGTCGATTAGAAGTGGAGCCGGCAAGCATGGGCCCAGCCACAACTTGTGTACGTGTGGCGAGTTTAAAGCGACCTGATTGGTCGAGAGAAATAGGGTCGGGGCGTGGCTAATGGAGCTATCTGGCCTAAGGCATAGCCACGCCTCTCTTTGCTGCCGCGGCTCCCTGTTTTCTTATTCTGGGCGAGGTTCTGCACCTGCTAATCCATGGCGGATTAATTACTTAGGCTTAATTTTGACAAGCAAGGTCTGGTACATTGCGCGAGGAGTGAAACCCTAACTTTTATAAGTTAGTCAGGACGATTGATTGAGTTCTATGTGTTGACACAGAGTTCTTTTAAGTTCATTGCCATAGAGCATCATGCTTTTCTGATTCGAATACCTTATGCAAAGACCTTATCCTTGATACTTGGAGATTCGTGCTACTCTGCTGCGAGTGAACACAAATCGTCATGCCATATCAACATTAAGGGTTCAGCCGGAGAACATAACATAGAAGTCATTCAGAGGAACTTATATTAACTGAATATACGCGAGGCGCCGAAATTCCCAGAACATCTGGGATGGTTGCTACATTCGCCAGTCTGGATAAATTTCATGTAAGTGTATTGAGCGGCTCAATAAGTATGCCAGTGGAGAGCTTAGAACACGTGGCTCTATTTCCTTGCAGAGTGACGTCACATCAGATGCAAGGTTTTACGATTTTAACCCTAATCTAAAAACCACTATCAACACTCGGTTGAACCCACCATGCGTTGGTATGTCAAGTTTGGTTGCCATATTTTAGTGAACCAAAAATCATTTAAAGATTCGCTTGATTATGTACTAGAGTCAACTTCGTATAGGTTAGCTTGAAAGTATTAGGATATGAGACATTACAAGTATTACGAAGACTTGAAGAAGTGAAGAAGTAAGCAGCTACAACGACAACATCATCCTTCCACTTGAGGTTAGTGATATTTGACTTGAACTGTTTCATTCCCTAACGTATCTTTCAAGTCATGCATATTGAAAACATAACTGCGAAGCATGAATGATTACACTCTAGTTAGACGTAGTATTAAGGAATACAATACGAAGTATAAAGTTTATCTTTTGAACTTCGTATATAAGACATAGACATAATCGTTTGAATGCTATTGTGATTATGTATGGGTATGAGGTAAAGATTTCATCCTAGGAAACAATGTTTTACATTCGTTTAAAGGAAGTAAATTCATGACCAATCATGGGTTTAACGGTTCTACCAAAACAAGTTTCGGTTCTACCTCCATGTGAGTACTGTGCATAGTCACACTAGCTTTCCGAAATTCGGTTGACTAGGTAATAGGATCGGTTCCCCATATATATATGGTATCTAACTTGAATGTGTTGCACATGTCCATAGGATCGGTTCCCCTTTGCCTAAAAACGTGTAGCACATGTCCATAGGATCGGTTCCGCTTTCTGCTAAAACATGATGCACCTCATACAAGGATCGATTCCCCTTTGTGATGTGTTGCACCTCTTACTAGGATCGGTTCCCCTTTACCCAGAGTCGGTCTAACAAAATCACAAACTCGATCATACCATCTCAGGTGATTACTTAAGATCGGTTTCACTAATAAAAGTCATACCAATACAAAAGTCAGGCATTTGTGAATAGTTTTACCACAAACAAGTCATGAGCGGTTATACTAATCACACATATTGGTTGTTCACAAGATATGCAATGAATAACAATACCAATAACGCCTAGAGATTTCCTTTTCGATTCACAAAACAAGTTCATGAATTTACTTCCTTTAAACACATGCAAAACATTGTTTCCTAGGATGAAATCCTCACCTCATACCCATACATAATCACAATAGCATTTAAACGATTATGTCGATGTCTTATCTACAAAGTTTAATGGTTAAGCAATAAACCTCGTATTGTATTCCTTAATACTATGTCTAACTAGAGTGTTCATGCTTCGCAATTTTGTTTTCAATATGCACGACTTGAAAGATACGTTAGGGAATGAAATAGTTCAAGTCAAATATCACTAACCTCAAGTGGAAGGATGATGTTGTCGTTGTAGCTTTTTACTTTTTCAGTTCTTCAAGTCTTCGCAATACTTGTAATGTCTCATATCCTAATACTTTCAAGCTAACCTATATGAAGTTGACTCTAGTACATAATCAAGTGACTCTTTAAATGAGTTTTGATTCACTAAAATATGACAACCAAACTTGACATATATACCAACGCTTGGTGGGTTCAACTGAGCAATGCTCTGACAGAAATAAATAAAAGAGATTTATCTATCTCTGAAAATTCTCACGTCAGTACAGTTTCTCCACATGATCATATCTCTAGAGTTAGAAAAGATCATCATCTTGGGAGGAAATATTTTGGGCAGAAATTCCCGAAGAGAAACATGAACTTTGTTTCAGATACTCGCTATAAGCTAGAAAAATCTTACTCCAATACAACTTAGTTGTATCGAAATTGGGCACTCTCATCCCATTTTGTGCTCTTATTTATGGATGAGAAAAACACAATAAAAAGAGAGCACATTTGTTTTATGTGTAGTTGCTTATCAGAAAAATCTGTGACATTTTATGGATTACTGCGAATCCATGTCTGTCTAAAAAGTGTTCATGTTTATCATGATCTTTCAAAAATAGGTTTTATTTAGAATTTTCAAATTTTAATAAACCTCCCAGCATGAGAAGTTCGGACAAAGGAAACAGAATATATTTTTGTAATATTTTCGGAATTTCCTGATATTTTCGGTCCGAGAGTTGTCTCTTCTTAAAGGGAAACTATCTCTTGCATGTATTATTGAAACACTGATCAATCCCTATTTATATAACCGAGCATGCCTCCAATAACTCGCAGTATCACAAAGGCTAATAACGAGGAAGCTCAAAAGGTTAAAGATTGTCAAGGAATCAATGCAGAGAGGAAGAAGAAAAACATATCAAATATCATGTCTGATTATGATTCTGATAGTTCAGTTGGATCACAAGATGAGTCATGTCTGTTGGCTTACAACCTACAAGATCCAACCAAAAACAAGTGGATTCGTTCTGATAGTATGATTGACTATATCCAAGGTTTTGAGGAACTAAGAACCAATCTCATAATAACGGTTCGAAATCAAGATTGTCTCAAAGATAAGATTGAGGAAACAAAAGCAGATATTGCTGATATGAAGGTTCAAGTTGAAAAACTTGAGAAACAAGAAGTGGTTGCAGATAAGTCTCTTGAGACATGCTTCAAAAGTTTAAACACTGAAGAAACCTCAGTGAACAACAAGAGCACCACTAGAGATTAAGTTATATGCTGTGATACTTAATCCAGAAAAATAGACATCAATTTTTGATTTCTTTCAATGATTGTATTAGGTCTATTATGAATAAAACTATCTTATTATGAATAAAATTATTTGATTTATAATTTTTCTTGTGATAGTTTATGATTACATAGCGTGTGCTTGAATGCTTTATCTTATTGCTATGTATGTTTATGGGATGTTTGATTTCGGTTTTCTGACCTTAATATTCGATCTCATGTTGTGAACCCTTATGGTTTGGGTGACTTTTTGGTTTAGCGAGATTAAGTTCTAGCCCATGTTAGTAGGCTTTATCAAAGGATCATAAGGGGTTCTGATTGAAACAATATGTGAAAAAGTCACAATATGTTGAATCGTTTGGTTTAGCATAAAAGCATGTGTTTCGGGGTTTTCAATTTTTGCTTGCAATAGTTAAAAACCGGTTTTCAACCTTTCTATGGTAAAGGTTGGTTGTTGTTATTATTTTGTTTTGCATAAAGATGACAACATAATAATATTTCGGTATCAATTCTCCCTGGAAGAAGATGCAAACATATTGGAGAAGAGGATGCGAAATTTGAGGTAACGACTTTGTTAGTTAATCGTTTTCCTGTTTAAGAAAAGCCTGATTTTATTGTGTATATTTATTGCTTTTGCTTAACAAAATTTTGGTACAATTGATGTTTTATTCCATTATTGTGTGTGGATGTGTGTGTGATTCAATTGTTTCCGGTTAAGAAAAAATATTGTTATCTTGCTTTATTGTTTGGTATCAATCTTTTAGGCTTACAAAATTTCGGTGCAATTGAGGTGCTTTAATGTCTATGTTGTTTCAATTACTTCCGGTTGAGGTAAATAATTATGTAAGTTGATTTATTTGTGTATAAATTATTTATGGCTTAACAAAAGAAAAGGTTTACGGGATGAATTGTTTAGTCCAATTCGATTCCGGATAAAAGAAACTAAGTTATCTTAGTTAGACTTATCAAAGTGGAGGTTTCGGTTATTCAAGTCTAATCGAATGCCTTAACAAGAAATGCTAGTTAACTAACCTATTACTTGTCTTGTTTAAAAGTGAAAGGTCTAAGTTATATGGATAATTAGAAGCTGATGAGAAAAATATAGTTATATTTATTTTGGTCTTATCGAACAAGCGATTGTATTTGTACAATCGGTTTAGCAAAGGAACTAAGGTGATTAGTCGATTTTTGGTTTGCTAAACTATTATGGAAAATTGCTTCGGGCAATTGTTTCCTTGGTAACATATAAAAAAAATTACTTTGTAGTTTCGGTTTTGATATTGGTTATCAAAAATGGTGTGTGGAACCCTCGTGCTTAACTCTATAGGTTGCAAGTCTGGTATTGATTTATATTGATTGGTATCACTAAGGGAAAAGACATTGGTGCTTAAACATTTATCTAACGAAAGAGTAAAGCATAAACTAAGGGGGATTAGCATATCATATGATACTTGTAGTTATATGGACTACAAAGGAATAACAAAGACGTGCGGATTGATAAAATCTACCTATCTTACCTTTAGGGGGAGTATTATCTTTCTTATTATTATTATAATGTCAACAACGACATTTATGGATTGAATGTATACAGGTTATTGTGCTGTTGAATTCGGGAATCAAGCGTATGTGTAATGAATTCTTGTAATTTGTTTATCCATATGATGTAAGAGTTTTGTCACTAAAATTGACAAAGGGGGAGATTGTTAGAGCATAGCTCGGTTGAACCCACCAAGCGTTGGTATGTCAAGTTTGGTTGTCATATTTTAGTGAACCAAAACTCATTTAAAGAGTCGCTTGATTATGTACTAGAGTCAACTTCGTATAGGTTATCTTGAAAGTACTAGGATATGAGACATTACGAGTATTACGAAGACTTGAAGAAGTAAGGAGCTATAACGACAACATCATCCCTCCACTTGAGGTTAGTGATATTTGACTTGAACTGTTTCATTCCCTAACGTATCTTTCAAGTCGTGCATATTGAAAACATAATTGCGAAGCATGAATGATTACACTCTAGTTAGACGTAGTATTAAGGAATACAATACGAAGTATAACGTTTATCTTTTGAACTTCGTATATAAGACATCGACATAATCGTTTGAATGCTATTATGATTATGTATGGGTATGAGGTGAAGATTTCATCCTAGGAAACAATGTTTTACATTCGTTTAAAGGAAGTAAATTCATGAACTTGTTTTGTGAATCGAAAGGGAAATCGCTAGGCTTATTGGTATTGTTATTCATTGCATATCTTTTGAACTACCAATATGTGTGATTAGTATAACCGCTCATGACTTTTTTATGTTCTTGGTAAAACTATTCACAAGGCCTGACTTTTGTATTGGTATGACTTTTATTAATGAAACCGATCTTAAGTAATCACCTGAGATGGTATGATCGATTAGTGTTATTGGTATGACCAACTCTGGGCAAAGGGGAACCGATCCTAGTAAGAGGTACAACCAATCACAAGAGGGGAATCGATCCTTGTAAGAGGTGCAACACATTTCTAGATATTGGGAACTGATCCTATGAACATGTGCAACACGTTTTTAGACATTGGGAACCGATCCTATGGACATATGCAACAAATACAAGTTAGATACCATATATATATGGGAACCGATCCTAGTACCTAGTCAACCGAATTTTTGGAATGCTAGTGTGACTAAATCCAGTACTCACATGGAGGTAGAACCGAAACTTATTTTGGTAGAACCGTGAAACCCATGATTGGTGATTGAGTGTTCTTGATCAATCACATAGTTCTTGGAAGTTAGATGAACCAATTCTAAACTTGTTTGGAAGTGTGGCAAATCGGTTTCAAGATTGTAAGTATGAAAGAGGACTTACAAAGTAAAGATGTCGACATACTTTGAACATGTGCGGTAACGCTTATCTTTTATTGTTCAAAGATATTCCTTAATAGCTAAAGGAAAATCCCGGATCGAAAAATAAGTTGAGAATCTTTTAATTAAGGTTTTTAATTTTATTTTTGGAAAATGAAAATTAGTAATGTGCATTTACTAGTTGGAGATTTTCTAAGAGATTTTCGGTCAATGTTTGGACAAAGCATTTCCAGGAATTATGGAAACCGAATTTGGAATATATTGCATATATTGAGAATATTTTCGGTTTTGGAAATTCCTTGGTGTCCAAACTTCCTTGGTCTATAAATATCAAAGTTTGCATTTCGAGCAAACTAATCCTCGAGCTTGACAAAACTACCTAGTTGTGTTGTTACTGGTGGAGCCGCCTATTCGGAGAGGAAAGTAACCTAATTAGGCGAAATCTCTTATGGCCGCTCAGTTTAAAGACTTCTTTGGGATTGAGAAGCTCTATTAGTACCGTTGTTGGGAAATTAGATAATTGCGGTTTATTATTAGTTTTCGATTGATTTGATTGACTAACGGTTGTTGAACTTTGATTGCACCTAGTTTTTTATGCTTGAGAATCTTCTCTTCTGACTGTTTGTAGATCTAAAGACGTCTTGTGATAATACATTGTTAATAGACTCCGTTCTGTGCGTGATTGATCACAAGAGATTCAAGTTGATTGTGTGCAGTTGTTTATTGAAGATCTAAGAAGATTTGAAGACAAAGAAGACTTTGAAGATTTCTGATTTGGGTTCATAATCTTTGGTGTACACAATACTTGTTTCGGTTAAAGAGGATCCAACTATAATCGGTTTATCCTTGTGGTAGATTGGATTGATTAGTTGAGTAGATCGACATCAATACAATTCTTTGTGATTCAAAGTATTGATAGAAAAATCTAGACAATTACTTTAGTAGTTGTTATTAGATAGATCTAAGGACCTGACAAAGGAGTTTATTGGGATAAATGGAAGAGCCATTTTTCGAACTCACATCACTTGGTTGAAAAGAGTTGTTACCAAACAGATTTATTGTTCCTTTACTGTTTGGAATAGGAACCAAAGGAATTATTCCAATGACTTATTACAAGTTGGAGGAGTGAGAATACAGACGGAACTAGGTGAACTATAGGTTTAGTTTCTTGGTCTCAACTATACGAAGTTGGTTTGATTTTGTATAGCGGCTTAATCCTGAGAGTATTCAAATCTGGACAAGGTCCCGGGGTTTTTCTGCATTTGCGGTTTCCTCGTTAACAAAATCTTGCTGTTTCTTTTACTTTTCTATTTCCGCAATTATAATTGTTTTTATTATAATTAGAAGTAAAATACATAAACATTAATTCATATTTACTTGATAGTAATCCTATTGTGTTTGGTTAAGTCCAAACCTTTTATCAAGTAAACATACTTCGTTGTTGTATTGTCTCGATCTCGTATCCATAGACGATCACACAAAGTGTGAACCGATTAGTTGTATTGTCTCGACTCAATCCATAGAAAATCCCTTTCGGAGAAAGAACTTATAGGTGGAAAAGTTTTAGATTGAGGTATATTTGGGTACCCTCATCTTTTCACTAGGCAAACTAGGAAATTGATCCATCGGGTAGGAGCAAGATCCTACCAAAAATCAGAAAAAACAAGAAATAAAGAGGAACTGCGGCAAGTAAGAGATGCGACAAAAGGAGGCGTGGCCGCGCCACTTGGCCGACCAATTGGCTTCAGCAGGCGCCACATGTGGCCGTATGGGCATGCTCCATGTTGCTGCTTGTCGGCCCCCTTTCCCATCGACCAATCAGATCGCTTTAAACGCGCCACACACACTTTTAAATAAAGTTGGAAGTTGCTTGGTTGACGCGCCTAATTCCTTAAGGAATCTAATATAGACTGCCCATGTCAGTCTTAAAACGATCACGGTCGTACGTTTTGGCCACTCGATTTATCAAGTCTAGCCACCTTCTAACATGGTCGGACTGTTAGAGCATAGCTCGGTTGAACCCACCCAGCGTTGGTATGTCAAGTTTGGTTGTCATATTTTAGTGAATCAAAACTCATTTAAAGAGTCGCTTGATTATGTACTAGGGTCAACTTCGTATAGGTTAGCTTGAAAGTATTAAGATATGAGACATTACAAGTATTGCGAAGACTTGAAGAAGTGAAGAAGTAAAAAGCTACAACGACAACATTATCCTTCCACTTTAGGTTAGTGATATTTGACTTGAACTGTTTCATTCCCTAACGTATCTTTCAAGTCGTGCATATTGAAAACAAAACTGCGAAGCATGAACACTCTAGTTAGACATAGTATTAAGGAATACAATATGAGGTTTATTGCTTAACCATTAAACTTTGTAGATAAAACATCGACATAATCGTTTAAATTTTATTGTGATTGTGTATGGGTATGAGGTGAGGATTTCATCCTAGGAAATAATGTTTTACATGTGTTTTAAGGAAGTAAATTCATAAACTTGTTTTGTGAATCGAAAAGGAAATCACCAGGCGTTATTGGTATTGTTATTCATTGCATATCTTGTGAACAACCAATATGTGTGATTAGTATAACCGCCCATGACTTGTTTGTGTTCTTGGTAAAACTATTCACAAAGGCCTGACTTTTGTATTGGTATGACTTTTATTAGTGAAACCGATCTTAAGTAATCACCTGAGATGGTATGATCGAGTTTGTGATTTTGTAAGATCGACTCTGGGTAAAGGGGAACCGATCCTAGTAAGAGGTGCAACACATCACAAAGGGGAATCGATCCTTGTATGAGGTGCAGCATGTTTTAGCAGAAAGGGGAACCGATCCTATGGACATGTGCAACACGTTTTTAGGCAAAGGGGAACCGATCCTATGGACATGTGTAACACATTCAAGTTAGATACCATATATATGTGGGGAACCGATCCTAGTACCTAGTCAACCGAATTTTGGAAAGCTAGTGTGACTATGCACAATACTCACATGGAGGTAGAACCGAAACTTGTTTTGGTAGAACCATTAAACCCATGATTGGTGATTGAGTGTTCTTGATCAATCACATAGTTATTGAAAGTCAGATGAACCAATTCTAAACTTGTTTGGAAGTGTGGCAAATCGGTTTCAAGATTGTAAGTATGAAAGAGGACTTACAGAGTAAGGATGTCGACATGCTTTGAACATGTGCAGTAACGCTTATCTTTAATTGTTCAAAGTTATTCCTTAATAGCTAAAGGAAGAAAATCCAAGGATGGAAACATAACTAAGTTAAGAATCTTTTATTTAAGGTTTTTAATTTTATTTTTGGAAAATGAGAATTAGTAATGTGCATTTACTAGTTGAATATTTTCCAAAGAGATTTTCGGTCAATATTTTGGACAGAGCATTTCCAGGAATTATGGAAACCGAATTTGGAATATATTGCATATCTTGAGAATATTTTCGGTTTTGGAAATTCTTTGGTGTACAAACTTCCTTGTCTATAAATACTTGAAGTTTGCATTTTTAGCAAACTAATCCTTCGTGACAACAAACTTCCTCGGTTGTGTTGTTACTGGTGAATCCGCCTATTCGGAGAGGAGAGTGACCTAATTAGGCGAAATCTCTTACGGCGGCTCAGTTTAAAGTCTTCTTTGGGATTGAGAAGCTTTATTAGTATCGTTGGTGGGAAACTAGATAATTGCGGTTTATCTTGTGTTTTCGATTGATTTGATTGACTAACAGTGGTTGAACTTTGATTGAACCTAGTTTGTTTATGCTTGAGAATCTTCTCTTCTGATATAAGATTCACTCAAACTAGATCGAAGTTTCGACAGGGATCTTTAGACTGTTTGTAGATTTAAAGACGTCTTGTGATAATCCATTGTTAACAGACTCCGTTCTGTGCGTGATTGATCACAAGAGATTCAAGTTGTTGTGTGCAGGCGTTTATTGAAGATCTAAGAAGATTTAAAGACAAAGAAGATATTGAAGATTTCCGATTTGGGGTTCATAATCTTTAGTGTGCACAATACTTGTTTCGGTATAGAGGATCCAACTATAATCGGTTTATCCTTTTGGTAGATTAAATTGATTAGTTGTGTAGATCGACACAATACAATTCTTTGTGATTAAAAGTATGGATTGCAAAATCTTAACAATTACCTTTGGTAGTTGAGAATAAGATAGATATAAGAACCCGATGAAGGAGTTGATTGAGATAAACAGAAGAGCCTTTGCCGAACTCACATCACTTGGTTGAAAAGAGTTGCTACCAAACAGATTTGCCGTTCCTTTACTGTTTGGAATATGAACCAAAGGAATTGTTCCAAGTACGTGACTTATTCAAAAGTTGGAGGCATGGGAATACATATGGAACTAGGTGAACTATAGGTTTAGTTGCTTGGTCTCAACTATACGAAGTTGGTTTAATTTTGTATAGCGGCTTAATCCTGACCGTATTCAATTCTGGATAAGGTCCCGGGGTTTTCTGCATTTGCGGTTTCCTCGTTAACAAAATCTTGTTGTGTCATTTACTTTTATTTTCCGCAATTATAATTGTTTGTTATTATAATTTAAAGTAAATTACACAAACGTTAATTCATATTTTACTTGATAGTAATTTTATTGTGGTTGGTTAAGTCCGAAACTCTTATCAAGTAAACATACTTCGTTGTTGTATTATCTCGATCTCGTATCCATAGACGATCACACGAAGTGTGAACCGATTAGTTGTATTGACTCGACTCAGTCCATAGACAATCACTTTCGGAGAAAGGACTTATAGGTAGGAAAAGTTTTAGCTTGAGGTATATTTGGGTACCCTCGCCTTTTCAATTGGTATCAAAGCATGCAAACACAAAAAAATCTAACTATCTGTGTTTGGTGCAATCCAACCTATAAAAAATTGAATCTATGACTAATTCAGTTAACGTTATGCAAGAGTATGACTACTCAAAGGTTGAAGATGTTACTACTTCGTTGACTCATGATCCAGGATTTGCGAAAACGTCTGTGTCCATCTCTGATGGAAAAGAAGATGCTGATAAAGAGTTGGTAAAACTCCTAAAGCCTATAAAATCTCTATCCTCTAAAGTGGTGTTATTAAAGACAGAGACAAATCTTGTTAAACAGGAGATCAGAGATAAATACATCCAACTGAATATTCTAGTTATAGAGAATATGGATCTTACTATCAAATTAGAAGCTCTTGGAAAAACTATTTCTCAAGAAAAAGAGACACGTCCTATGACTCTGACTAATGATGCTGTTGTGATTTCTTCTGATGTCGAGGAAACTAAAAGTCCTTGCTCGACTTTTACAGATTATGATAAAACCGTTTTAGTCACATCTGAAACAGATCAAGATGATGGTAGTTTTCCTAACTACATCAAGTCAGAAGAGGATAAGAAACCATCTTCTATATCTACTGATGATCAAACGAAATCTTGTCTGAAGGAAACTTTGAACCGATTCCGTGAAAGTGATCTTAAGGAATACAATTTTCAGTTACTTGACAGGAAACTTATACTTCTTCAACAGACGGTGGTAAAAATATTGACGGAAGTTTCTTGTCTTAAAAAACTGAAAGACCATTCCTCAGTAGAAAGACATATTATACCACTACCCTATAAGATCAACTCAAAAGAATCAGAGGAAAGAGTTGATAATCGCTTCTGGAAAAAGGTTCCTCCTCACCCATATCGAAACAATTCTTGTTTTGATAAAGAACGACTCCAGAAGAAAGGGAAAGAGAGAATCTCTGCCAAAAGAAACAATCAGGAATCTCCGATACTTGTTTCAGATAATCACACTGATGTGGATCATAAGGAAGTCCTTAGAATGAGAAAATCTTATGAAAATCTCATTGATAGAATTAAGAGATATTTATCTATCTCTGAAAATTCTCACGTCAGTAAAGTTTCTCCACATGATCATATCTCTAGAGTTAGAAAAGATCATTGTCTTGGGAGAAAATATTTTGGGCAGAAATTCCTGAAGAGAAACATGAACAATGTTTTTGATATTCACTGTAAGCTAGAAAAAGCTTACTCCGATGCAACTTAGTTGTATCAAAATTGTGCACTCTCATCCTCTTTCATGCTCTTATTCATGGATGGGAAAGGCAAAATAAATCTGGAGCACATTTGTTTGTGTAGTTGTTTATCAGAAAAGTTGTGACACTTTATGGATAGCTGCGAATGCATGGTTGTCTAAAAATGTTCATGTTTATCATGATCTTCCAAAAATAGGTTTTATTCGGAATTTTCGAATTTTAATAAACCTTCCAGCTTGAGAAGTTCGGACAAAGGAAACAAAATATATTCTTTAATATTTTCGGTTTCCCCTGATATCTTTCGGTCCGAAAGTTGTCTCTTTTAAAAGGAAAACTATCTCTTGTCTGTATTCTGATACCCTGATCAATCCTTTTATATATATATAACCGAGCATGCCTCCAATAACTCGCAGTATCTCAAAGGCTAATAAGGATGAAGCTCAAAAGGTTAAAGGTTGTAAAGAAATCAATATAGATAGGAAGAATAGAAACATATCAAATATCATGTCTGATTATGATTCTGATAGTTCAGTTGGATCACAAGATGAGTCATGTCTGTTGGCTTACAACCTACAAGATCCAACCAAAACCAAGTGGATTCGTTCTGATAGTATGATTGACTATATCCAAGGTTTTGAATAACTAAGAACCAATCTCATAATAACGGTTCGAAATCAGGACTGGCTCAAGGATAAGATTGAGGAAACAAAAGCTGATATTGCTAACATGAAGGTTCAAGTTGAAAAGCTTGAGAAACAGGAAGTGGTTGCAGACAAGTCCCTTGAGATATGCTTTAAAAGTTTGAACACTGAAGAAACCTCAGTGAACAACAAGAGCACCACTAAAGATTAAGTTATATGCTGTAATACTTAATCCGGGAAAATAGACATCAATTTTTGATTTCTTTCAATGATTGTATTAGGTCTATTATGAATAAAACTATTATGAATAAAATTATTTGATTATAATTTTTCTTGTGATAGTTTTTGATTTACATAGCCTGTGCCTGAATGCTTTATCTTATTGCTATGTATGTTTATGGGATGTTTGATTTCGGTTTTATTACCTTGATTTTCGATCTCATAATGTTGTGAACCCTTATGGTTTGGGTGACTTTTTGATTTAGCAGGATTAAGTTCTAGCACATGATGGTAGGCTTTATCAAAGGATCATGAGGGGTTCTGATAGAAACAATATGTGAAAAAGTCACAATATGTTGAATCGGTTTGGTTTAGCATAAAAGCATGTGTTTCGGGGTTTTCAACTTTTGCTTGCAATAGTTAAAAACCGGTTTTCAACCTTTCTCTGGTAAAGGTTGGTTGTTGTTATTCTTTTGTTTTGCTAAAGGATGACAACATAATGATATTTCGATATCAATTCTCCCTGGAAGAAGATGCAAACATATTAAAGAAGAAGATGCGAAATTTGAGGTAACAATCTTGTTAGTTAATTGTTTTCCTATTTAAGAAAAGCCTAATTTTATTGCGTATATTTATTGCTTTTGCTTAACAAAATTTCGGTACAATTGATATTTTATTCCATTATGTGTGTGTGGATGTGTGTGTGATTCAATTGCTTCCGGTTGAGGTGAATAATTATGCAAGTTGATTTATTTTGGTTTGTATGAATTGTTTATGGCTTAACGAAAGAAAAGGTTTACGGGATTAATTGTTTAGTCCAATTCGATTCCGGATAAGAGAAACTAAGTTAATTTCTATCTTAGTTGGACTTATCAAAGTGGAGGTTTCGGTTATTCAAGTCTAATCGAATGCCTTAACAAGAAATGCTAGTTAACTAACCTAGTACTTGCCTTGTTTAAAACTAAAAGGTCTAAGTTATTTGGATAATTAGAACCTGATGAGAAAAATAGAGTTATCTTTATTTTGGTCTTATCGAACAAGCGATTGTATTTGTATAATCGGTTTAGCAAAGGGACTAAGGTGCTTAGTTGATTTTTGGTTTGCTAAACTATTAGGAAAAATTGCTTCGGACAATTGTTTCCTTGATAACATATCAAAACAAAATTACTTTGTAGTTTCGGTTTTGATATTGGTTATCAAAAATGGTGTGTGGAACCCTCGTGCTTAACTCTATAGGGTGCAAGTCTATTTTGAGATTTGTAAGATTCTTTTCGGTTTGTCCTTTATTTTTTCGTTTCTTTGTCATTTTGTGACAAAAAGGGGGAGAAATATATGGAGTAAACAAGTGATACTGGCATTGATTTTATATTGATTGGTATCACTAAGGGAAAGGACATTGGTGCTTAAACGTTTATCTAACGAAAGAGTGAAAGCATAGACTAAGGGGAGTAACATATCATTACAAAGGAATAACAAAGACGTGCAGATTGATAAAATCTACTTATCTTACCTTTAGGGGGAGTAATATTCTTTGTTATCATAATGTCAACGGCGACATTTAAGGATTGAATGTATACAGGTTATTGTGCTGTTGAATTTGGGAATCAAGCGTATGTGTAATGAATTCTTGTAATTTGTTTATCCATATGATGTAAGAGTTTTGTCACTAAAATTGACAAAGGGGGAGATTGTTAGAGCATAGATAGGTTGAACCCACCAAGCGTTGGTATGTCAAGTTTGGTAGTCATATTTTAGTGAACTAAAACTCATTTAAAGAGTCGCTTGATTATGTACTAGAGTCAACTTCGTATAGGTTAGCTTGAAAGTATTAGGATATGAGACATTACAAGTATTGCGAAGACTTGAAAAAGTGAAGATGTAAAAAGCTACAACGACAACATCATCCTTCCACTTGAGGTTAGTGATATTTGACTTGAACTGTTTCATTCCCTAACGTATCTTTCAAGTCGTGCATATTGAAAACAAAACTGCGAAGCATGAACACTCTAGTTAGACATAGTGTTAAGGAATACAATACGAGGTTTATTGCTTAACCATTAAACTTTGTAGATAAGACATCGACATAATCGTTTAAATGCTATTGTGATTATGTATGGGTATGAGGTGAGGATTTCATCCTAGGAAACAATTTTTTACATGTGTTTTAAGGAAGTAAATTCATAAACTTGTTTTGTGAATCGAAAAGGAAATCGCCAGGCGTTATTGGTATTGTTATTCATTGCATATCTTGTGAACAACCAATATGTGTGATTAGTATAACTGCTCATGACTTGTTTGTGTTCTTGGTAAAACTATTCACAAAGGCCTGACTTTTGTATTGGTATGACTTTTATTAGTGAAACCGATCTTAAGTAATCACCTGAGATGGTATGATCGAGTTTGTGATTTTGTAAGACCGACTCTGGGTAAAGGGAAACCGATCCTAGTAAGAGGTGCAACACATCACAAAGAGGAATCGATCCTTGTATGAGGTGCGGCATGTTTTAGCAGAAAGGGGAATCGATCCTATGGACATGTGTAACGCATTCAAGTTAGATACCATATATATGTGGGGAACCGATCCTAGTACCTAGTCAACCGAATTTTGGAAAGCTAGTGTGACTATGCACAGTACTCACATGGAGGTATAACTGAAACTTGTTTTGGTAGAACCGTTAAACCCATGATTGGTGATCGAGTGTTCATGATCTATCACATAGTTCTTGAAAGTCAGATGAACCAATTCTAAACTTGTTTGGAAGTGTGGCAAATCGGTTTCAACATTGTAAGTATGAAAGAGGACTTATAGAGTAAGGATGTCGACATACTCTAAACATGTGCAGTAACGCTTATCTTTAATTGTTCAAAGTTATTCCTTAATAGCTAAAGGAAGAAAATCCCAGGATCGAAACATAAATAAGTTAAGAATCTTTTATTTAAGGTTTTTCATTTTATTTTTAAAAAAATGAGAATTAGTAATGTGCATTTACTAGTTGAAGATTTTCCAAAGAGATTTTCGGTCAATATTTTGGACAGAGCATTTCCAGGAATTATGGAAACCGAATTTGGAATAAATTGCATATCTTGAGAATATTTTCGGTTTTGGAAATTCCTTGGTGTCCAAACTTCCTTGTCTATAAATACTTGAAGTTTGCATTTTTAGCAAACTAATCCTTCGTGACATCAAACTTCCTCGGTTGTGTTGTTACTGGTGAAGCCGCCTATTCAGAGAGGAGAGTAACCTAATTAGGCGAAATCTCTTATGGCCGCTCAGTTTAAAGTCTTATTTGGGATTGAGAAGCTCTATTAGTACCGTTGGTGGGAAACTAGATAATTGCGGTTTATCTTGTGTTTTCGATTGATTTGATTGACTAACGGTGGTTGAACTTTGATTGCACCTAGTTTGTTTATGCTTGAGAATCGTCTCTTTCGATATAATATTCACTCAAACTATATCGAAGTTTCGACAGGGATCTTTAGACTGTTTTTAGATATACGTCTTGTGATAATCCATTGTTAACATACTCCGTTCTGTGCGTGATTGATCACAAGAGATTCCAGTTGTTGTGGGCAGGCGTTTATTGAAGATCTAAGAAAATTTGAAGACAAAGAAGATATTGAAGATTTCTTATTTAGGGTTCATAATCTTTGGTGTGCACAATACTTGTTTCGGTATAGAGGATCAACTATAATCGGTTTATCCGTGTGGTAGATTAGATTGATTAGTTGTGTAGATCGGCATCAATACAATTCTTTGTGATTAAAAGTATTGATTGCAAAATCTTAACAATTACCTTTGGTAGTTGAGAATAAGATAGATCTAAGAACCTGACGAAGGAGTTTATTGAGATAAACAGAAGAGCCTTTGTCGAACTCACATTACTTAGTTGAAGAGAGTTGCTACCAAACAGATTTGTTGTTCCTTTATTGTTTTGAATACGAACCAAAGGAATTGTTACAAGTACGTGACTTATTCATATGTTGGAGGCATGGGAATACAGACGGAACTAGGTGAACCGATTAGTTGTATTGTCTCGACTCAGTCCATAGACAATCACTTTCGGAGAAAGGACTTATAGGTAGGAAAAGTTTTAGCTTGAGGTATATTTGGGTACCCTCGCCTTTTCACGGACAAGCACCACCATGTATACCGGCGGGCTCACTAATGCCTTGGCCAAACGAAGTCCTCCAACTCTCAAGAGGAGCCACGAAACGTTTACCCAAAGTAAGTTGGCCGCGAGAGTTACAAAACCCTAATTTATATTAGCAGCAGTATATTGCTGCCGCAAAACGATCTTGGCCGCCCAACTTCGCCAGCCGAATTTACCGGCCAAGATTCAATCTCAATCAACGGGCAAGGTGCGGATATGCTCACCAGCGGCCCAACTGTTGTGCTGGTCGGACGAACAACTCCCCAGCACGCGCCAACACCAAGAAACGTTGGCCCAAAATAGGTTGGCCAGATGAATCGGCTGCAAATCATCTCGGCCTCCCAACTTCGCCAGATGAATCGGCTGGCCTAACTCCTATTTTAGGCAGCTAATAAGATGTGGCCATGATCAACGGCCACTCCCCTTCCATAAGACGCAATCGGCCAAGCCACGGCCTCCCCATATGGCTCCCAAACTATCGTCCAAAAGGGGCTGGTCGAGCCGCTTACATGAATTTTAAGGCAGCCATTAACTGTCGCAAATCATCTCGGCCATACAACTTCGCTAGTCGAATTGACCAGCCTAGATCAAATCTTAGGTGGCCAATAAGATATCGTCATGGTCGCCAGCCGTCACTCTCCTATAAGGACCAATCGGCCTACCTTTGGCGCGCATGAACGGCTCCTTGTAGCTTCTCGAAAATGGCTGGTCATGCTCCTTTTAAGACATTAGGCTCCGCGACTAACTTAAACAAGCCTTATACAACGATGCTTCATGAACATCGATTATTTTGAGCTGCTTGCTTAAAAGCGATGCTTTACATGCATCGAATACATACGATATTTTATGAGTATCGGCTTCAAAAATAACTTTGTTATTTAACCTAATAGCGCCACATGCTATTCTTTGCGGCAAGTCTCATGATTTAGCTCGTCAAACATGAATACCCGCCACCTAGCTTGCGCGTGATTGGTCAGATAACTAGGTCTTGCACACAAGATCCACTCAGCAACCTGCTGCATATTTTCCACGAAAATACTCGAGACATCAAACATGTCACAAACTGGGGGATGCTTACTGGGGTATTGGTCTGGCAGTTTACAGCGTGCGGCGTGCAACGCGCCCATTACGAGAAAGTGTCAGGAAAGGGAGGACGGTTAATAAGCAGTAAGAGAGTAGTGGGTGTAAGGCTGACCAGTCTTCCCTCATGATGGAAACGTGATGGTCACCACTTTTTACATGACTCCACTTCTCCACTACATAACTGTCCCCACTTCCTACGAGATCAGGGGTGCTCAATCATGACTTGTATAAATAGGTTTTCGACCAATTTCGAAAAACAACAAGTGTTATCAACACAAGTATCCAGAAACCACATTCTGATACAAGTCATAAATCAGCCACACCTTCATCCTGATTTCAACACCTTCTTCGCTTCCCTCACTAAGATCAACCCTTCTCCTTCATTTTGTGACCGAAGCAAGACTGGAACGGCCATTTCTTGGTTTAGGCTATGATTGTACAGATTGATCTCTCGAATATAAAGTACTCTCATGCAGTGCATGTGTTTAGGGTTTAGATTCGTTTCTCGGCGGCACACCCAAATTTACCAAAACCAGCAAAATCAGTTTTTACCCCAAAACAACTGGCGACCACGGTGGGAGATTAATCTCTCGGTTGCAAGATCAATTGTCAATTTCATTTTCAATTTTCTCAAGTTCAAGATGGTGGATCTTAGGTCTGGGTCAGTTACCAATTCCGATGTTGTTGGCGTTGATAATACTCCTGGCACCAGTATCCCTGTTGCTGACACCAATGTACCGCCCGCCAGCACAGTCAACGCATCTCATGGTGTTACATCCTCAAGCACCAACACCCGCAATGCCGGAAGCATCCCCTCTGACATGACACCTCCTATCACCAAAGCTAGAGCCGCTGCTAATTCTAATATTTCTTCGAGTATGACACCCCCAATCATCACCAGATATGCTACCGCTTCTTCATCAGGAAGGGAGACTGGAGGAGCCAGAGGAAACCAACCTCCTATTACCATTTCCGATTTAATGGAGAGACAGGAAGTTCTTGCCAAAGCTCAGACGGACATGGATACAACTCAGGAGGAGGTACTCACTTTTCTCAAGACGCTAACAGAAAGATTACCACCAGAACCGCGTCAACCCCAAATGGAGCATACAAGGAACACTTTCATGACGCCTGGCGGAAGTACTTCAACAGGGCGTATTTTTATGGATGAAGAAGTTCGTGTGGCTCCTGAACGACCGTCATAAAGGAATCAACAGTCCAACTTTATCACACGGGAGGACCTGGAACGGCTTTTCCAGAATCGAGGCAAGGAAAATCCAGCTACCATTCATCAGCACCAACCTCCTTATCCTCCTGATGTGCAAAGAGTTACCCTTCCAAGAGGATATTCTTCTTCCCAGTTCTCCCTTTATGATGGTATTGGTAACGCTCATGAACACATCTCTCGCTTTTTGGAATCACTAGGGGAGCATGAATATAACCTCGTCCTCCGCCTGAAAGAATTCTCAAAATCACTCACTGGAAGGGCGTACACCTGGTACAACGACATTGCACCAAACAGCATAGCCAATTGGTGTGAAATGGTTACCGCTTTCTACAAGAAATATTTCTTTGTGCCTGAGCAAATCACTTTATCAGACTTGGGAAGGATGTTTCAGCGAAACAATGAACATCCGAATGATTATGTCAGGATATTCGGGATTCAAGCGCTAGATTGTTGTGATCCAAATGTGACTGAACATCAATTGGTGGAGTTTTTCATTAATGGCATGGTGCCCGTCTATCGCGTTTTACTGGAGAACCTACGCTTCCATACATTTTCTGAACTTCATGAAGCTGCTAAGCGGTCGGCCACAACAGCACTAGCCTTGTTGGAAAGAACCCGGCCTGCAAGGAATGAAGATGCACGCGAGACTCGAGGGAACAAACGTCTCATCAACAAACAATACAACACTCAACCCTCTGTAAGTGTGGTGAGTGAAAGAGGAAAAAGAAAAGCTCCAGCGGCAGAACAACAATCCAAACGTGCGGCGCAAGCGCAGCAGACAGCTCAAACCCGGAAAGCCGTGACTAAAACACCTGCGCAACAACAAGAAACTGGAGAGGCTCCTCTAACCTTCCCATTTCCGATTTAAGAGGTAATCGAACTCCTAGAAGCATAGATTCAAGATGACACCATCAAGCTACCTCCTCTCAGACGTCCACCAACTGAAGAAGAAATGACAAATCCCAAATATTGTTGTTACCATAGGTTCGTCACTCACCCAACCAGTGACTGCAACAAATTGAAATGCATTTTTAAAGAAAAGTTAGATGCAGGCGAACTTCAATTGGGCACTGAAGGAGTTCACAGAGATCCCCTTCCTGTCAGGAGCTGCATGATTTCTAGAGACTCCGTCCACAAAATCGTACAGTCTATATATGATAGAGCATTTATGTGAGATTCTGTATTTCTCCAAGGCGCGGCTTCAAGACATATTTGCAGCCCTCAACCGTGTTGTATCGTGAATGGCAAGCTTATTTCTTTATTTGCTTTTATTTATTTTATTTCATAAAATCACAAAACACCAGTATTTTATATAGGAAACCGAAACAATTTTTCCCGATCACGTAAGAAAAGCCGGTCCCAAACCCCAACCTCTCTTGGAAAGCACAACTGATAGATGCAACTGGGGACTCCTAACCACCGCTCACTTGAAGAATGTTGAGTTTGAAAGCACACTGATTGACGCGGCCTCTGACTTCAACATTGTTACCATCAAAACTCTGAGAGATGCAAGGATTTCAAGGCAGGAAGCCGTTCACTACCAAACCATAATAAAAAACTCGGAAGGAGAATCCAGAGACGCTTACGGGTACATTAATCTCGAAATCAAGGTGGGAGACGCTCTAACACACGCCAAATTTTATATAGTTAAAGAGTACCCAAGTTATGATATGCTAGGGTGCTCATGGATACACGACAACAAGGCGAAGCTAGGAGTATGTCCTTTGCCAGTGTTTATACCCGAAAGGGTCTCCAACAATCCATCCAATCCTGAAGACTATTTTTTGCTGTATCAACAACTCGCAAATGTGACGCAGCTGCCTAGAGAGAGCACATCATCATTTGTTCGCAGATTCCGGATACAAGTAAGTCTTATTGAACAACCCTTTTTGCAACCGGTCACTCCTCCTTCTGCCAAGGCATGGGGACTCGATCCGATTATTAACCCAGCCGTCACTAGGAGATGTGAGTAGGATGCTGGTCCTTTCCAGTATTTTATCAAGAGTTTAGAAGCTATCTCAGTCAAAGATAAGGAATCTAAGAACCAAGTAACGGTGCAATGCCCAAATCCCTTTCAAGTTGGGGCTATGGTAGTAAGGATTGCTTCTCAACCTACTTCGCCCAATTCTACAGAAGGAAAAGATGAGCTGTATCTGGCAGAAGAAGTTATATTGGGAGGTTACTGCAAGCTCATCAATAATGACAAGCTACAAGGCGTAATAATGCACGCCAGGTGGCTCAAGCCTTTCAATACCTAAAATATCATGTCGCCTCTTCCCTAGAGTTTTCCTTTAGCATTTCCCTTTTCGTGCAGTATTCGTAATTCCTCCAAAATGATTGCACCGGCTGCATTCATAATTAGAATTTCAGTTTATCAGTTAATCGAAGCATTATTTCTTTTCAGAAAATTACTCTTGAGTCATTCCAAAACAAAAGTCTCAAATAAACTCAAAACCCTCAAAAAAAATTACCTACTAGCTCAAAGCCAGAAAATCGGAAGCATCTCTTATCTTCCAAAAAACATACTCAAAGGGGGAATATGCAAAGGAAAAAGGAAGAATAAAATATTCAAAGGAAATTTTCCAGCGGCCGTACATCCCTTTTAGAGAGGACATCCTTCATGCCCTGAAGAGCAGCCTGCTTCAAATTCAAGCCTGGGACAGTCTCGAGGAATCTGTAGAAGGAACTTTGTCAAAGAATTTCGAATTTTTGCAACCCTTTCACAAAACTGGAAAGCAGCGCACAACCACTTCTTCAGAAATGGCGTCCATGCTCATACATATCTAGTTGGCGCCGCCACAAATCTCCAAGAAGCATGTAATTTGCAAGGGAAAATCAAACAGAAGAAAACACGACTTGCTGACCAAGCACTATTTGTGTGTTGTCTTCCCATCTGACATATCGTATCGCCTCGGAAGAATGGGAAGAACTCGTTTTTTCGCAATCAAGGTGCTAATCATGGCATTCGAGGAATGAATATGAGGCTCTACCGTAACTCTACCAAAGGATGCGGCATCTAAAGTTCCAAGGTATTACGAGATTTTTTCCAAGGATTTGGATCCCTCGGTAGGGAGATTTCATTCATTCATCCAATTGGAAACATAAAATTATCAAAGCATCATGAATAAAGGATTATTATTCCCTGGCTCCAGCCACACAAATAAAACCACTGAAAGATGCTTATCTACGAAAGAGAATAACAAAGTGGTAAATCTAGTTATTAACATCAATGTCAGGGTTAATGGCGCCCTCACTGGAGTTCTCTTTATAAGCCGCTTCAATGTCCTCTCCAGAAGCAAAAGCCGCTTCAATATTCTCTCCAGAAGCCGCTTCAACGTTCTCTCCAGAAGCCGCTTCAATATCCTCTCAAGAAGCAGAAGCCGCTTCAATGTTCTCTCCAGAAGCCGCTTCAATGTCCTCTCTAGAATCCAAAGCCGCTTCAATGTCCTCTCCAAAAGCCACATCAACATCTTTTTTCAGAGTCCGCTCCTATGCACTCTTCGGAAGCTGCTCCGACATCCCTTTCATAAACTGCTTCAACAGCCTTTTGAGGATGCTCCGGTTCATCCACATCAAAGTCGAGAATTATGACGCCATTATGGATAGGCAAGTCAACAAGATCGGGGAAAAGAAAGGACTCTCTATCTGCCGAGAATAATGGCTTTAGATGCGGAATATCAACCAACTATATGCTCATCCACCTGGAACTGATTGGCGTGTACTAAGAGAATGATCATCACATGCCTTGATACTTCATCAGACGTATCTTGCTCGAAGACCCAGCTGGCCTCTATCCCGGTAACGTCTGTTTAAACTTTCCTCGTGAATTTTTTACCTGTCACCATCTAGTGCTTACCCCACAACAATGTCACTGTTACGTACTAAGCAGGGGACTTAATGTTGATGGTGGTTTTTAGTTCATGGCTAAAATTGTAAAACCCTGTGTTTTAATGTGCTTTCATTCTGCAAAGAAACAAAGCCATTTAAAAGTGATGAGTGCCCAGGCCTCTTTACTTACATGTATATTGAGCAATTCAGTATATTTATATATGAAATTTATACAGAATGGTGCGTGTAGCAAAAATCCCAAATATTCTATAAATTTCTGAGTATTTATTCTATGCCATGTTCCCCAGTTGAACTCTTAATACTGACATGACATGACGACTAATGCTCGCTCCCAGCC
Organism: Papaver armeniacum; assembly: GCA_023531295.1. Lineage (NCBI taxonomy): Eukaryota > Viridiplantae > Streptophyta > Magnoliopsida > Ranunculales > Papaveraceae > Papaver > Papaver armeniacum. The sequence continues at coordinate 36,434 of JAJJWW010012703.1, forward strand.
GAGTAGCATGAATCTCCCGAAGTGTCAGGATTAAGATGCGTGTGGAAGTACTCAATCAGAGGCACGCAAAGTTATGTTGCCCTTTGATATTAAATTAGTGATTTTTTTGTATCAGTATGCAAAATCCACCAAAAATTGATTGATTTTGCGGCAACCCACAAAATTCAGTTCTTTAACCTAATTTTATTAATTTACAAAAATTAGGTTTTTTGCGCCCTGCGATAGTTCGAACCCTATTGGTCGAAACTAAACCTAGGCAAACTAGGAAATTGATCCATCAGGTAGGAGCAAGATCCTACCAAAAATCATAAAACAAGAAATAAAGAGGAAATGCGGCAAGTAAGAGCAGGGGCAAAAGAAGGCGTGGTCGCACCACTTGGCCGACCGATTGGCTTCAGCAGACGCCACCTGTGGCCGGCTGGCCATGCTCCATGTTGCTGCTTGCCGGCCCCCTTTCCCATCGACCAATCAGATCGTTAAACGTGCCACACACACTTTTAAATAAAGTTGGAAGTTGGTTGGTTGACACGCCTAATTCCTTAAGGAATCTAATATAGACTGCCCATGTCAGTCTTAAAACGATCACGGCCGTACGTCTTGGCCACTCGATTTATCAAGTCTAACCACCTCCTAACATGGTCGGACAAGCACCACCATGTACACCGGCGGGCTCACTAATGCCTTGGCCAAACAGAGTCCTCCCAACTCGCAAGCGGAGCTACTAAACGTTTACCCAAAGTAAGTTGGCCGCGCAAGTTATAAAACCCTAATTTATATTAGCAGCAGTATATTGCTGCTGCAAAACGATCTTGGCCGCCCAACTTTGCCAGCCGAATTGACCGGCCTAGATTCAATCTCAATCAACGGGCAAGGTACGGATATTCTCACCAGCGGCCCAACTGTTGTGCTAGCCGGACGAAAAACTCCCCAGTACGTGCCAACACCAAGAAACGTTGGCCCAAAATAGGTTGGCCACACGGTTTCTAAAAAACTTGAATTAAATCAACGGAAGCTATTAACTGTCGCAAATCATCTCGACCTCCCAACTTCGCCAGATGAATCGGCCGGCCTAACTCCTATTTTAGGTAGCCAATAAGATGTGGCCATGATCAACGGCCACTCCCCTTCCATAAGCCGCAATCGGCCAAGCCACGGCCTTCCCATATGGCTCCCAAACGATCGTCCAAAAGGGGCTGGTCGAGTCGCTTACATGAATTTTAGGGCAGCCATTAACTGCCGCAAATCATCTCGGCCGTCCAACTTCGCTAGCCGAATTGACCGGCCTATATCAAATCTTAGGCGACCAATAAGATGTCACCGTGGTTGCCAGTCCTCACTCTCCTATAAGGACCGATCGGCCTACTTTTGGCGCGCATGAACGGCTCCTTGCAGCTTCTCGAAAATGGTCGGTCATGCTCCTTTTAAGACATTAGGCTCCGCGACTAACTTAAACAATCCTTATACAACGATGCTTCATGAGCAACGATTATTTTGAGTTGCTTGCTTAAAAGCGATGCTTTACATGCATCGAATACATACGATATTTTATGAGTATCGGCTTCACAAATAACTTAGTTATTTAACCTAATAGCGCCACATGCTATTCTTTGCGGCAAGTCTTTGATTTGGCTCGTCACACATGCCTACCCGCCACCTAGCTTATGCGTGATTGGTCAGATAACTAGGTCTTGCACACAAGATCCACTCAGCAACCTGCTGCATATTTTCCACGAAAATACTCGAGACATCACACATGTCACAAACTGGGGGATGCTCACTGGGGTATTGGTCTGGCGGTTTACAGCGTGCGGCTTGCAATGCGCCCATGACGAGAAAGTGTCAGGAAAGGGCGGACGGTTAATAAGCAGTAAGAGAGTAGTGGGTGTAAGGCTGACCACTCTTCCCTCATGATGGAAACGTGATGGTCACCACTTTTTACACGACTCCACTTCTCCACTACTTAACTATCCCCACTTTCTACGAGATCAGGGGTGCTCAATCATGACTTATATAAATAGGTTTTCGACCAATTTCGAAAAACAACAAGTGTTATCAACACAAGTATCCAAAAACCACATTATGATACAAGTCATAAAACAGCCACACCTTCATCCTGATTTCAACACCTTCTTCACTTCCCTCCCTGAGATCAACCCTTCTCCTTTATTTTGTGACCGAAGCAAGACTGGAACTGCCATTTCTTGGTTTAGGCCAGGATTGTACAGATTGATCTCTCGAATCTAAAGTACTCCCGTGTAGTGCATTTTTTTAGGGTTTAGATTCGTTTGTCGGTGGCACACCCAAATTTACCAAAACCAGCAAAATTATTTTTTACCCCAAAACAAATTGACTAGCCAAAAGAAAAGGAAATTGGTGTCCATAGGCGTAAAGGTTAAGAGGAGTGTAGAAGAATTATCGCGCAAAAAGCAGTTGCAATCCGTTTGCACTCATTCTGCAAGCCGATTGTAAGAACCACACTAGCTAGCTTTGGGCCTAGAAGAAGTGAAAGAACCCTAACCCAAAGCCTGGCCCATTTTCAAACCCAGTTCATCAAATCTGCTACACCCATTCAACACCCAACAGTTGTTCAATATCCAACTGCATCTCCACTCGTTGCATCAACATATGATGCATCCGCCCAACACCGTAACTCCCTTTACTTCTTCACCTAATCGAACAGAAACCAAAGTCATCTCCATTTATTCTCTTCATCCTCTACAACACCACTTGCAACCCTCTTCCGTCAAATCCCCCCCCCCCCCCCCGCCCGACCATCTCTGCTCACAGCCACCTCCATAAACACAATCAAACTCCTAATCTCTATCTCTCTCCATCTTATCTTCTCCCTTATCAAAAATAGTAACCCTAGAATCTATGATTGAGAGAGATAAGATTAGGGTTAGATGGAAAGTAAGCTTGCAGAGAAGAATTGAAGAGGATAAATGTCAGAAGACGCGTTTTGGTGAGTGAGTTGGGTCCCTCTTAATTGTCGAATTGAAGAAGAATAGAGAGAATTTTGTGTATAAATAGGGGTTGATGCTTTGTAATTGTATATCCAATGTTAGCTGGATCAATTATTCTTAATAATATAATTGTGTTCATCTTGTTCATCATGTTTTAATCTCATTTGTTAGGGTTTAGATGAAGCCCTTTATCTAATGCTAAGTTATTCATGTTTGATTATTATTCTTGTTTTGCTTAAAATGCAATATGAATGATCTAATCTGTGTGTCACAATATATTTCTTTCACCTTATTTGCTATACAACATAGGTAGTTAGAATAACTCTGTATTGTGCTTCAACTCATGTTTCAATGCTTAATTCGATTTGTGATTAGTTGTGATGTGAGAAGACAGCTAATGCTAGAGATTAATTACCTTAGTTGATATTAGATCATCCATTTAAAGATACCCCGGATAAACGACAGACTTGCAACTTGACTGGTGTCCATTACAAAGTGTCAAGAATAGTATTTGAACTAAATTAGCTTAGTAGAAGTTAGGAGGTGGATTCAATTGCCCTAGTCTCTTCCATTTAAGTGCTTACACCCTTGTTATTCGCATCATTTATTTACATTCTGTTTTACTATTTCAGTCACTGCCAATATCTTGTCGTATCGACACATAAACCCCCCTTTTGTTACTCTTTGTTTGAATCCGTATAAGTAAACTTTGTGTTCAATCTTACATCTACCTTGTCCCTGAGGATCGACTCGTACTTACCCTGTTTACAGACTCGACGTTGTATACTTGCAGTTAGTATAATTGTAGGTACTGTTTAGAGACCTATCATTGACATCAACGCCCAAGCTATTTCCGTCAATGTTTTTGCAGTCCTAGGTGGCTTAAAAAGCTTCCCTAAGGGCACATCTTGTGCGGATGATCTCCTTTCCTCAATTACAAGGTTGGTTAATTTGTGGCTTGTTGGACAGTGTCCGAGTGAGTTAGGGTAGTTTATTGCGAGTGCTCCTCTCACACCTTTGCTGAAACCTGGAGTTTAGATATGACCTATTTCCGTTGGGACTATTAGGCGGAGATTAGTTTCGAAATTAGCCGCTTCCATAGTGGGTAAAGAGATGGCGCTATACTTGGGGGATTTTCAGATTGGCATGGGCATTCCTTGTGGGGGTAAAAGGATTCTGCATTCGGTAAATTGGCTCTTAGAGTTAAAAGATCATCAAGACAACATTTTTTTGGTTCTCGTGGATTTCAGCAATGCCTTTAATTTGGTGGACAGAACGACCCTAATCCTTGAAGTTAGACGCAGTTGTTCTACCATCTCTAGATGGATCAAATTTTGATATGCTAAGCCTGCTCGATTATATTATAGAGACACTGTTTTTTCGTCTACTCAGGGCGTTCAGCAAGGTGACCCTCTTGGACCTCTTCTTTTTGCTCTTGCTTTGCATCCCTTAGTGAAGAAAATTGATATCTTGTGTGACCTAGACCTCCAGGCCTGGTATTTGGATGATGGTACACTAATTGGTGATACCACTGAGGTCTTTAAGGCGCTCTCAATCATTCAGATGGATGGTCGTCTCAGGGGTTTACACCTTAATGTTTCCAAAATGGAACTGTTTTGGCCTACTATTGATCCATGCAGTGTCATACCAGGTATTTTCCCTGAGAAAATTGGCAGGCTAGCAAATGGATTTAAGCTTTTTGGCGCGCCTGTTAGTCTAGACGTACAGTTTTGTGCTTCAATGTTGTTGGATAGGGTGAATAATACTATACGGTTGATGGACTCGGTACGTACTCTTAGAGATCCACAAAGTGAGTTGCTGCTTCTTTACAGTTGCTATGGTGCTTCCCGTCTATACTTCTCTATACGTACCACTTGTCCAGCTTGCCCAGGCCCGTTTTGACAACCATCTGTTCCAACATCTCCGGAAACTGATCACTAGTGATTGACCTGGTTTTGGCCTTCTGCAACAGCGTATTGTTTCGCTCCCCCCAAAGATGGTGGCTTAGACATATATACTATGGCCGATACTGCATATTATTGTTTCCTTGCTTCTTAGGCTCAAACTAAAATTCTACAGGACAATATTCTACATAATATCGTCGTTACGGGATCCAACTCTACTTTCCAATCTGCCATCGACATTTACATACAATTATTTGGCTCTCTTCCTTCTTCTTTTAGCGTTACCGACAGTGCCCCCCATCTTATGAGAACCCTGGTAGTTCCTTACTTCAACGCTGTGAAAAAAGAAATGCCTACGAAGTATTCCATGTCAAAGTGTGACTTAATTCTATGGCAATACAACAAAACAAACCATGCTCATGACTATCTCATGGCTATTCTTATCAGTGTGGTTAATCAATGCATTAGACCGCGTCAATTTTCCTCAGTCATTTGCTACCGTTTGAAAGGAAGCATTCGCTTGGGCTAAAGAGACGTCTCTTAAGAACATGTGTGTGTTGGTGAGGAATACCTAAGGTTCGAAGAGGCGTTTTGAGATGGCTTGCGAAAGAAGTGGGAAATACAAGGAGAAGAATAGCCACAAGAGAAAGGATTATGTATATCCAAAGAAGACTAATAGGGTATACAAGACTCGTACGAGGAAGAATAATTGCCCGTTTAAGCTTGTATTCCGTTTAAATGACATGAACAATTGGGATTGTGAGGTTTTGTGTGGCTGTCATAACCACCGGGATCCGATAGATTTTGTTGGTCACTCCTTAGTTGCGAAGCTAAAACCTGACGAGTTCGAGGATGTAAAGAGATTGACCAAAGCACTTATCAAACCGAGACAAATTCTCAGAGGCTTCAAGGAAAAGGATGAGACTAACGTGTCTTCTCTACGTACAATTTATGCCGCACAAGCAACTATTAGAAGGGTGGAGTGGGAAGGGAGGAGCGTTATGCAAGAATTTGAGAAGATAGTTTGGGATCACAACTACACGCGTATCATTAAAAGAGGGCCTGACGAGAAGCCCCTTCAAATATTCATTTCGCATCCTTTGCTTTCACAATTGGCAAATACATGTTGTGGTGTTGTTTTGATGGATTGCACCTACAATACAAACAAATACAATATGCCGTTGTTCAACATCGTGGGGCAAACCTCGGAAAAGGTAACATTCACATTGGCTTGGTGTTTAATGGAAAACAAGAGGGACTATAATTATCATTGGGCATTACGACAATTGAAATTGTTCTTCCGGGAAAATCAACTTCCGAGGGTCATCGTAATCGATAACGATGACGCATTAATGAAAGCAATATCCGACGTCTTCCCGGACGCACAAAATTTCCTATGTACATATCATATACGTAATAATGTGATAAAAACTTGCCATGCCTTGTTTGAACCTGCAAAGGCGGATATTAAGAAGAGAATGATGGTACAACTAGAGGAAGATGTTCAAAAGAACAAACTATCCCCCGAAGAAGAAGATGATGGGAGAGGCAAGATAAAGGAGCGAGTAGACAAAGAACATGCGGAAAATCATAAAAAGTGGTTAAAAAGTGACAGAGTATGCATGGGGTCTGTGGCATCAACTGGGGTTTTCAGCTACTTGGCTCTCCAAGTATTAGCTCAAACTCACAGCTTCAGGGGCTAGAGTTAAGCACAGGGTGCTTGGGAAGAGGCAAAGTGGTAGATGATAACTCACACAAGGTCTCAAACAGAATTGCAGATTATACCATTCACAGATAACAGAGTTAAGTGGTCACATGTGCAAAGATTAGCAAATGATTAATACAAGCAATTCCTAGCATGGAAACTAGTTTATCATGCAATTATGGTCAGGTTACACACAGCACAGGCTTAGATGGCAACAATCTTATTCAGATGTCTCAGAATCTTATCATCCAATTAGCACCAGCTCAGGGTTGAGTAGCAACAGAGTTGGGTGGGATATGCTTAGGGTATGCAATGGATCTGTCAACACTTGGCTCAACAGGGTTTGTGGTAAGCTCAGGGTTTGCTCAAACTCACATGTGACAGGGCAATATGATATGTTTGTTATGGCTCACAGATTCACAGACAGATATGCTCAGCACAGTTTCAGTCATGCACAGATTATACATATGCATACAAGGACTATCATACAACTAAGCATACTATATCATACAACAAGCTCATGCATCACAACACAGGCGAAATGTGGTTGGAGAATACAATACTGCCAGTATTAAACTGGGTTTAGGCAATTCCACCAATTGGTTTGCTGCTCCCTTTTCTTCCTTGGTTTTGCTTCAGCTACTCAACAGGTACCTGCTACTCAGAGGAGAAGTTCAGTTTTCAAAACTTGCACAGTTTAAAGCAAGAGAATACTACCTAGCAAGTTTAAAAGACTGATACTAGAGGTACAAAACAAGGATTTTGCAAAGATGAAGATTAACTATCGCTCTTGGTTATCTGTTCAGTAAGTGAGACCAAGTTGCAGGTTATGAAAACTTTAGCCAATAATGCCAATGCTCAAATCACAGATGATGTCAACTGAAGATAAGACTGAAGTGCACAATGATAAGATGATTATATTCCAGGGAATGCACAAATGGTTATCAACTACGCTATACACAAGAAGCACTAAGATGATATGGCTAACTGAAATGCATTAACAGATGCAGGGTGCAATAGAAAATTCAAGTACAAGAAACTAACAGCTAAGTTACTCTAATAAAGTGCTAAACATAACAATGCAAAGCATAAATATACAGGGTGGATTGAAAAATCAGTGAGGAAAGTGCTATTGAGCACACAGCACACTACCAAATCCCCGGCAGCGGCGCCAAAAACTTGGTAGGAGCTTAAAGGTGTCTTCCTACGTATAACTGCAAGTGCACAGGCCTATTGGAGGCAAGGGCAAGCACAGGTCGATCCCACAGAGAAGTGGTGTGTGCAAGGGTGAACTAATGGCCTACTAACTGATTTCAGGTGATGATGTAACACAAATATGGTTGATTTTGGTGTCGAAACGACAGAGAAGTTGTTGTTGTGACTCTAAACTAAGGCACTAATAATTAAGAGGTGTTGTAACAGATGGTGAGAGGTACTAGGGTGATCAAATCCACCCTCTGATCTTATATCTAAGCAATGCAAATTTTCACTTTGTTCTACTGCCTTCCTTGAAGACCTTAATTGGATAATTGGTGAATTAAATCTCCTTACCTACCCCTAGTATCACTGGTCTTCTTACAGTACCAGTGATCACAGGCAAATTTAGTTCAATAAGTCACTATTTTCCTAAACAATATACACACTAAGAACAACTTGATAATCTACTTGCTTCATATTAAATCAAAGGGTTTCATTTACACCCTAGCTTAATTGCTTAGAACATTATGCAGAGATAAAAACAAATTTAAATTAAAATTGTAAAACTCAAACCCTAAAACATGCTGTCTTTTTCTCTTACATCAAAACATCAATTTATATCTCACAAATCACTCAAAAACAGCAATTGACAAACACCCATACCTCTATCCTCTGTGAATTCGGCTCTGGTACGCCATGCAGGGGTTGTTGTACAAACCCTAGTTTCAATTATCTCTCACTTAGCTTCTAGGGTTAGAGAAGCTATGTAAGAGATAAATAACACTAGGAGCGGCGAAGCAGGCAACTGTGGTAGCTCTGATGGCTGTGGCAGGGGTTGGAGATGGCTCTGCAACTCTGGTCTGGTCGGGAGAAGAAGGGAAGGTAAGGGTTTCTCTGGGTTTGGTCGGGTGAGGGAGAATAAAGAGAAATGAAATGAGAAATGAGGTGTTGGTCGATGGGTGAAGGGTTTGATGGCTATGGTGTGAAGCGGGTGTAGCGAAGGGTCGATGCGATGGGTGGAGCGACCGTAGGATGCATATGATGGAGATCTCAACGGCTCAGGGTGATGTGCGGTTTTGGTGTTGAGCGGGTGTAGCGAAGGGTCGATGCGATGGGTGGAGCGACCGTAGGATGCATATGATGGAGATCTCAACGGCTCAGGGTGATGTGCGGTTTTGGTGTTGAGCGGGAGCAGCCATCTTCGATGAGAAGGATGGAGGCATGGAGCGAGCGTTGGATGAGGATGGATGAAATATTCACGGCTCAGAATGAATCCGGTTCGGATCCGGGTCATGGATAGCTCAAGCCCATGTCTTGTAAGTTGGGTTGCAACTGATGCGCACGCGGGCTTTGGCTTTATGCTCCATAGACGCTTGCCTCCAATTTTCTGCTCTTTTGGCTCCTCCATTTCTCTGAACTTTATTCACTACCTAAAAACACAAAATTAATTAGTACAAATATTTATTCTTGAAAACAAAGAAAATACAGAATCTGGGATAATATCTGATTTCTGAGTACAAAAGATGAGTTAAATGCCAATAAATAGATGTAGAAATATGCAATATTTCGCACTCATCAAATACCCCCAAACCTGAATTTTACTTGTCCTCAAGTAAAACAAAAATTAAGAAATCCTAACTATACCCCTGTCGCAGGTCTCTCGAATGCATTTAGCGTATGCACTAAGCCTTTAAACCCTTAGGTGTCCCTAGTGGACGAGTTGTAGTCTCGTGAGGGTTTACCAGAGGTGTACCCACAAAACCTTCTCCATCTTCAGAGAGTAAAAGAGTCTCAAGCATCCAAGGAGCTATGAGGACATAGAGTTTCTGCATGCTAGTAACAAGAAGTTAGAACTACCAAAGAACGCATTCTCATCCTTAAGTCTTGAGCGAGAAGTAACCATACCATATGAAAGAATTCGGATTCGATTGTGATCATAAGCCTCGACTTCGCCTCACCATTAGGGTTTTATGATAATTGCACTCAAAAAGACCGCTTTTTAGTCTCTCATGTGTGCGGGCGGGAATAAAGAGAGAAATCCCGCACACGTTGTAGGTGAGAAGGATAACCTTCCGAAATAATTTCGGAGACTCCACGAAGTGTGGACAAAAAGAATCTTTTCGATGATCTCTAAGAAAGGAAATCAACCATTAGCAAGGATGGGAGTACTCACTTACCTTCTCACCCGATCGGCAATTAACATTACTCTCTCAGCATTCATAGAAACGTCTTCAATCTTCGGTCTTCGGTCTTGAATAGCTGATGATGAACTTCTGAACTTCACAAAAACTTGACAAACATTTTTTTTTTTTTTTTTTTTTTTAAGACTTAGTACATGAAATGGAAATAACAATAAAACTCAATTTTTCACAAACTTCATTAATTCTCATCTTCTTTTCTTTTCTTTCCTTTGTTGCATGTAAACCTTGGACTATTTCAACTTTTCTTCAAATATTCTGATGGTGCTCCGCTTGCTGACGATGATGTGTTTCTATGAATCTGTTGATTGAGAGGGAGAGAGTGATGCTAACTGCAAATCGGTATTTAGAAGAAGTTTTCATCTTTAAACGTCACCCTCATGATTGACGGAATTAGCACTCAAGAGATCGAAAGTAGTCTTTGAAAGTGGTGCGAAGTTGGGTAGCTCACCATTCCTACCCGGAATTGACGTACGGTGACACACACTCTAATGACTTTTCTAGAAAGTCACATAGAGTGAAGGTCGGTACCTCGCTTGATGTAAAATGGGTAGTCTCCACTATGGTTGATCACAATTCTACTACCGAATATCTAAACAACACCTAATTCGCCCTCCGGTATGGTTAAATCCAACTTTAACGCTCTAATCAACTAAGGAACCCGATTGTGTTCTCCAGTACTTCCAATTTATGTTATTTCGGTCAGACTCTCTATGTAAACAAAGCTAGAAGCATGCTAGTGACTCTAAAATCTCTAAAAGTTGGAGGTTTTTTTTTTTATGCAAGTATTTACAAAGAGTTTTTTTTTTTTTTTTTTTTCGAATGAAGTAAAACAAAAAGACTAAAAACTCTATATGCAAATCACACCCCCAAACCTAGATCAAACATTGTCCTCAATGTGTCAACAGATACAAAGAATTTAAACAGTCACATACCATGAGAATTATGTTGAATAGAGAAAAGGGAAGATATTACCGGATGTACAATGATGTTGCTAAACCAAAGGAGGATGAATGCTTTGAAAGCAAACAACCAGAGCGCAAGACAAAAAGGTTGGTTAGCACAAATAAGAACTATGCAAAAAGAAAAAGAAAAGGGAAAGAGAATGGATTTTTAGTCCATATGTATGTACACAAGTGAACTAGATCAGTCCACATAGATGGGGTCTTCCAAGTCAACGGTCTCAACTTCTGGTGGAAGATGCTCCAGAAATGGTTTCAATCTCTGACCATTGACCTTGAAAATGTTCTTGGTTGCTGGGTTTTCAACTTCTACAGCTCCATGGGGAAAGACGGTACGTACCAAGAATGGTCCTGACCATCTAGAATGTAACTTCCCTGGAAACAAATGCAAACGAGTGTTGTACAATAAAACTTTCTGACCTGGTGTGAAGGACTTGCGCAGAATGCGCTTGTCGTGAAACACTTTCATTCTTTGTTTGTACGTTTTGGCACTATTATATGCATCATTTCTCAATTCTTCTAACTCATTGAGTTGAAGTTTTCTACGGGTACCAGCCTTATCAAGATCAAAATTCAACTTCTTCACAGCCCAATATGCACGGTGTTCTAACTCAACAGGTAGATGACATGCTTTTCCGTACACAAGTCTGTAAGGAGACATCCCAATGGGAGTCTTGTATGCAGTTCTATAGGCCCACAAAGCATCATTTAAGCGCAAAGACCAATCTTTCCTAGAAGGATTGACGGTCTTCTCAAGGATATGCTTAATTTCCCTATTAGAAACTTCGACTTGGCCACTGGTTTGAGGATGGTAAGGTGTTGCGACCTTATGAGTGATTCCATACTTGCGCACTAGTGATTCAAAGGGTCTATTGCAGAAATGACTACCTCCATCACTGATTATTGCCCTAGGGGTTCCAAAACGGGAGAAAATGTTCTCCTTAAGAAAAGAAAGAACAACTTTATGGTCGTTGGTTTTGGATGCAATGGCATCTACCCACTTAGAGACATAATCAACAAAGAACAAGAATGTATAGCTTACCTTCAGAGTTAGGAAATGGACCCATGAAATCAATACCCCAAACATCAAACAGCTCAACAATCAAAATGGGTTGTAAGGGCATCATGTTTCTTCTAGAGATACTTCCTAATTTCTGGCATCGGTCACAAGCAACACAAAAAGCATGGCAATCCTTAAACAGTGTTGGCCAATAGAAACCGCTTTGCAAGATCTTTGCAGCAGTTTTCTTGGCATTAAAGTGGCCTCCACATGCATGGTCATGACAGAAAGAGATGACGTCCATTTGTTCAGAATTGGGGACACATCTCCTAATGATTTGGTCTTGGCAGTACTTAAATAAATATGGGTCATCCCAAAGGAAGTGTTTAACTTCAGCCAAGAACTTAGAACGGTCTTGTTTAGACCAATGCAAGGGCATTCTACCTGTAGCAAGGTAGTTCACAATATCAGCAAACCAAGGCAGTTCAGACACAAGCATCAATTGCTCATCAGGGAATGATTCCCTAATTAGCACTGATTCATCAGCAGATTCAACATTCAACCTAGACAAGTGATCAGCAACAATATTTTCGACCCTTTCTTATCTCGAATTTCGAGGTCAAACTCTTGTAACAAGAGTATCCATCGAATTAGACGAGCCTTAGCATCTTTTTTAGACAAAAGATATCTCAATGCAGCATGATCAGAATAAATGATGACCTTAGACCCTATCAAATAAGATCTAAACTTATCTAATGCAAACACAACATCTAGCAACTCTTTCTCAGTTGTGGAATAATTCAATTGAGCATCATTAAGTGTTTTACTAGCATAGTAGATCACATAAGGAAGTTTGTCTACTCGTTGGCCCAAAACAGCTCCTACAGCATAGTTAGACGCATCAAACATTATCTCAAATGGTAATGACCAATCAGGTGGTCTGACTATAGGGGCAGATGTAAGGAGAGCCTTCAGTTGCTCCCATGCTTCCTTACAAGCATCATCAAAGACAAATGCAACATCTTTTGCAAGAAGATTGCACAAAGGTCGTGAAATTTTACTAAAGTCTTTGATGAATCGGCGGTAAAATCCCGCATGGCCTAAGAATGATCTAATGTCCCTCACAGAACGAGGTTGAGGCAAGTGTTGAATGAGATCTACCTTGGCTTTGTCTACTTCTATGCCTTTTTCCGAGATGATATGCCCTAGAACAATGCCTGAGTTAACCATGAAATGACATTTTTCCCAATTCAAGACCAAATTCTTTTCCTTACACCTAATCAGCACACAAGTGAGGTGATGCAAACACTCATCAAAAGAAGATCCAAACACAGAAAAATCATCCATAAAAATCTCAAGAAACTTATCTACCATGTCGGAAAATATGCTCATCATGCAACGTTGAAAAGTAGCGGGTGCATTGCACAGCCCAAAAGGCATACGACGATAAGCAAATGTTCCATAAGGACATGTAAACGTGGTCTTTTGTTGGTCTTCGGGTGCTATGTGAATTTGGTTGTAGCTAGAATAGCCATCTAAGAAGCAATAGTGACTATGTTTTGCTAACCTTTCCAGCATTTGGTCAATGAAGGGAAGGGGAAAATGGTCTTTCTTGGTTACTGTGTTCAGTTTTCTATAATCAATACAAACTCGCCACTCTGTGGTCACACGGGTGGGAACAAGTTCATTCATCTCATTTTGAACTACAGTGATGCCAGACTTTTTGGGTACTACCTGAATGGGACTGACCCACTGGCTATCAGGGGCTGGGTAAATGATACCCGCATCAAGCAATTTCAAGATCTCACCATTGACAACATCTCTCATGTTGGGGTTAAGTCTCCTTTGCATTTCCCTAGATGGTTTAGTGTTCTCCTCAAGGTTTATGTGATGCATGCAAATTGTGGGACTTATACCCTTAAGATCGGAGATGGTCCAACCTAAGGCTCCTTTATGTTCTTGAAGTACTTCTAAGAGTCTACTTTCCTGTTCCGTGTCTAAACATGATGCAATAATCACAGGTAAAGTTTCAGAAGGACCTAAGAAAGCATACTTCAAAGTATCAGGTAATGGTTTCAAATCAAGCTTAGGTGGTGTATCAAGAGGTGGGGCAGATTTGGTATCAGAGAGTGGAAGTGGTTCCACTGCATTCTGCCATTTAGCAATATCCATGGGTGGAACAGATTCAAGCAAAGAGTGAATTTCACCAATGTACTTAGAATCGAAGAGATCTAAGTCAAAGTTATCTAAACATGCTTGCAAAGGGTCCACTGACAAAATGTCGGGCAAAGAGTCTTGGATCAGACTCTCAATCATGTTAATCTCATGCAAATCAGTATCATCACAATCAATGGGTTGTTGACTAGTGTTAAAAACATTCAGCTCTACGGTCATGTTACCAAAAGACAATTTCAACACACCATTACGACAGTTGATGATGGCATTGGACGTCGCCAGGAAAGGACGTCCTAAAATCACAGGGATGTGATTACTTGGGTTTTGCACGGGTTGAGTGTCTAAGACGATGAAGTCTACAGGAAAGAAAAATTTATCAACCTTGATTAACACATCTTCGACAATACCACGGGGGATTCTCACGGATCTGTCCGCTAACTGTAGCGTAACATGTGTGGGCTTCAGCTCCCCAAGGCCCAATTGCACATACACAGAGTATGGCAATAGATTCACACTGGCTCCTAAGTCTAGTAACGCCTTTTCGACCACATGGTCACCTATGGTGCATGTAATTGTTGGACTACCTGGGTCTCTAAACTTAGTTGGAATCTTGTTTTGGATTATGGAGCTCACTTGCTCAGTGAGAAAGGCACGCTTATGCACATGAAGCTTACGCTTTTGTGTGCACAAGTCCTTCAAAAACTTAGCATATGTGGGTATTTGTCTAATTGCTTCGAGAAATGGAATGTTTATGTTAACTCTCTTGAACATTTCCAAAATCTCATTGTATTGGTTACCCCCCTCGTTGCACCAACCGTTGTGGGAATGGAGCAACGGGTACATGACTTAGCAGAGGAACATCTATATTGGTAGGACTCTTGGTTTTATCAATAGGTTCGATTCTTTCTCTACGGTAGATGTTTTCTGCGGTGTTGTGTGTACTTGGTGAGTCCGATGTAGACTCGCTTGACTGTGGTACACCTACATGGTTCTCAACAACTCTACCACTTCGGAGAGTGGTGATGGCATTCGCCTGACTGTGTGAAGGTTCATTGCAGGTAGAGGAGCCTGCCTGAAACACATTCTTTGGATTTTGTTGGGGTTGACTAGGAAGTTTTCCTTTTTCTCTCTCATTCAATGCATCACAGATTTGACCTATCTTAAGATCTAGGTTTGTGAGACGTTGGTCGGTGGTTTTCTCAAGTTTTGCAAGATTTTGGGTTAACATAACGACACAGTCTTCAAAGGTAGTCTTTTTCTCTACAGTGGTGCGAGGGTGTGGTTGTACTTGGGGGTTTCTAGGATATGAGTATCCTTGGTTGTTATTTGTTGGCCCCCCTTGTACTGGTCCTTTGGACCATGAGAAATTAGGGTGATTCCTCCACCCTGGGTTGTAGGTTTGAGAATAAGGGTTGTTCTCTTGCCTCCGGTATAATGCATTGGCTTGCTCGGCTTTGGACTCTTGAAATGCATGCAAGTCTCCGGATAGGTTGTCCACTAAGTGGTCGAACTATGGCATGCGGCACCAGTGGCCATATCAATTTGGTCACGGAGAGTAGGGGCATTAGATTTTACATTCTTTTCCAACTCAAGCACTTCTATTCTCCGGGCCAAAGATGCCATTTTTGCATTTCCCTCAAAGTCGACTCGATTCTATGAACATTTTGTGCAGGGGTAGTCCGTTTCGGTTCTCGGATGGACTCCCATTGTTGAGTCTTTTCAGCGACTTCGATTAGAAAAGTCCAAGCGTCATCAACACTCTTGTCAATAAATGCACCATTGCACATTGACTCGACTGTGGTACGGGTTCTAACATCTAGACCCTCATACAATATTTGCACGAGTCTCCATTTTTCAAAACCGTGGTGGGGACATTGGAGTAGTAATTCATTGAATCTCTCCAAGTATTTTGCTAGAGTTTCGTCTTCTAATTGCACAAAACCATTTAGACTTTGGCGAATTGTCGCCGTCTTATGGTTGGGGAAAAACTTTTTGAAAAACTCTTTTGTGAGGTCATCCCAGGTTCTAATGGATTGTGGTTGTAGGGCATGAAGCCAAGACTTGGCTTTGTCTTTCAGAGAAAAAGGAAACAATCTCAATTTGAGGGACTCCTCTGTCATTTGGTTAAAACGCAGAGTCCCACAAATATCCTCAAAGTCTCTCACGTGATGATAGGGGTTCTCAGCATTGACCCCTCTAAACACGGGTAGCATGTGTATGGTGCTTGCTTTCAGTTCAAACTGACAAGCATCGGCTGGCAGAATGATGCAAGAGGGCTGGCTTGCCCTAGTTGGGTACATGTAGTCCTTGAGACTACGGGGTGGGTTTGGTTCATCACCCATGATTTCTGTTTCAAATGGGTCTGGGCTTGGGCTTTCGGTTGAAGAACTGGGTATGCTTACGATTTCGTCCGGGCGGATTCTAACTAGTCGATTTGTTTGGTCTCTAAAAGACACAATCATAGCCTAGCTAGCGCATCTAGCATGTTAACATACTATCAATTTCAACACAGAAAATCAAAAACTCAAAAATGACCCACTAATACAAGACTCAGGCCCAAAAGATGACTTTTTGATGTTGTATGGCCCAGCTGTGTGGGTTCAGTTTGTTTGCACGGCCCAGGTTGGGTGAAAATGTATAGCCCAGGTTGTTTGCAAAGCCTAGTGGGTATGGGCTCAGTTTTGTGCACAGCCCAGCAGCTTAGCTTATGTGGGCTGAAGGTTGGCAGAATGCAAAGCCCAGTGTTGGGCTTCGATTTGTCAAGTGGCTTTTCTGTTGCAGATGCACAAAGACAAGAAAAGCACAAATTGGCTAAGGTTTTCAAGACATTTATATAGGACAAGGTGATGCATGCACAAGACTTGGTTTATGTGCACATATTGTGCAGATCAGTTTAAACTCAGCACAGGAAAAACAGCAATTGGGTAAGAAGCACAGCACAGCTGATGCACAGCCCCTCAAACTAGACACAACACAGCTTATGCACTGCCCAGATTGGCAGGTGCACAAGAAAAATCAACAAAAATATTTGAGGTGCACAGGGTACTTGGATGTGCTCACTCAGTGGTGAAGCATGTGCTGGGTTGTGTATTTGAAAAACAAGCCAACTGCAACACAAATTCTACTACTTGACATTCATTCAATCACCAAAAGTTCACACACAGATTACAGGTATTGTTGCACAGATATTTGCAAAACAGTTCACAGCACCATAAAGTTAATGGATCAACACATTTCAGATATGGACTACACAGATTTATCAAATGAATCAATGTTAACACCTTACAGCATGCTCAGAGGGTCAACACAGTCAAGTGATCTCAAGTGCTCAGAGATGTATGCACAGAGATTGCAGGTCTATCATACAGTGAGTGCAAATGACAGCAAATAACTACTTTAGCAAGTGACAGAGTATGCCAGGGGTCTGTGGCATCAACTGGGGTTTTCAGCTACTTGGCTCTCCAAGTATTAGCTCAAACTCACAGCTTCAGGGGCTGGAGTTAAGCACAGGGTGCTTGGGAAGAGGCAAAGTGGTAGATGATAACTCACACAAGGTCTCAAACAGAATTGCAGATTATACCATTCACAGATAACAGAGTTAAGTGGTCACAGGTGCAAAGATTAGCAAATGATTAATACAAGCAATTCCTAGCATGGAAACTAGTTTATCAGGCAATTATGGTCAGGTTACACACATCACAGGCTTAGATGGCAACAATCTTATTCAGATGTCTAAGAATCTTATCATCCAATTAGCACCAGCTCAGGGTTGAGCAGCAACAGAGTTGGGTGGGATATGCTCAGGGTATGCAATGGATCTGTCAACACTTGGCTCAACAGGGTTTGTGGTAAGCTCGTGGTTTGCTCAAACTCACATGTGACAGGCAATATGATATGTTTGTTATGGCTCACAGATTCACAGACAGATATGCTCAGCACAGTTTCAGTCATGCACAGATTATACATATGCATACAAGGACTATCATACAACTAAGCATACTATATCATACAACAAGCTCATGCATCACAACACAGGGCAGAAACAGGGTTGGAGAATACAATACTGCCAGTATTAAACTGGGTTTAGGCAATTCCACCAATTGGTTTGCTGCTCCCTTTTCTTCCTTGGTTTTTCTTCAGCTACTCAACAGGTACCTGCTACTCAGAGGAGAAGTTCAGTTTTCAAAACTTGCACAGTTTAAAGCAAGAGAATACTACCTAGCAAGTTTAAAAGACTGATACTAGAGGTACAAAACAAGGATTTTGCAGCATGAAGATTAACTACTGCTCTTGGTTATCTGTTCAGGGCAGACCAAGTTGCAGGTTATGAAAACTTTAGCCAATAATGCCAATGCTCAAATCACAGATGATGTCAACTGAAGATAAGACTGAAGTGCACAATGATAAGATGATTATATTCCAGGGAATGCACAAATGGTTATCAACTACGCTATACACAAGAAGCACTAAGATGATATGGCTAACTGAAATGCATTAACAGATGCAGGGTGCAATAGAAAATTCAAGTACAAGAAACTAACAGCTAAGTTACTCTAATAAAGTGCTAAACATAACAATGCAAAGCAGAAATAAACAGGGTGGATTGAAAAATCAGTGAGGAAAGTGCTATTGAGCACACAACACACTACCAAATCCCCGGCAGCGGCGCCAAAAACTTGGTAGGAGCTTAAAGGTGTCTTCCTACGTATAACTGCAAGTGCACATGCCTATTGGAGGCAAGGGCAAGCACAGGTCGATCCCACAGAGAAGTGGTGTGTGCAAGGGTGAACTAATGGCCTACTAACTGATTTCAGGTGATGATGTAACACAAATATGGTTGATTTTGGTGTCGAAACGACGGAGAAGTTGTTGTTGTGACTCTAAACTAAGGCACTAATAATTAAGAGGTGTTGTAACAGATGGTGAGAGGTACTAGGGTGATCAAATCCACCCTCTGATCTTATATCTAAGCAATGCAAATTTTCACTTTGTTCTACTGCCTTCCTTTAAGACCTTAATTGGATAATTGGTGAATTAAATCTCCTTACCTACCCCTAGTATCACTGGTCTTCTTACAGTACCAGTGATCACATGCAAATTTAGTTCAATAAGTCACTATTTTCCTAAACAATATACACACTAAGAACAACTTGATAATCTACTTGCTTCATATTAAATCAAAGGGTTTCATTTACACCCTAGCTTAATTGCTTAGAACATTATGCAGAGATAAAAACAAATTTAAATTAAAATTGTAAAACTCAAACCCTAAAACATGCTGTCTTTTTCTCTTACATCAAAACATCAATTTATATCTCACAAATCACTCAAAAACAGCAATTGACAAACACCCAAACCTCTATCCTCTGTGAATTCGGCTCCGGTACGCCATGCAGGGGTTGTTGTACAAACCCTAGTTTCAATTATCTCTCACTTAGCTTCTAGGGTTAGAGAAGCTATGTAAGAGATAAATAACACTAGGAGCGGCGAAGCAGGCAACTGTGGTGGCTCTGATGGCTGTGGTAGGGGATGGAGATGGCTCTGCAACTCTGGTCTGGTCGGGAGAAGAAGGGGAGGTAAGGGTTTCTCTGAGTTTGGTCAGGTGAGGGAGAAGAAAGAGAAATGAAATGAGAAATGAGGTGTTGGTCGATGGGTGAAGGGTTTGATGGCTATTGTGTGAAGCGGGTGTAGCGAAGGGTCGATGCGATGGGTGGAGCGACCGTAGGATGCATATGATGGAGATCTCAACGGCTCAGGGTGATGTGCGGTTTTGGTGTTGAGCGGGTGTAGCGAAGGGTCGATGCGATGGGTGGAGCGACCGTAGGATGCATATGATGGAGATCTCAACGGCTCAGGGTGATGTGCGGTTTTGGTGTTGAGCGGGAGCAGCCATCTTCGATGAGAAGGATGGAGCGAGCGTTGGATGAGGATGGATGAAATCTTCACGGCTCAAAATGAATCGGGTTCGGATCCGGGTCGTGGATAGCTCAAGCCCATGTCTTGTAAGTTGGGTTGCAACTGATGCGCGCGCGGGCTTTGGCTTTATGCTCCATAGACGCTTGCCTCCAATTTTCTGCTCTTTTGGCTCCTCCATTTCTCTGAACTTTATTCACTACCTAAAAACACAAAATTAATTAGTACAAATATTTATTCTTGAAAACAAAGAAAATACAGAATCTGGGATAATATCTGATTTCTGAGTACAAAAGATGAGTTAAATGCCAATAAATAGATGTAGAAATATGCAATATTTCGCACTCATCAATACCTATTGAGGTTATTGAATTTTAATTATCGTGCATAAATAGCAGTCGTAAATTAATATTGCAAAAATAACCTTTCACTAGAAATCTAAACATGTTCAACATAAAACAATCACTAGAAATCTAAACATGTTCAACATAAACGAAACATCTGGATTCTGCTTAAATGTTCTTAATCCAGGTATCATAAACTAAAAGCAAACCAAACAACTAAAGAGTTAACCACGAGGTACAAACGAAAACAAGTTTGGAATTGTTCAAGACGTAACAACCACCATCGAAAAAAAGAAACACAACTAAAGAGTTAATCACTTGGTCTTTTGCTTCTTTTGGGCCGGTTTCTTCTTAGTTTCCCCAAACAAAGCTTTTGCACTAGGGTCGGTTTCTTCAATTCTATCAATCTTTTCCTCGAATTCCTTCATTTCTTCAAGGGATAGCACCTCTCCTTCCTGGTACTTGCAACCCAACATCTTATTTAACTTGCCAAGCCGACACCGCTAGTTTAATACATCAAACACATAATTAATATACATATAAGATTATGTGTACATTGAACGACTAAGCAATTAACAATACTTACTAGCAATCCAACGGTCTTATTAAGTTGGGTCATCGTAGGTGGTGCCTGTGCGGGAGTTGGAACGGGAGGGTTTTTCTGGGGAGGAACTTGGACGTCATCCGGGCGGACGACATAAGGATGTGACCATTGCAGGTAATCTTCCATGTAGTCAGCATCAACTTCATCACCGTTTTCAGCAATCTCCAACTTCTCCCACTGACTAATATCTACCAAACGACTTGGTTCCTTATCACTCCAATCTGTTGGGTCCGGATTTGGAACATACTCTACATGCAACCGATTTGGAGTTGAAAAGCACCGAGAAAGGTCAAGATCAAAACATTGAAAATAGGTCGTCTGGAAATGTGCTAATTGCTTATATTCAAGTTGGCGCATCACACGTGTAGGATTAGCCATAACGTATCCTTTTGGGTGGAACAACGGCCCATGGTAAAATGCAACGTTACCAAACCTCAAAACATGGCGGTTTCCTCTAGCCTCCTTGTAAGGTCGAACACAACATCTTTGGTACTCATTGCGTCCAAAGCCAATCTCATATCGATCACTCAACCTATGTTACCGGGCTTCAGAGTATTGTTGAACTCGTATCTCTTAGCTATAGGCGTATCGGGTTCGGGAAGGTCTATGATCTTCAAGGAGGGGTAGAACTTGAACAAGGTTGGGAAGTTTTCATAAGCCCACACCTATTCCAATGTGAAGCAATAAGTTTTGTTTCTAAGTTCACGATAAGGGTACATGTGAACAATATACATAATAACATAAGTTTAAAAACAAAATTACCTGCAGTAGAGTGAAATTCCCGACAAATTGGTTGGTTTTAGCCTTAGAGGCCCTTCTCATCTCCGTCATCAAATGTGCCATTACCGCGGTGCCCCAAGAATAATTATAGACATCTTCCAACGGATCCAAGTACTGAAGGTAGTTCGCACTAACCCTGTGCCATTGGTGTCAGGGAATACCCTAGTGCCCAAGATGTATAACAATATGCAAAATGACAAGATAACGAATTTGTTTAGGGTCCCATCCATCCTCCAAACTTCTTTTCTTTGTGTTTTCAAAATTATTCTTAAGCAGCGTCAACTTGATTGTCTTTGTCTTACCAGACGTGGATTCATAAAAGCTCTCCACAGAAGTTTTGTAGTCCCAACCAAATAGCTTGTTAGTCAGACTGTGCAACTTCGACCATTCTAGGTCCAGAGACTCAACTCCTTCTGCAATTGATTTGCCGATAACATTCAAGCCTAGAATGTTCTGAGTATCTTCATGGATGAAGGTCATCTCCCCAAAAGGGAAGTGCCTGGTATCGGTTTCACCATGATACCTTTCGACGAAGCAATTGACGAGAATGAATCGGGCTTCACATAATTTTCAACCAAAGCATATAAACCAGTATCCTTTACTATTTGTTGGACCTCTTCACATTCGTCGGACAATTTCCAACAATCCGCGGCTTGGTTTCGGCAAACACGCACAACCTTCTTATGATTACAATTAAAGACAATACAATTAAGAGATTTTACATAAATACACAACAATACATATGTACAAGATAAAAAATGCTTACATAGGTTTGATAGATAGTACGAGCCCACGAGTGCTTGTATCCAAATAGTGTTTTTGGTTCCGGAGCTTCACCCCAAATTCTACCACATTCAAGGTCAGGTATCATGTCATTAATATGAGGAAGGTGGGAACCTTTAACTTTCACTTTGACGTTGCCCTTCTTGCCATTGCCTTGTGTTGGTTGTTGACCGATGTTGTTTTGAAAGTGGTAAGAAAAAAGTGGTAAGAAAAGTTCGTTCAACTCGGGCTTATAAAGGTTTGATTTAAGAAAACACTAAAACAAAGAAAATATATTTACAAGACTGTCACAATATCGAGAGAACTGGGACTTAGGATTTCACCATTAATCACATTGAATTTGTTCGTATATTGATTCATAACACTCTAGCTCTTTTATGGACTCTTTTCTTTTCCAAAGATAGATTTTGTAAAAGATTAATTGTAAATCATAAGCATGGTGCATCAAAAGCTCTAAGTCTAAGCATACACCATCAGACAAAATCACAAATAATTAATAAAAATCATAAATCAATTAAATTAATGCAAAAGTCATAGAGAATCAAATATAGTTACCAAATAATTGTGAAATAAGGCTTCCTACGTCGTCCCAGTGTTGGGGTTTAGCTCCTCATATCAAAAACACGCACAAAATAATAATCCATGGCCCAAAAGGTGTTTTTATTGAAGAAATTATATGACTCGGCGAATCTACAACGCTGCGATGGCGTTACAGAGTTCACTATTACAGAAGGTGTGGCTAACTGAAGATATGCATGGCTGTTGGACTCTTACAGAACTGTTTGAATATAAGACACTGAATGCGACTGTTATGTGCAACTTAATGTTCTTCAGATTAGGGTTCTTGAGAACGACACTTCTGATATGTCGTCTGCAACTCTTCTTCTTCCTCTTCTCTGCTGCTACTGCAGAATCGCTCAGCAGCGATTTCTGTTGCTCTAAACCTACCCCAAACTCTCGACACCCTTCTCTGAGTCCCGTAGCTTCTTTTTATACACCACAACACCGATTAAATTCCAAGAATATCTCCGATATCTTATTTCTTCTCCCCACGGCCAAGTTACGTAAAACTCTCCTCTTCTTTCTCTATTTACGTCTTTGATGCTTATCTGGACCCTCCAACTCGATAGAACAGAATCCTGATACAATATACTCTCCAAACTTGTACGCAACTTCCAAAAATATGACTAACTGTCGAGACTCTCGCGTGCCCTGTTTACGTGAGATAAGTATGGAAACTTGATTTTCCTTCGATCACAACCCACGTACCATCCCTGTATGATCGTAACAGGCCGAAAACAACCCATTTCCGTAAAGAAATCCGATAAAAAACACGTCCAAATTGTCTACATAAAGTTACGGAGATGGCTGCACTTTTCTTTCCCTGTTTTGCTTCCAATGAATACCTAGCCCAATTCAGTCGAAGTAAAGGCATATACCAGCCCTGTTTAGCATTAACAGGCCTAAAGAAATCAAAATCGGTAGTTTAATCTCTCCACAACAACTTCAAAACTCGAATTCAAATCTGTCAGTAGCCTGTAATACTTTCCCGCCAAAACTTGCATTTGAAATGTTGAAGATGACCTCCCCTTATCCTCTGATGGGGTGCGAATAACATGTACCCTGAGGTTGCCCCTTATCCAAACTGAGAGTCTGAATAGTAATTTTCTCCCACGAGCGCAAATACCACTTTCCGAGCCAATTTTCCTGCAAAAGCTTATTTCTCCGAAAACATCTACAAATACATAAACTAATCAAATAAGTATAAAATCGAGCACTAACAATATAAATAATTGAGATCAAAATAGACACATAAATGCGTCTATCAAATACCCCCAAACTTATTATTTGCTAGTCCTCGATCAAATCAAATCTAGAAAATAAAATCCTAACTCACTGTCGCAGGCATCATCGATTGCATTTAGCGTATGCAACAAGCCTTTAAACCCGTAGGTGGCCCTAGTGGCCGAGTTATAGTCTCGGGATGGCTTACAAGAGATATACCCACAAAACCTTTACACTCCAGACCCTATCTATCTACGCAGAACCTTGGAATGCACTAAAGAATCTCCTTGGTTGGCATACTTACTGACTACAGGAGGAAGTACCCTGATGCGAAATTCCAATTGTTGTACACGAGTTTGCACTCAAGCATACTAAAATTCATATATAAGTGACAGAGCTCTACTCAGATAGTTTCTGGACATCATAACCGGAGTCAACCAATCACATGGAAAGATTAAGAAGATGGATGTAGAGAAAAAACGTAGATGGTTTTGATGTTGACTAAGGTGAACAGTGTTTCTCATATCTGTCGAAGGCCACTTTGCCAAAACAAACCTATCCTAATGGTGAGATCGGTTCGGACTAATATCAACACACTTGGCATATACAAGGGAACCAAAGTGGTCGATAATCCTAACTCTAGGTCAACTCAGCTGGCATATACAAGGTTACCAGTGGTCGACTTTATTGAATTTATTCCGGTTGGTCTGGTGGTCTGGTCTCTCTTTTTTTATTTTTTTCTTTTTTTTTTCAACTTTTTTTTTCTTTTTCAACTTTTTCCAACTTTTTTTGCATTTTTTTTTTTTGGTATCTCAATCACTCTATTTCACCCTAGCAGTGGTAACAACTTGAATCGTGAGCCCCACCTAATCACTTAGAGAAACATATTTTAAAGAAAACAAAATAAAAACAGAAGTGAAAAGGATTCAACGAGATATGGAGAAACTACCATGTTTTTTCTTTAATTCTAACACCTGAGCTCTGTGCTTTTATGAATAGACTCTTTAGATGTTTCCATCTAATCAGATTGGTTCCTCAACTCCTACAACCAAAATGCTTCCATCCATTTAGATTGGTTAGTGCCATTCTTAATAAGCATAAATTTCTAAGCTCTGGAGTTTATTAATGCAACTAAAAAGTTTCTCCCATACCCCCAAACTTAAATCTAACATTGTCCTCAATGTTCTAAAAGATAAAATTAAAAGCATGAACAAGGAGAAACTGTTACCATTTGAAGCAAAAGAGATAAGGAAAGATATTACCGTGTCGCATGAATATTGGGTTACCTCCCAAGAAGTGCTAAGTTTAAAGTCTTCAGCCAGAATAAGAAAGGATTAGTCACCTCATAAAATCATAAAGTAATAGCCGAAATATCGTGGGTCATCAAAACCAAATAAAGCTACCACAAATAAAAGGAATCTGCAACCTGCCAAGAAAATAAACAAATAAAGCACGCCCTTGTCTAGTTTCCTGTTTAAGACAACTACATCTACCTGTGGTTCAGGTTCAGGCTCTATGAAAGGGTCTAAATCAATTTCTTTGGGCAGCATTTCCTCATAACTAAGATCCGAAAGATCAGGTTCTAAGGTCTGGAAAAATTTAGAAGCACATAATAATAACCTGAATAATTGAGGATCCTCTAAGTCAATCAGATTTGACTCACATAGTTGACCACAATGAAAGTGGTGGTCATTCTGAAACAAATGTGTCGTTTCTATTCTCCTAAAGTACTTAGGTTTAGTCTCAGAACTTAATAACTGACACATTTGAAACTTATACGTTCCCACATTTGGAAGAAAAATATTTGGTGGGAAAACAAAGTCAATCTGGGTATCATAGCCTGGATAAATCACATCAACCAGAGGATGGGTTTCTAACAAATGAACTTCTTTATGGATATCACTAGGTTCAGGACGTGTACGAAGGGAATCTTTTAAAATGGTTGAGGCACATATGTCAAGTTCCAAGTGAGGGATCTCTGTAAGAGCTAAAGGTAAGGCACAAGGAGAATGATAATCACCCCCAAACTTAGAGTTTTGGGTGTCTCTAGATAGACTAGCTACAATTTCCCTAATTTCTAGATCATCGGAATCCTGAAAATGGTCAATTGCTTCTTCCAGGTTATACTCAGGTGATGCATCCTCACTCATATTTAAAAGCTCTACGAGTTCATCTTCTTCGTCTAAGACTATTGTTTCTAAATCCTTGAACTCTAAAACAGTATTCTTAGGATAAACCCGTTCCTATAAACCATTATCGGCTTTGTAATTAGGAAATTCTACATCGTCTAAAACGGAGATACTTCTAGTCAAATCCTCGTCCTTTTGAATAAGTGAATAATTATTAAAATTATTTGGATTTGAACTATAAATAACATGACATGATCATTATAAAGCTCAGTTGGAGTAACAAATTCCTGTTCACTATGCCCACATATTTCAAATTCTTCATCAACACTATCCTCATTATAATAGCATGAAAATGGTTGAACCTCATTTAAAGTAGTGTTACCAATTCTATCCTCGTCATCCTGATTATGTGAGTAACTATCCTCATTTTCAAGGGTACTACTGGAAACACTGTATTGGAAATTAAGATTATTTTGAGCCAATTTTTCTACAATCCTATTTTTACTCTCAGTATATTGCTTAAGAGTCTCTTCTAGAGACATCTTTGTTGACTGCTAAATCCGAAAGAATGTTACAGGTTTTCTTCACAAATAAAGTATAACTCTTGAGAGCCTCTTCTAGAGAAATAGAGGGATTGTTTTGCTCGTATGACTGGTGGGTGTGCGAATAGTAATTGGGCTCACTTTGGTATGAACCATAACCTCGAAAAGATTGGCGTTCCCAACCACTATTCACACTGTGATCATAAAAAGAATAATGTTCATTTTGGAAATCAGTCGGATATTCATTGTATTGGATATTGTAATACCAGTTCGACATTATATTGTGCACGTGCAAATGCAAGGTTGACTAAAATGGGTAAGCTCAGGTTACCTACAACAAAATATACCCAAAGGTACTAGGCTGAGGTTTGTGAACTTTCAGCTGGTAACTCCCATAAGGCCCAAGGCACGGGTTCAGCTTACTAATCCACGAGTTTTCCTAAATTCGGTAGCTTGACGATGCAATTGGTGTGTGCACGTATTTTTTTTATTTTATTTTAATAATAAAATACTAAAAATAAATAAACAATATATACAAGTCCAAAAGAAATAGAGAAAAACTAATATCTCCGGTATTCTCCTTTTTTGGCAAGTTCGACTTTCCACTTTTAGCTTCGAGTCAATCCTGCACAACAAAAACAAAAATACCAAAGACGTAAAAAAGAACAAAATATATAAAATAGGAAAATAAATATACAAAACCTAAAACCTAAACCTAAATACAAGTCCGCGTCGGCGGCGCCAAAAATTGATGTTGCTTTGAAAGTGGTAAGAAAAGTTCGTTCAACTCGGGCTTGTAAAGGTTTGATTTAAGAAAACACTAAAACAAAGAAAATATATTTACAAGACTGTCACAATATCGAGAGAACTGGGACTTAGGATTTCACCATTAATCACATTGAATTGGTTCGTATATTGATTCATAACACTCTAGCTCTTTTATGGACTCTTTTCTTTGCCAAAGATAGATTTTGTAAAAGATTAATTGTAAATCATAAGCATGGTGCATCAAAAGCTCTAAGTCTAAGCATACACCATCATAAAAAATCATTAATAATTAATAAAAATCATAAATCAATTAAATTAATGCAAAAGTCATAGAGAATCAAATATAGTTACCAAACAATTGTGAAATAAGGCTTCCTCCGTCGTCCCAGTGTTGGGGTTTAGCTCCTCATATCAAAAACACACACAAAATAATAATCCATGGCTCAAAAGGTGTTTTTATTGAAGAAATTATATGACTCGGCGAATCTGCAACGCTGCGATGGCGTTACAGAGTTCACTGTTACAAAAGGTGTGGCTAACTGAAGATATGCGTGGTTGTTGGACTGTTACAGAACTGTTTGAATATAAGACATTGAATGCGACTGTTCAGTGCAGCTTAATGTTCTTCAGATTAGGGTTCTTGAGAACGACACTTCTGATATGTCGTCTGCAACTCTTCTTCTTCCTCTTCTCTGCTACTACTGCAGAATCTCTCTGCACCGATTTCTATTGCTCTAAACCTACCCCAAACTCCCGACACCCTTCTCTGAGTCCCGTAGCTTCTTGTTATACACCACAACACCGATTAAATTCCAAGAATATCTCCGATATCTTATTTCTTCTCCCCACGACCAAGTTACGTAAAACTCTCCTCTTCTTTCTCTATTTACGTCTTTGATGCTTATCTGGACCCTCCAACTCGATAGAACAAAATCCTGATACAATATACTCTCCAAACTTGTACGCAACTTCCAAAAATATGACTAACTGTCGAGACTCTCGCGTGCCCTGTTTACGTGAGATAAGTATGGAAACTTGATTTTCCTTCGATCACAACCCACGTACCATCCCTGTATGATTGTAACAGGCCAAAAACAACCCATTTCCGCAAAGAAATCCGATAAAAAACACGTCCAAATTGTCTCCATAAAGTTACGGAGATGGCTGCACTTTTCTTTCCCTGTTTTGCTTCCAATGAATACCTAGCCCAATTCAGTCGAAGTAAAGGCCTATACCAGCCATGTTTAGCATTAACAGGCCTAAAGAAATCAAAATCGGTAGTTTAATCTCTCCACAACAGCTTCAAAACTCGAATCCAAATCGCAAAGAGCACCGTAATACTTTCCCGCCAAAACTTCCATTTGAAATGTTGAAGATGACCTCCCCTTATCCTCTGATGGGGTGCGAATAGCATGTACCCTGAGGTTGCCCCTTATCCAAACTGAGAGTCCGAATAGTAATTTTCTCCCACGAGCGCAAATTCCACTTTCCGAGCCAATTTTCCCGCAAAAGCCTATTTCTCCGAAAACATCTACAAATACATAAAATAATCAAATAAGTATAAAATCGAGCACTAACAATACAAATAATTGAGATCAAAATAGACACATAAATGCGTCTATCATTGACTTGGCTCACCAACTTCGCTTTGGCTTGCTAATTGACTTTCCTCTTCATCTTGCTCATCTTGATCATCGTGCTCACGGATTGCAAGTCGACTACGGTCACCACCACTCTCCCAAATTATCCCTCTTGTATCAGCCCCCAAACGCATCTTACGACCTTGATCTTTCCCTCGAGGAGGAAGAGACTGAGGAGTATCAAGACCGTCCTTCCTTCTTCTCTTAGTGACAGCATCTTTAGTTTTTCTTTTTGTTAGCTTCCTTGGCTTTTGACCTATATCGTAAGCACACGAAAAACAATGAATATAAGACAACTCACCTTCAGTTTTAGTACCGGCATTGACTACCTTAAAATAAACCACGCCGATACAATGTTCGTGATAAACATTGACTATCGGCAGTCTTGGTACCAATACCTAGGCATACAATGCAACCTAAAATCTATGCCGGTATTTGTGACAATTTTCATGTATGTTTTAAGTCCACTACCGACATGCTCGAATTATTACAAAAGAATGACGGTACCCAAAACCGGCATACAATGCAACCCAAAATCTATGCCGGTACTGGTGACAAATTCATAAAACTCTCATGTATGTTTTAAGTCCACTACCGGCATACACGAATTATTATCAAAGACAGCCGGTACTAAAAACCGGCACTATATTCATCCTAGATTGAATGTCGGTAGGGAAAATTCAGTTTCTGGTGAATCTGGGGTTGGAAACCGGTACTGTATTCATCCTAGATTGAATGCCGGAACACAAAACCGGCATTGTGTTCATACAAATTTCAGTGTCGGTACTCTCTGAAACTCAACTGTTTGAGTTAGGGTTCGCGATTCTAACCTAACCCCATTGCTATAAATCGATTTAAACACTCATAAACTAGTTCAAAATCACCTACCTTCTCCTAGAAATCATGCTTGCGAGGGTTTGATCGTCAGAGAACGTTGCTTCTTCGTCTTCTTGCTCTTGAGCAATCTTAGCAATTCTTTGTTCCTGTTTTTGTTGAGCAATCGATTTTCAGTTCGATTGGGCATTTGCTTTCTTTCGTGGAGGCATTGTTTATAATTCGGGTAGGTTAATCGACGAAGAAATTTTTGAATCGACGATTAATCGACGAAGAACGGATGAAGAACGATGAAAAAAAAAATCAAAACCTAACCCTAAGAGTGCCGGTAGTGAATTGAAAGAATGGGGGATATGTTTTGATTATTTGATTTTAATGTTTTAGGAGAAAGGGAATAATGGTCTTTTCATAATGTTTTTTAATTAACCAAAGGGTATTTTAGTATTTTCATACCTAAAAAACACCCCTTAACACACACCATGGGTTGGGGAAGTAATCAATATCCCCCAATTCCTTTTTATATCCCCCAATTTCGCGTTCTTAAAAAAAAAGGAGGGCCATTTGGATAAAGATGTTTCATGATGTTATCAAATGATAAACTATATCCTTTAAGGGTATAATCGTCACCAACTTAAACATAACATGTCTCACAAATCATACGTAAGAATTCGACAAATTTTATATATTTGGAAAGCTTTTTGAAAGACCTACACAACGAGCGTAAATACAACTATCAAATTTTCATTTCATGAAATTTTTTATTCTCTAAATAATTTTTAAAATTTTCTTCATATTTTATGGTGTGCAAATAATATGCACACTGATTTTATGTGCAGGAAATATACACACTGATTTTTGTACATAATTTTTTAAATTTTCTTCATATTTTATAGTGTGCAGGATATATGCACACTGATTTTTGTAAATTGTTTTTTTAATTTTCTTCATATTTTATAATGTGCAGGCAATATGCACACTGATTTTATGTGCATGCAATATGCACACAGATTATTTTGTTAATCCTACTTCCTATAATATTTTAGGGCCACTGGAATAATTTGCAAATTTATTAAATAACCCTGGGGCCAAAAGTGTAAGACCCATAATTTCCAGGATCATAACAATAAATTTCTCTTTATTTTTTTATTTTTGAAAGAAAAACAAAGAATATCATTAAAGCAAGCGAAAAGGCTAAATTAAACATTACAGGACACCGTTTCAGACTCGATTCTAGCACTGACACAACCAGGGAGATTAGTTCTCCATTTTTTGCGGCTATTATTATTTGTAGCAAATTTCGCAAGGAAATCTGTTGCGTGATTACTACTCCTATTTCTAAAGCATACCCTGACACTACCTAAAGACTGAATTAAAAACCTACAATCCAACGTAATATTGTGATCTTCCCACTTAGTAATTAAGTTAGGACCAACAATACTATCCATAATTTTCTTGTCGTCTCCTTTAACAGTAACATTCTTGAGTCGCATCTAAACTATCCAATGAAAAGCTTTAAGAACCAAAATAGCATCAGCTTGAGCAGCATCTCTAACTCTTTTACCAATGTCCAGGCTTCCACCAATCTACCGAATAATTAGAGACATTCCTGCAAACCTATTACCGAGAAGAACAAAAGCATCAACATTTATTTTTAACCATCCCATTTGATGGGGACTTCAAGCATGCATACTATGGCCACCCTTATTAATTGAGAAGCAGAATCCAATTGTAGGAACAAATGATTTTGCTTCATAAAAAATAATTCTTTTATTTCTAGAAGTCAAAAAATACATTTTCAAGACCTATCCAAACGCACACTATGTCAAACCAACATTTACTTCATTGGAGTTGATCTGAGCAGCTTGAAAACGTAATGGTTTTCTTGCAATTCCTCTCTTTCTCTTTCCTCTAGAAAACTTTTCACTCAACGAAAAGTCCAGCAGCTTGAAATTTTTTCTGCTCAGATCGGCTCCTTTGGAGTTGATCTGAGCAGATCGATCATCATCAATCGCTCTAGTTTCTGCTGATCTCATTATTGTAATTAGTTATTTTAGATTTGGTGACCATTACGGTTTTAGTTTCGCTACTGATTTTAAGGGTTGGTTTCATGTTTTTTCTGCTCGGACTTGTGCTTGTTGGAGCATCAATTGATTGTGATCTATCACAACAAAGAAATCAGAACATGTTGTCTCCTCCTTCTAGGCAAATCTGCGAGCGAAATGGAGCAACAACTACATCAGTGGTATTCTCGGCATCTCCTACTCCTAATCATTGTAACTTGGGGTTATTTTCTCTTTGGGGAGTTAGTTGGATTTTAGATTGTAATCTTGTTTTATCTGTGTGTGATCTAAAGTTCTTAGTTTGTTTGAACGAACTAGTAAAGTTTAGATCCATGTTTATGGATGTTAGATCTAGGATTATGATAATTTTTATATTCCCTTTTTTAGTCCCTGTAATTTGTAATCTTATCTCTAGGCTTGCTGTTTGTTCTTTGATGAAAACAAAGACAGAAGAAAAAAAACCAAGATCACCTTCCAGTTCTTCTACAACTACTGCTAAAAATGTTCCAAAACCGAGTCAGCCCGATTTGTTCCGATCAAGACACTTAAAGACCCATTCAGACTACCACTGCTACTGTTACTTGGCTACTGTTACTGGCTACTGTTAATTGGGTCTCTGTTACCCAGATTGCATTAGGCAATCTAAATTTTAAAAAATCCAGTTCATGTTATTTACATGTCTTGAAGAACAATGGGTTGGATTTGATCCAATCTTTGCTTTGTGCATCGATACATACTAGGTTTGTTTTCAAAACTAGTTTGGCCCGAGTTGTTGGTGTTGTTGGTTCCTCTCCTTTGCGAGAGAGAAGGTCTTCTGAATTTGTTCTTAGTCTTGAAGGAATAGAATTATTAGGCAAGAATTGGTGGAGATACTATAAATTGTATGATTACTTTGTGATCTTGAAGAACTGCTGTAAGGTTTCCGATCTCCAAAATCGGTTCTATCAATATATGTACTGAGGTTTAACCTCTTTTACCAAAAAAAAAAAAACATTTACTTCATTCTCTCACTTTTTGGTCCGTTGTCATTGATTTTATCAAGTTTTCAGATTGTTGACTTGTAGCAACGCACCAAATCACTCTTTCTTTCACAAATTTTTTAAGAGCACGAGATTCACGCACGTGCAAGTAGCGAGAAACTAATTAATATCGCTTTTTCAAATGCCTAACCAGGATTTAAACCTAACTCTAACCGAGGGTTACCAAACAAGAGTTAGAGAAAGAGAGAGAGAGAAATAAGAAAACTGTGCATTCAAAATCAAAAACCCTAGTTTGATCCATTAAATCTTGAATGAAATTGATGAATAAAATCTTTAAAAAGTTATAGAAAGATGAAATTGGTTCAGATTTGAATGGAATCCCTAAAAAGAATCCCAAGAAGAGACTCTAATTGTTATCCGATCCTATATCGTCATTACGTATTTGCTTTGTCATTTACAGGAGGTTGAAGAAGAAAAGAATTATTAGCATGATTGAAGTTTTGATTTTGAATTAGGAGGGTAACAGATTGAATATTTTGTGATCTAGGTTAACTTTTAGGGCTTACAAAAATGGGGATATTAGATGGGTTTGAAGGAACTGGTATAGAAGTTGATTGTAGTGTTGGTACTATAGTTTGGGTTAGAAGAAGAAATGGTTCATGGTGGCCTGGAAAGATACTTGGTGCTGATGAACTTGCTGATTCTCATCTAATGTCACCAAGATCAGGAACTCCTGTCAAACTTCTTGGTAGAGAAGATGCAAGTGTGTAAGTTCTTAAAATTCTTTTCTTTATTTTTTCTGTATGTTTGTTTCACAATGTTTTAGCTAAAAAAATACCACTTCAAACTCACTGAATAACTGTATCAGATCAAAACAAACTAATAGGCAGAAATAAAATAATCAACCTTCTGTGTAGTCCTTTTAAGGTAATGGGATTCTTGATTGATCAGATTTCTGTTATGGGTATTGATTGTAGGTTTTGGTTTCGGCTTTAGTTGCATGTATTATCATAGAGCTGATAAACTAAAACTTGAGAATTGAACTTTGCGTTGCTTCCGACTATTTTGATTGATAGGGCTTTACACCATTCCGAAAGTAATTGTAAACAATAGGTTGCAGCGATTTTATTTTTAATTTAATCTTAAATTATACCAGTAAGTGCCTTATGATGACTTGATAGACAAAGGCGACACTCTTATATGCTACTAAGGATGTTATTTCCAGTTCAGTACTGATTGATTCCATGTACAAAGTAGGAACACAAATTACCCTAAGTGCACATTGCTCTGTTTGTGTTCCTTCTCCTTCTCCTTGTAACATATTAAATATCTGTGTCATGACATTAAACTAGCTAAAACTTCATATTTGAACTAGTGTTACTGTTAATATTGGTGATAGGCTAGTTGTTTGGTGTGCTGGCTTATCACGAAAAGTTGAAGCTTGATATCTGATCCTTCTTTGCAGTTATATTCCGCCACCTTTCTATATCTTTGTTAAAAACGTCAATCCTGAAACCTAATCAATTTTTAATATTTTTAGTAGTCGCAAACCTGGTGCACCTTTCTCCGCTAGAAATTCACACAACACTTCGAAAGCACTTCATAAGCGACTATTATTAGTAGCTTCTTCCTGTGATGTGTTAAATGTTACATTTTTATACAATAGTGAATTATATTATTGTACTGTTACCTATGTTAAGGCTCCCTATTGTGTATCTGGATTCCAGAGGAGAGTCTTTGTTACTTGTTATAGTCCAACGGAGGTTTTTTCTTGATCTGTGCTGGTACTTCTCGGGGTTCCTGATTGATGTTTCGGTAGAATCACCGGCACCTTCCTCAGTTTGTTTCATTTCGCTTCTCTTTGTAAAAAACCTTTTGAGAGGATTACTGTATTAGAAAGAGTCATCAGCCCTATAAACTTTTTCGAAAAAACAAGACTTACCAGTCTGTGCATCATCCCATGATTAATGTAATGTTGCTTGCATAAGTTTCATTTTATGCCTAATCTCTATAAAAACAGTGCATTGGTTCACTATATATGCCACATATCCTGTCACTACTCAAGATGCGGATAATCTGTCTTGTAATGCCAGGGTGCATATTACCGGTTTTCTTTAGCATACTTTTGAATGGTTTGCTGCAGTCCCCACTTTTTTTCTGTAGATTTTCTATATTTTGTAAATATCTGTAATTCCATTAATTACCTGATCTGTGGTATTTGTTTTTTAGGGATTGGTACAATTTAGAGAAATCCAAGCGTGTAAAGGCATTTCGGTGTGGGGAGTTTGATGATTGTATTGAAAAAGCTGAATCTTCACAGGGTGCTCCCATAAAGAAAAGAGAGAAATATGCACGTCGAGAGGATGCTATTCTTCATGCTCTTGAGCTTGAGAAGCAGCAGTTGGAGAGGAAGCAGCAGAAGTTTGGTAATGCAAATAATGCAAGGACTAAAGTGCACATTGGTGTGAAGAAAGAGATGGGTATTCCTCTGGGGAAGTTAGGTAAAATTAACTGCAAACTATTAAATCTTAAGTCACAAAATGGACTGGGCTCGTCTGAGGAGAACACAGAAAATTCTTTGCATGCCCAAAAACATAAAAATGGGAAAAGATTGAGCTTGCAAAATGGTAAGTGTGAAACGACACCTCGGGTGGGAGGTTTGCAGGACTTAGAGCAAAGGGCTACCTCATCAAGTGGGTTTCGAAGTGCAGAAGGTGCCAACTATGGTATCAGTAAAAACTCGTTCAGCTTAAAAAGAAAAAGAACACCAGTTGCTGTAATTGACGAATCCCCTGTAAAAAAACACGACATGCATCATCCTCCTATTCAAGTACAGCAAAGCAGTGCAAAGCTGCTTGCATCTAACTCTTTGCAGTCTAATGGTGGTGCTGCTTCTGAAGAGAAGGAGCAGACAGGAGGGGGTACCCGAGCAAAAAGAAGCCAATTTGTCTATCTTTCAGCTGTGGCAAGTGATAAACATAGGGAATTTCCTTCAGATCAGATGGAGATATCTCCATCTCAGTTTGAAACAGAAAGCAGTGATGATTCGTCCACAGAGGACGACAGTTCTTCTGGCTTAATAGAAGGGGTGGAATCTGATTTTTCTGAGAGAGATTATCTATATGGAGACATGGATGAACAGACAGGTGTTTTTTCAGGTTAGGTTTAAACACTTTTTTTTTTTTTTATATTACTTGGACCCTTTACATTACCAAACTGCCTGCTTTTTCTCGTTACATGCTATCTGTTTGCATGGTATTTCCTTGCTTCTAATCTGATAAGGGATAATGAGAGTTGAAGTCTGTTTTTTGAGTATAGTTATCTTTTCAATTTTATTGAGCATCGAAAAATCAGTTATGCCTTAGTATGTAATATAGATATTTTAACAAGTCGTTTTCTTTTCTTCTATTTTCTAGAGGGTGTTTACAGATTTTTTTGTAGGTTTAGATCGACAGAAGAAAAATTTGTTGAGGAATAAAAATTTTGGTAGTCCTTGCACATTTCTCAGTTCTTACAGTATAAGCTTAAAAAGCAACAAATGTATTTTGGTTTGGGTAGTAGTTGGTGAAAACATTTCACAGCTCTTGAAGCATGATTATATGGAATCGCAAATCAATTGAGAAACAAGCCCATTGACCAGACTACCTTTTGTACCACCACAACAAAATGAAGAAGATCACTTCTCTGAAAGAAAGTGGCATGTATTACTTTGTTGTTTCACTAGTTATCCCATCACCGCCTTTTGTTATTTTGCTTTTCAGTGTTTGTGTGGTCAGACCCCATTATAGTGATCCTGGCTCTGTATTCCTCCTATGTTGACACGCTATTTTGCATTGGCTGCACAGGTTCTGTCCCGATAGACACAGGACCAAGACATTTTGGAAGACTTGTAAATAATTACCGAGTTCGGAGGGGAAGCATGAACAGTGAGGATCTAGAGTGGTCTGCATCTACGACTCACATGTCTCATCTTCGTCCTCGTGCCCAAATCGGTGCTGGTACTTATGCTGGTGGGGTATCTAAGTGGCAACTGAAAGGTAAAAGAAATAGTCGCAATTTATCGAAGAGACCCATGGAAATGGATGGAAGTATTTATAATGGATTAAATAGAGGCAGTCATTTTGAAGGTAGGGGAAGGAATAGTTCATGTGAAAGGTCTTTGGGGCAGGGCTTCTACCAAGGTGAGGGTGATTTTAGTTATGATTATGACGGAGGTGATTTGTTCGACAAGAATTCAATTCACAATCAAGATTTGGGGTATGGCAAAAGATACCAACCAATGTTAAAAGCAAAAACAGAAGATATTGATTCTGATGATGATTTCGTTTGGGGTATGGATGGTCTATCTCGGGCACCGGTAAAAAGATACTGGGATGAGTCAGAAGAGTGTTATGATCCGATATATGTTGGCCACCACCAATTTGGTAGTCGGAGGAAATCCAAGTTGGTAGATGTGGATTTGATGGTTCAAGCGACAAGTTATCAAGGAGAGCATGTCCCACTGGTTTCTCTAATGAGCAGATTGAACGGTAAGGCAATTATAGGGCACCCTGTTCAGATTGAAATCATTGGAGACGACTCAACTGATCTTAACCTTTCCAGAAATAATGATTTCTATGAGGAAGCCACGGAAAAGGATGGCAGTGCAGCACTTACACCGGTTTGGAGGACTGCACGAAGAACCGTGATGCATCGAATCCCACATCCTCATCCTTCGAAAGCTTTGGAAAAGAAGTACCCGGAGAAGTTGCTTGAAAAAGTAAATTTGTCCAGTCAAAGAACAGGAATGTTGTCCTCAATTGCCACACAGCAGAAACTCAATAGACTTTCTAATCAGAAAGGTATGAACAGGTTGACTAAAGCACATGATGATGGACTTACAACCATAACATGCATTCCCGTGAAACTTGCGTTCAGTAGGTTAACGGAAGCAGTTGGTAGACCTCCGTCTAGAACAGCAAACCCTACTAACGACGATATAGAGAGAAGACCATCATAACCCCTCAATGTTAATTGCTCTGATGGGTGCAATAATCTTGTACTTCCCTGGGATAATCTTGTACTTCAATTGCAGTAAGGTGGTGCCATCATCTAACTATTTTAGGTGAGACTTCTATCTCATGTGCGTGAAGAAAAGGAAGGCAGTTTTATCCAAATCAAAGGCATATGATTCTTGTGCTGGCATATATCCAATTTCCTTAGTTGGATACTGAGGCTGTTGGGTGAATTAGGGTTTGCATGCAGATGATAATGCTAATTCCTTCAGTTGGGAATAGCGCCACTCCACAGCAAGAACTTGTAAGAGAGCCCAGTCCAAAAATACCAATAGTTATTTTTCTTATTTCTTTCATATATCTGAATTCAAAGGGACTTGCTAACTCATGTAAAGTAGTTTTACTGCAACCTCTTTTTTAGTACAGACTACAGATTACTTTAATTAGTTTGTTTATTGAAATACACAAGATAGAGACAACATTCCCAAGATATGAAGTTGGCGGTTTTATTCGTGCCTTCACTTTTTCATTCCTTGTTTGTTATCACAATTTTATTTTATTGATTATTGAAAAGGAGAAATTTATTTATAGGTTCTATTAGTCAAGGGTTACATAGTTTAGGTAAGTCGCATTTCCGGTCTTTACAATCGCATAAATAAATAAACATTAGCCCGAACTGAATTATAAGCATTAATTTGTGACCGACTTGTTCGATAAGATCTTATTTATCCCCTTGATAGTGTAGATGTTCCTACGAGTTTTGATTCCTGGTACTTGCTTAGTTTCCCCAGGATCTTGGTTATTTCTTGATCCCGGTGTCTTCGTCCACAGTTGGTGAACACAATAGTTATAGCTAGCCCAATACTCGTTGTTGGTGTGATGCTGGTAGACCGGAGTGTGGAGGTTTTGAAAGCTTCATCACTGACTATCCACGAGAATAACCAAAGTTCTGACGAATAGTTCAGATTATGAACATTGAAGTGATCTATTGGTGTTCATGGTGAGAGTATGAACCTTGAAGTGATCTATTGGTGTTCATGGTGGTTGTGTAGCCGATCGGTTAGTGGATTGGTAGTTGTTGCTGCTGTGATGTGGTGTATGTCTCCTGGTCGCACCTTCTGTGAGCACCATTTTCGTTGTTGTTGATGTGAAACTTTCATAGAGGAATCCTGTTGTTAATGGTTCGCACAACCTAAACTATCCTTAGTACTACGAATAAATTTGTTTAGCAACATCGAAGAGAAATACACAAATATAAATACTGGTTGATGATTACAGTCATTCTCAAAACGGTTGGCAATGTTGCATCGACTATTATCTTTGTTCCTTGACTTCAGCTGCCTATGTGGGGGTGATGTTGTGTTGATCCGCGAACTTGAAAAAAGGCTGGAATGCCTTCTTCTTCAACGAATTTTCACAAGAAAAGCCAAATTCTAAAAGGACCAGTGTCCTGCTTCAATAAGTTGTCAACCCTAGTTGGTAGACTAAGTACCAGCCGGAGGTAACCAAATCTTATTTCAATACAGTTATCATCCCTACTTGGTAAACAAAGTACCCGCTTGAGAAGCTTTTCGTAGCGAAAAGGGCGCAACAGACTGAAGATGGTAGTTTTGGTTGCTGGTGATGGTGCGGAGCTGATTTATTGATGTCACATCGTAGTAACCGAGTGTAAACAACTCCTACAGAATGATCCCAACATAGGGCATGGTAGAGGCCATAACATGAAACTAAACCTAAAGAACAACTAGAACACGGTGTCATGGCACGTTTACTTATATAGAGGAAGAGAAAAGTTGACCTAACATTATGCGTGAGTTCGTGCAATATTTGGACTGCCAAAATCTGGAGTTTCTTTTGGCAGTCCCCCCAGGCATTACTCATTTTGCATGAGAGAGTTAGGTCCAGCCAACATCTCGCATTTCTTCTCAAAAGTTCTCAGCGAATCTCTCTCCAACGATTGAGAGGTCCTATCCCGGCTATGGTTGCTTTTGAATTGGTTTGATTGGGGTTGTAACCAAGCTTTGACAGCTTGCACTACTTATTGTTTTGATGGCCGCCGACTTGACTTTACCATATTTGATAGCAATTCGGTGTGACACATGGGTTTGTAGTAACACGTGGCTTGGAATTGGAGTATGAATTCTAAACAGCTGCGCCATAGGTATTGGTGTTGTGTCAGAGTTCTTTTTATCCGTCAGGTTAAACAAGCTTGACAACTCATACTTATATATTTTAGCTCGTGACATTGTCTGCTTTTGTTTTGTTATGGAAGTAAAGTTTATAGGTGAATTATTGAACGATGGGTCCAGTTCACACTAGAGGGGCCAATATCTTCTGCTAGTCGACTAGGCACTCAGCCTTTTCGAGATGACTCGGAAACATTCAAGGTACCGATTCTCGGTTTCTCTCAATCTACAACATGGAGATTGCAACAATTTTATTTTCCAGTTTGAAACAGCGGTAGGCCACGAATCCGATGTTGGTACCCATTAATACATCCAGGGAGGGGACTATAAGGACAAATTCCAGAGATTTGAGCCAATGATTTCCTCTTGCCAAGGTGTAGAAACTGAATAGGGGTATTTTTAATTTTTGTTTTCGTTTTTTTTTCATGGCTAGAAGTAGCCAAAAAAGTAGATTATTGTTAATTAAGTTAGGTATAGCAAAGAACCACCAAAAACATAATATTGCAAAATACGAGAGTTATTAATCTAGCAATGGAATTGAATTAATACCGATTTAGAAATGAAATCCAAACCCAAACTAGGGCATCCTCTCTTGATGGGTAGAGATAGTTTGATTCCTACCAAACTAAATTGCAAATAGAAAAACACTACTAGTAGTTAGACAAATTCAATTCCTTTGTTTCATCTCATGTGGATAATTGGTTTCAACTTTTTGATAGGTTTAATCAAGATTGGTATTTTCATATTCAACAAACAAGGTGATTGATGAAGAAAAAGGTTATTAATACTTTGGAAGCACACAACTCTAATCCTAAGTGAGGTATTTTATTAAAAGTTGGGTTAAAAACTCTTTAAGAAACTAATTCGATTAGAGAAAAAGATATAGAATTATGCAAAGGATTATACAAACCTTGTACGTGATCCTCATCATTTTTAATTAAATCTAACGAATTATTTACCTCAAGTATATCGTGGTCCTCTATCAAACTATTTGAAAGATTTTTTGTATCAATTTCTGCTTTGATCGAAATCTCAGCATCATTATAATCCTTGGCAAACTCAATTGGGTCTTCCATGACTTCAATCAATTTGGTTTCATTCTCAATCTCTTCAATAATCTCATCATCGGAATCGGAATCTTCCCCCAAAAAGTCTAGTTTATTGGTGCACATCCTAGTATCTTAGTTTGAGTATGATACACCATTTATAACAACGGTTATGGCATATCCATTCTTATCCTTTTGAATAGGTGAGTGATCGTTATTATTATCCGGAGTTGGAATAACTTTACCATCATTACAAGAACTTTCGAAAGGTTTCTCATCTTCAACAGAATCTTCGTCAACCTCATCATCTTTCATATCCCAGCGACGTTGAAGTTGGGTTCGTATGGCTTTATCAAATTCTGGAAGAGTGTCTTCTGATGCTTCATCTTCTTCCAGTTGATTGTATCTCTTATAGAGTTTTCTGATGTTTACACGTTTTCCACCATTTCTCACATTAGAGTACCTAGACCGCAACTCTTCCCTTTGAATGGGAGAGATATGAGCAGGTTTGGTTACTCTATCATAAGTTTTAAGTTCAAAACTCTTTTTCGTTTGCGCATTACTAGAAAACAACTTATTAGAAATATGAGCGGGTTTGGTTACTCTATCATTAGTTGTGATCATCTAAGAGAAATTTCGGTACATGAGTTGGATTACAGTTGGAATCTTAACAAAACCAAAAATAAATATTGGGGGATTTTGTGTTTCCCCCTCAAAATAAATAGCTATTTTGCATTACCCCCTTTTTAAATGGCTAATTGGTGAAACCCCCTTTCTGTTATAACTGCCGTTACCACTAAGTTGGTTGTGCACGTGCAGGTCATGCGTATAATAAATAATATAGCGATGAGCGGTGACTAATCCATCTAGTCTTTGTGTGGTTTGAAATGATTACACGTGCTCTTAATCTCTCTGATTTTCTCTCGCAAAAACTCCCGTTCTTCTCTTCGAGCAAAACAATTTCCGCCATTAACATAAAGATAACTGATAAAAATCGACGGCTTGATTAAAATCTAAGATGAAAATATATACATACCCAAGCTCGATCTTGAGAATTTGCAGTGGTGAACACATAAGAGCATTTCATCGGACATGTCGACAACCAATTAATCTAATATGGTGAAATGGATTTCCCCTGGAGCAGTTCTTATGTCAACTCATGCCATAATGTTACCAAACTAGAAACATTTCTTAAATTAAACATCATCAATTGAATCTTTCAAATTTTATTAATTCAAATTTCAAGAACAGTATTTGAGACGAAAACATTACTTTCACGACCCATCTCGTAAATCTGTTGCATATACAAACAGATTACCAACCTCATTCTTCTAATCTAATTTCGTGTAGTCCCTAATGGAGTTAGGGATCTCATAAATTACATATGTTACAGTTGATTTAATCCTATCCACTCCACTTGTTGTTATTAACTTAATCAAAGACATCAAACAAACAGAAGAATCTATTCTTTCATGAAAATTGACAACTACAAAATTAACTTTAACTAGATCTTGAAGATTGGAATGCCAATATTCACAGATACTTTTTTTTTAAGTGCTTTGTTTTGTGGTGGTCTCTGATGGCGAGGCTTCTCAAACTGAGAAGAAGAGAGATGGAGAATAAGAAAAAGGGAAGAAGACGACGTTGGATAATGGTAAAAAAAAATTAAGGTCTAAAACGCACCACGTGTTTAAGGTTTGGTGGTATTACCGCATGATAAGATTTTATTTGTTTTTCTCTATATACATGTGAGCTACACGTGCACGGTCAAGTGAGTTGTAACGGTAGTTATAACAGAAAGGGGGTTTCACCAATTAAAGTTTTAAAAAGGGGGTAATGCAAAATAACTATTTATAATGAGGGGGAAACACAAAATCCCCCATAAATATTTATTAAATATCTTTAGTATTTTCGGATTTGGTAATTATTTGTTGTTCAAACTATCTTAGTTTATAAATAGTGAAGCTTGTCATTCTTACAATCTTATCTCCTGTACACATTTAACTAACCGTTTGTGTGGGAAGCCCACTGGAGTATTTTGTGATACTCGTTCGAGAGGAGAGTATCCTAATTAGGTGAAATATATACACTTTGTTTAAAGACTTATGTGGGATCAAAGACGCTCTAGTAGTACCATGGGTGGGAAACTAATAAACATATTTTAGTTTTTGAATATTGATTTGATCGATTAACAGTAAAGTTGAACCGTGATAGATCTAGTTTGTTTATTCTATATTTTTACCTTATGATATAAGGTCACTCGAACTAGTTCAAGGATCAACAATTTCAGATCTGCTTTATTGCATTTAGATCTGAAGATAGGGTTTTTGATCATCCACTGTTAGCATACTTCGTTCTTTGTGTGATCGATCATTAGTGGAATCAAGTTGTTTGTGCGGATACTTTGAATACTGGAAGATTGACGACTAGATGATTTAATTTTGTAATCTGATCTTTGTGATAACTTCGTGCACACTTGATTGACTGGGATCCGACAGATGCTTATCTCGAATAGACTTTAATGCTTGTTGTATGGTCGAAAATCTATCTAGGTATTTCTCTTTGAGATCTACTTTGATAGTTTGTGATCTAAGATTGATTATTTCGGTACGCTTGATCTTAGTTGATCTATCCAAACAAAGGATCTTATATTAATCAAACGGAAAAACCTTTGTATTCAACTACACATCCAATTAACTTTTTGATCTAGAAAATTGATAGAGAGGAACTGAAACTGGTTAGTCCTTTACTGTTTCGGATTATGATCCAAATGAGTTGAGTTGTTGAAGTCTTCACAACAAGTGAAGCTACTTAGGATAGTGTACTCTATCTTAAGATTCACATGCGTAGACTAAATTGTTTGTAGGCGCAGGGATATTGAAGGAACTGAGTAACATGGAGTTAGATTACTTGGTCTCAACTATACGAAGTTGTAGTAGTCTTTGTATAGCGGCTTAGTTCTGAGAGTAGTCAAAATTGGACTAGGTCCCTGGGTTTTTCTTCCTTGTATTTTTCCTCGTTAACAAAATCATGTTGTGTGTCTTTACTTTATTTTCCACGTCATGATTATTGATATATATAGTTATAATTAAAGTATTAGTATTGTACGCTAATCAACACTTGGTTTGATCTCAAAAGATTGGTTTGGATTCGAACATAATCTATATACCAAGTATACACGTTGTTTAAGTAATCTCCTTGATAGTTTGTGTCTGTATTGGATTACATAATATGTGTATTGCATAGGCTGATATCGGAAAGATTGTACCGTACTTGGTGCCCTTGTCATTTCAAAGTGGGAGATGGAAAGAAAATACTCTGAAAGGCTTAAACGTTGTGGAGAAATTTGGAATACAATCGTCAACGAAATTTAAAATTCTTATATAATGAATGCAATTGAATAATTATTGGAGGTTGAGCATTCACGAGCGCAAG
This sequence comes from Papaver armeniacum, assembly GCA_023531295.1. Lineage (NCBI taxonomy): Eukaryota > Viridiplantae > Streptophyta > Magnoliopsida > Ranunculales > Papaveraceae > Papaver > Papaver armeniacum. The sequence goes on from JAJJWW010012703.1 coordinate 81,361, forward strand.
TTCACTGTCTTGAAGTACTTTTTCATCTAACTTTTCTATTAACCTAAAGGTTTATTAATCGAGTTTAAGGTATGTTTTTCTTTTAACAATTTTAGTTTTCCATATTAGATTATTATTGTTTGGTGGCGATTAATTTCAGATGGTTTAATTGTGAATTAACCCAAAGGTAATTCATACTAGTAATATTTAGAATGAACCATGCATCATACCTTATTGTATTTTTTCCAAATTTTGTATTCCATTGAACCCAAAGGTTTAATAAAATTATTGTTTGTTATGCATAAGATGTTCGTCTTGAACTTGCTAGAATTTTTATATGTCGCAATTTATGCCAAAGGTGATTTTGCGATGATACCGAGTCATATTTTGAGTTTAAGATGTTTAAGTTTGCTCATTAACATTTTTTTGTTTTTGTTTTTGTTTTTGTTTTTGTTTTTGTTTATGTTTATATAGCTGTATAAAGTGATAATAGGCATGTTTGTAGTGACATAAAGACTTGGAAGTAAAGATTCTTGTGTATCATGGTTTATCCAAAAGTGAACCTGTGATGGTACTGAATTTTTTCTAATGTTTTATTTGCATGTAGATTAAAATATAGATATCATTGTACTGTAGCAGAGTTCTGAAGAACAGTGGGAGTATGATAACATTGTTTTATTTATCATCTTATAATAAGTATTTTGTTTTTTATGTTTATATATTGTATAAGCAACAGAGATCAGCTGGAACTCAGTGTAGAAAGAGTCTTTTGATGCTTAGCTCATAATGAGAGTGATACACGTCTCATTTTTAGGCAAAAAAGATCTCCCAGATATCAAGGTCTCGAGTGAAACACATATGATATATTCGGAGATTAATCCAATATTGAGGTATACAGGTCGACGGACGCATATCTCATATTAAGACGATGATTTTCTCTTGGGAGAACAGTTTCTTATTGGGTTAGGCATTTCCAGAGATGCATAAATGTATCGGTGGGAACATGTCTTGTATTGAGACAAGATCTCTTCGGAGATAAAAGGCCTCGATGGAGATTATCTCATATTGAGAACAGAAAAGATCTCTTCAGAGATAATAAGTCTTAACGTAAACATATCCCATATTGAGATAAGATCTCTTCAGAAATAATAGGTTCAAAGCAGATCAGGGTTGTTCCTTAAGAAAAGAAAGAAAAAAAAACTGAAGCGAACTAAATTTTTTTTGCCCCCTATACAGCTAATGCCGCTAATATGCGATGAATTTTTTTTAATGAACCGCGTAGTTATAGTGTGATTTTGATTTTCAAAAAGAATACTACTATATAAATAGACAACTAGAAGTTAAAATGAAAAAAAAAATAAAATAACCAAAGTTATCATGATTTTTTTTATAGTTTAAGGAAGATAATTGAAGCGGTAAGAAAATATTCTTTTGCTTTTAGATAGAAATATAAATCTACTTTAAATAGCCTACCGGTGGTGGGTATTAGTAGACTAGCATATGGTGGCTTGCGGTGGGGGAGAAGAAGAAAGAAAGGGACGGAGAAAGAAACGAAAAACGTTTCTGTTAAAGTTCAACTATTTACATAAGTCATTTTCAGCCCTTCAAATTTATAAAAGTAATTACCAGTCCATCTTCTTCTTCTTTTTTAATGAAAACTCCTTATCAGAACAAGGCTTTTTGTTGCCCCTGAGAAAAAGAGAAGTAAACTTGAGATCTAATCAAAAACCTCATCCTTTCCCTAAAATATCATAAAATGGAGATTATCTACCCAACTGGAGTATTCGGTACTGCAGGGGGGCTTATTCTAGCCTGGTCTAGTAAAGTTACCGTCAACAAAACTGATAGTCAAATTGATGTCACTGTTACTTGTAACTCTAACAACCTTGTCTGGATGATGTCGGGTACTTGTTAAGCATATTTTGCATATATTTAGTGTCGAATCCATGCTATTAATTGTTTATATTCTTGAAAATTATTGAATATTACGTTTGTTTTCTCTTATTTATGTTTTGCTAGGTGAATCATCCAAAAGAAGCGAATTGGCACTTAATTGTGCAAAGAAAGAAGTTAGCTACAACCGGAGAAAGGCCAAAGACCAAGTGGAACTCGTTAGAGTCTAGGAGTTATTGCTATCATCTTGAAGCGGACGAAAAGGCGAAGCCAACGGCGACAGAATGGAGCCAATCCGATGTCGTATGAAGATTTTACGAGCAATTGAAGCAATGTGAAGTGGTGCGCACAAAATTGTTATAGGCACCCGAGTTTCTACTCAAGGCACCCAAGGAATAGGAATTGAACTGTCAGTTTCCCAAAATTAACAATTGAGCTGAGAATTTAAGGGCCAGGTTATTTCCACCCAGGGCTGCCATCATCTTCACAACTCTTTGCCAGACGTTCATGGCTATTCACGGAAACTGTAGATTGATCACTGCTGTGCGATGCTTGCAGAGAAATAAATGGCTTGATGCCATTGTTCGATGGTGATTCTGAAGGGACTCGAACCTGCAGTGAGGTTGATGGTGATCGGGAATGATGGTGAAGTTCAGTTGGCTGTTAATGGAGATGAAGATATAATGACGCTGTGGTTTAGTGTTGGCACTTGGCAGCGAGGAATAGAGGAAACATTAGAGCTGAGCAGGAGTGTATCAGGGTAGTCGAGTTCGAGCTTGGCAGTATGGTGGTTATGGGCTGCTGTTATCGGAGATCGAGAGCAGTAAGAGAGGTAAGTGTTGGATCGAATCTAATGATTGAAGTATGATGATGGAGCTATGACTAACACAGCAGAGACGATTGGGTGGAGTCTGTAGAAGGCAGGCGGAAGTGGTTGCTGTCACTGAGAGATAGAAGGCAGAGCACGCAACTCGATGGAGAATACAAGGCAGTTATGGAGTTCGAGCTCGAGACTATGATGATGTTGCTGGCAGCAATGAAGTAGAACAGGGAGAGATGTTCGACAGGAGGAATGATGATGGCAGTGTTGATGATGCTCGGTAATAAGGATATAGGAGGAGTTGTCGCTATCACTTGGCCATAGAGTTTTGTCGGAGGAAATGGCTAAACTGTATAGAGAAGCTGTGGTTTGATTGGCAGAGACAATGAAGCTGTGATGAAGACCGGTGATGCTGTCGAGAAACAATGGAGGAGTTGGCCGGTTCATGGAGTTAAATCTCGAGTTTGGGCAGTAACAATGGAGTTGTTGTCTTCGGTGACTGCAGTTGATTACGAGAAGGATTGAGAACTGTTTTGAGTTATGAGAATTATGGAAGACAACAGACTGATGGATGTTAATGGCTATGAGCTGCTCAGAGATTAGCCATGGACGATGTTGGAGAAGTTGGAAAAGTAGTTGAAAGCTACAGGAGAAGTTACGGTTGTAAGTCCCGGCCGGAAGTTGAAAAGAAAACAAATACGAAAGTTCCAGGAGAGTTTGCGTCTAGGAAGTCCTAGCCGTGATTACAATGTAAGAAAAGAAAAAAAGTTCCAGGAGAATACACGGATGGAAAGTCCTAACCGTGATTGAAAAGAAAAATTCTGAGAAAAGATACAGGACAAGTTCCTGCTAGAAAACCCATACGTAATGGAAAATGAAAAAAATAGGATGTCAGTTCCGTAGAACTGACAAGCCAAAGTAAGCTGAGAGTTGGACTGGGCTGGGCTTTACTGTTCATGACCGAGCCCATGAAAGCTGATGGACGAGAGTTAATGTTGTTTTAAACAACTATTGCAACGAATTGTTTTGGGATTTCGGCTAATTATGGCAACCATTCGACATGGGATTTGAGCACGGGCATATCTATTTTTGGGACACCTATAAAAGAGATATTTCTAAAAAATTTAAGATATCTTATAATCTTTAATCAAGCCATTGGAGAGACGAACTCAAGAGAAGAAAAGCTAGGGTTTTGGAGCGATTCATCACCGTAACTATTTCTCTACCATTTTATCATATGAAACTCATGGGTTTTGTTAGTACCATGAGTAGCTAAACTTCTTAGTGATTGGGGATGAATTCTAAGTTCTATACATGATTTGAGTTATTGTATAAATCTATTTTGAAGTTCTTCACATGATTATTGATTGTTTATACTAATTAGAATATTTATGATTGATTGGTAGATTGTTTAGGTGGCCAACTGAATTAATTTGTTGATTCAATCAAATGCTAGTATTGAGTTAGGAGATAAGTAATAGTCGAATAATTCATACAAAAGTAGAGAACACAAGACCTTGCAGAGGGATTCTGTGTAGCGATTGTGTGTATAAACAACACTAGAAAGTGGACCTTGAGCTAAGAGTCTAACTACTAGGATCAATCTATAATTCACAAAAGATAAAGCATTCGAACAAATTACACCTTGAGTGAGCTACTACTAGGTGGTTTCGACGAATAAAACTGGGTATTGGAGAGCTTAGGTACCCGAGGTGATATAAGGAATTTAGGGGATAGCACCGAGCTATTTGTTGTTCCACGGTTGGTAATAATTTGTGATTAATTGTATTAATTGATGAATATAATAAATTGATGACGGTTTAGTAACGAAGAAGGATTCCATGATCATATTTCTCTTCATTGCTTGCAAACTTAATTACTTTCATTGTTTTATTATTTATTTAGCTTTTAAAATCTAAAACAAAACCCCCCATTGTGACACTTTTGACAACTAAATCTCCCTGCTCTTCGTGGGAACGAACTTGACTTCCATTATATTATTTTTAATTGAGTGGAAATAAGATATTAATTTGATTGCACCTACGACACGCATCAAATTTTGGTGCCGCTGCCGGGGAGCAGTCGGTAGCTTTAGTTGTTTCTTTTAGTTTTATTTTGTTTTTAGATTTTCTTTTTAGTTTTTAACTTTGTTTTCTAGATTTTTGTTTTAGGTACTTAATCTCTGGCATCGAAGGATTGGAATTACCAGAGGTGCGGAATTCAAACTCGCAAGGGAACGGTACTACAAGCATGTACAAAGTTGCAAGAAGAATTTACTACATCAACAATGGTAGGCGGTACAAATAATACACCACCACCTCCACCTGCGGAGAGGAAGCTGCGAGAGTTGACATCTCCATGCTTAGATTCACAACCACTATGTATTACAATCACAAATCCAGTGGAGCTGAAGTTGAATCTACTTCATCATCTACCAAAGTTCAAGGGACTTCCAGGCGAGGATCCGAATCGTCATCTTCGACAATTTCAACAAAAGATGACAAGTTTTAGGCAAAGTACCGAAGACAGTGATACGACAATGCTGCAAGCCTTCCAATTCTCTTTAATAGATTCAGCGGAAGAATGGTTATATTACTTTCCTTCGGGAAGTATTACAACATGGGCGGAGATGAAAAAGCTATTTTTAGAGAAGTATTTTCCCGCTTCTAAGGCAGCATCCGTTCGTAAAGAGATTAGTGGTATTCTTCAAATTACTGGGAATATCTTTATGAATATTGGGATAGGTACAAAAAGTTGGTGGAGAGTTGCCCTCACCACAATATATCTCCAACACTCATCATTCAATATTTCTACGAAGGATTACTTCCAGAGCAACAGAATTTGATTGATGCAGCTGCTGGTGGTTCACTTACTGAGAAGACAATCTCGCAGGCAACCAGTTTGATTGAGACTATGGCTTCCAATGCTCAACAATTTTACACCAGAAACAACTCTAATGTCAGAAGAGTTAGCGAAATGGGAGAGTCTGCACAGTCAGAGAAACAGATGAACAACATAGAGAAGGTAGTACAACGAATGGCAGTAGTGATTATTCCTACTTATGAAGAAGAGTCTGAACAGGTGAATGATGTGTTCCCTAATCAGAGGCCAAGGTATGATCCCTACTCTAATACTTATAATCCAGGTTGGAAAGATCACCCAAATTTCAGTTATGCGAATCAACAAGCTGCAGCTCCTAATCCTTATGGGCGACAGAGTGGTTTTCAACAACCACAGTTCCGACCACAACCACAACCTCAACCTCAACAACAGACTCAGAGTTCTAATTTAGAGGAGATGATGAAAATGATGATGCAAAAGCAAGATGCAAATGCTCAGCGTCAAGATATAATTCTGCAGAAGCAAGATATGGCTATAAAGGACTTGCAAACTCAAATTGGACAATTGGCTACAGACATGAATGAACTAAAAGCACAGAATTCGACAAAGTTGCCATCACAAACTTTTGTGAATCCAAGAGAGAATGTCAATGCAGTGCTTTTGAGGAGTGGGAAGCAAACAGAAGAGCCAAAACAACAAGAAAAGGTTAGTTACGACTTGGAAGAGGAAGTAGAGGTGGAAACTGTTCCAAAGGAAAAGCCAAATTCAACCGGCCAACCTAAGGATTCGGTTCCTACTTTTACCACACCACCTCCTTTTCCTAGTCGTTTTGCCAAGTCAAAGAAGCAAGCTCTAGACAAGGAGGTTATGGATATTTTCAGCAAGGGGCATATCAACATTCCATTTATTGAGGCCATCATTACGGCACCCAGGTATGCCAAGGTTCTGAAGGATTTATGTACAAGGAAGGAGAGGTTGATTGCTAACGAGATCACTCAGGTGGGAGAAAGTGCTTCAGCTATGTTGCTAAAGAAAATGCCTGCAAAGTGTAAAGATCCTGGTGGTTTTACAGTGCCAATTACTATTGGTGACAAACGGTTTGAGCGTGCTTTGCTTGATTTGGGAGCTTCCATAAGTGTGATGTCAGCCGATGTTTATGATTCATTGAATCTTGGACCTTTAAAGGAGACAAGGATTATCATTCAATTAGCAAATAAGTCTAACATATATCCTAAGGGACTCGTGGAAGACGTGTTGGTGCAAGTGAATGAACTAATCTTTCCGGTTGATTTCTTTGTTGTGGATATGCAGAATGGGGACAATTGTTCGTCTACTTCATTACTTCTTGGGAGACCATTTATGAAGACTGCTAAGGCGAAGATTGATTGTGATACTGGGACACTCACTATGGAGTTTGACAAAGAGGTTATACGCTTCAATATTTTTGAAGCAATGCGTTATCCAAGTGATATCCATTCTGCATTTTCTGTTGATGTTATTGGTTCGTTAGCACAACAGATGTTTGATTTGAACAATGAAGATGAACTTGAATATGTGCTACGAAATAACATTGATTTGGACGTCCATGGCATGCCTAACTTGGACGTTTATATTCCCAAGGAGTTTCTTGAGACATGTGGTGCTTTAACGGCATCACAAGAGTTTAAAATAGGTATATTTCATATATCTCTTTACCTATAACTGATGATGTTCCTTTACCTTCTGTTGTGCAGGCACCTAAATTAGAGCTGAAACCTTTACCTGATCACTTAAAGTATGCTTACTTGGGTGATGGGGAAGAGCTTCTGATCATTATTGCAAAGAATCTCATACATTTGCTCAGAAGAACGCCTTCTCGTGGTTCTCCGAAAGAGCACAAAATGGCTATTGGATGGACAATTCCGACATAAAAGGCATTAGTCCAGCCATGTGCATGCATAGAATCCTTATGGAAGATGATATCAAGCCGACGTGATGCTCTCAGTAGGCTTAACCCCCAATGATGGAGGTCGTGAAGAAAGAGATCCTCAAATTACTAAGTGTGGGGGTGATTTACTCTATTTATGACAGTAAATGGGTTAGTCCAGTACAAGTGGTGCCTAAGAAATCAGGTGTCATTGTTGTTAGAAATCAATATGATGAACTCGTTCTTACAAGAGTTCAAACTGGATGGCGAGTGTACATAGACTACAGAAAGCTCAATTCGGCTACCCGCAAGGATCACTTTCCTTTGCCTATCATTGATCAGATGTTAGAGAGGTTAGCGGGACATTCACATTATTGCTTTTTGGATGGTTATTTGGGATACAATCAAATTGTTATTGCACCGGAGGATCAAGAGAAGACTACTTTTACTTGTCCTTTCGGTACATTTGCATATAGAAGAATGCCATTTGGTCTTTGCAATGCGCCTGCCACTTTTCAGAGATGTATGGTTAGTATATTTTCTGACTACGTGGAAAACATCATTGAGGTATTTATGGACGACTTTAGTGTTTTTGGTGATTCATTTGATATTTGTTTAAATAATCTTGAACTTGTGCTTAAAAGATGCATAGACACTAATTTGGTTTTAAATTGGGAGAAATGTCACTTTATGGTAAACCATGGAATTGTACTTGGCCACATCGTGTCCTCTTAAGGGCTCGAGGTAGACAAGGAAAAGATAGACTTGATTAGGAACTTACAAAGATTAGACTCGAGGGAAATTCACTCGTTTCTTGGTCATGCAGGTTTTTATAGGAGGTTTATCAAAGATTTCTCCAAAATCTCAATGTCGATGTGCAAATTGTTGCAAAAGGAGGTTGCCTTTAACTTCGACCAGGAGTGCAAGGATGCCTTTAATAAATTGAAAGAATTGTTGACTACTACACCAATTATTAAGTCACCTGACTGGAGTTTGCCATTCGAGTTAATGTGTGATGCAAGTGATTATGCAGTCGTAGCTGTTTCGAGTCAAAAAGTAGACAAGAGGCCACATGTGATTTATTATGCATCAAGGACCCTAAACTGTAATACCCTGTATTTTTAGATATTGTTTTGGGTCGGGCTATACTGAAATTAGTTAACCTCATGTCTTAGGTTGTTGTTATTTGGCCTTACTCTAAGTGCATTGATTGAACTAGAGAGGCTACAAGTTAGGGTGGAAATAAAATTAGGAGAAAATGAAAAGACAATTAAAAGAAATAAACATTAATATTTTATAACAAAAAGTTTAGGAAAAGAACTTTAGGGAGCAGAAAACTAAAAGTTATGGAGAAGAAGAAGATAAAACTAGGGTTTATTTTAGAGAGGAAAAATATGGAAAATAAGTGGAGGCTTAATAGAATTGAGGTAGAATGCGACCCTTTCTCTTTTGGTGTTTGTCCTTGTGTGTTCCCTTGTTTGATTTTGTATTGTTAGGTTTCAGAAATTTATTCGCATAACTATGTATATTGGATTGATGATCAGGTTGGTTCTTGTAATAGATAACATGATTGGGTTTTACTGGTTAAAATTTGAGAATAATCCACCGTAAATTTACCGTTGAATGTTTGTTTGTATTTGAGTTATAGTTTCTGAAATTCTGGACAGTTTTGCTTTGCTATTGTTTTAGTGTGTTTTGGCAATCTTAATGATTTTAAAATGATTTGAGTCCTTAGCAAAAGTTGTAGCCATATATTATATCTTTCATTAGGATTTGGATTTGGATTTTCTCAATTTCAGGTTAATATGAATTTATCATGAATTGTTTGGTAATAACATATAATCTGCCCTTTTTTTTTAGGATTCCATTGTAAATTCAATATCTTTTGTTTGAACCATTGGTTTTATGTGCTAATGGTATTACCATCACCGATACTGGCCCTTGAGAACAACAAGATTGCATACATGTCGACACAAGCTTGCGCTCCGACTCCAAACGTTCTTCATATCAAGGTCAACGGGAGATATCGCAACAACATCCATCAATGCAAGAAAAGCTCGCTCAAGATACCCATGTTTCCCATTCTCGATGAAGAAAGTCTTAGAATTATTAGAAGTATGGGTACGAGACGGAGAAGTCCAGCTGCCTCCCGTGTGGCGACAACCGACTGATCAGGAGATGATAGATCCGACATATTGTCGCTATCACTTTCGCTTTACCACCCTATCGGTGAATGCAACGCCCGAAGCGCATTGTCCGAAGAAGCTTAATTCGAAGATTTGCCTCCTCCTCTCGAAGATTAACGCGTGCGATTTCTTGAAGTGAGTACTAGGGAAGATCCAATTTCATGCAGATGGAATTTCGAAGAGCAAGTAAGTCCTATTAAACAAATTTACGAGAAAGATAGTTTTAGAGTTTCATCGGGGACTTGGCGTCCCACTAAGAAAGAGATCCAATGATGCAAATCACCATGAACATCATGTTTTGTTTTCCCCTCATACGTGTTCCTTTTCACACGATATTTATAACTTTACATGTCATGTATGATGTTGTTATCGTAATGCAAATTCCTTCTAAAACAAATCTCTTTCGCAAAAACCATTCACACAAAACTATCTCAAAATAAACCAATTCGAAATTCAACCACCTATCAGTTCAAAACCCGAAACCAAACCATGAAAAGAATTCCTCACGTCACTCAAAGATACCTAATAGTAAAGGAAAGGCATAAAATATTCAAGGGAAGTCGTCCAACAACAACAACTTGGTCTTTTGGCAAAAGCATCTTTCATATTACGGAGAGCGGTGCTTGACTTCAACTCCCGAGACAATTGCTCGACTTCGCCTCTTGTTGAATGATGAGGTCCATAGATGGACATCAATCATTTCACCTTGCAACTTCTGGATTTCGGCGAATCCTTCACTGAACCAGGGGAGGCGTTAAACTCATATTGCACGAACACATCTCGGTGGAACTCCGCCTTGCAACTACCTCTTCGGAAACAGACGCCCAAATCCACGATGCTCATGTCGTAGATGGAAGATAAAGCTTGTGACGGACAGGAAAATTTTCGCTCCAACCCAACCCAGCAACCGCTTTGGCAGCTCCAACTTCCGATACGCTACTAAAGAAACCAAATTTTCGAAGGGTCATTTAAACCGACAATTGATTTCCATCGTATTTGGTTATGATATTACTCAAAAGAGTTTATATGAACCATTGGTTTTATGTGCATTTTGGTTATGTTATATATGAATGTAACAAAAATGTTGCTGTCAAATTTGAAGATGATCAGACAAATTTATCACCATGAAACATATAATGCAATATGACTGCAGTTAACTTGTTTGCATAAATGCTTGAAAGAAATTCATGTTGTTAAGCCATGGTTGCTTGTGTTGTTTGTGAAAATGATTTATAAAAGGAAATGAGTTCATGTTTTAACGTTATATGGAACATGTTTCATGTTAACGGCGGGTAATGATCCCCGAGAGTTAAATGGGTAATGATCCCCATAGGAACTTGTGTTTCCCGACCATCGATGGCGGCTGTCCGTGCCGGTAAACGATAGGTGGTGTACGAACCAAGGTTTTCGTACTGCGAATGAAACGGGTAATGATCCCGAGAGCAGATGGGTATGATCCCCATAGGAACTTTTGTTCATGACCAACAATGGAGGCTGTCCCAGCCGATAAACGATAGGTGGGTGTACGAACCAAGGTTTTCGTATCATGAACTCATGGTTACTTGCTGTGATGACAATATTAAATTGTGAATTGTGTGTTGAAATCTCTATTGAATGATTTTTGGAAACCTTATTGGGTTTATGAACTCAAGTATTGAAATACGAATTGAAGTATTTGTTGGAAAACATAATTGGTGTTATGAACTAATGTTCGAAATATAATTCAATAAATTGTTGAACTCAAGTGTGAACTTATATGGATGAATTGTGAATTGATGTGTTAAATCCCAAATGGGTGATTAGTGAACTCATGGTTTCTCTGTGACTATATTTATGCGTGAATATATGTGTTGAATCATTGATGAATGGCATGTTGACAATTATTGTGGTATTGTAAACTCATAGTTTGTTGGTGACAATATTAATATGTGAATGGCGTGTGGAAACTTAAATGGATGAGTTGTTGAAAACAATATTGTTGATGTAAATTGTTGAGTTGATCCTAAATGGATGATTTGTTGATAATAACATTAATGTTGTGAACCCATAAACTGAATTCTAGATTGGATAAGTTATCGAAAATATTGAGGTATTGTGATTATTGAATATATCATTGATTCGTTGAAGTTGTAATGCGTTCTTGTTATATGTTTTTGCTTGATAAAATGATTATGTTTGCGCATCTTTGGAGAATCGGGAATGCATCTATTGAGCTGTCATCTCACCCCAATTGACATCCTTGCATATTTATCAGAGTGGCGCAGCGAAAGTTATGAATGATTAGCTTAGTGATCGAATTGTTTTATTGTATTGCTTGAAATGTAATTTTAAATAATATGTATGTTGAAAATGTTGTTGATGGTGATAAGAGAATTCATATGTTTAAACTCAGGTTAGGTTAAATTACATTTGTTGTAATAAATAAATTAGAAGAGTTATATGCATAAGTCTCTTTCCGACCCGTAACGCTTCGAGTTCGGATATTCATACGGGTTTGACCCTGGTCCGGAACTCGGGGTGTTACATAAACGATGCTCAAATCAACTATTCTACTACTGAGAAGGAGTTGTTAGCTATAGTATTTGCATTAGAAAAATTCAGAGCTTATTTGGTGGGTACCAATGTGATTGTATATTCTGATCATGCAGCACTACGGTACCTATTGAAAAGAAGGAGGCTAAGCCAAGACTCATACGTTGGATTCTTTTGCTACAAGAATTCAATATGGAAATTAGAGATAAGAAAGGTGTTGAGAATATAGTTGTTGATCATCTTAGTAGACTTGTTGTTTCCGAAGAAGAACTTTCCTTACAAGATCGTTTTCCAGACGAACAACTTTTCTCGATTGAAGATTCAACACCTTGGTATGTTGTTTTATTACAAGGCAAGTACCTAGTACAATGTCTACTTTTCAAAAGCTAAAGCTTAAGAAAATAGTCAAGCAGTATGTGTGGGATGAGCCCTACTTGTGGAAATATGGTGCTGATCAGATTATCCGCAGGTGCGTACCAAACTCTGAATTTCAGTCAATTCTATCTTTTTGTCATTCTTATGCTTGTGGTGGTCACTTTGGTGCAAAACGTACCGCTCTCAAAGTCCTTGAGAGTGGCTTTTATTGGCCAACCCTATTTGACGATGCATATGCTTTTTGAAAATCTTGTGATAGATGTCAACGAACGGGCAATCTATGTAATACCCCTATTTTTCATTCTATGATTAATTGAACACTAGTTTTATGGGCTACTTGGATTTTTGTTGGGCTTGGTACGCTAAATCGGCCCACCCAAATAATCTAGGTTTTAGTTGTTAAATTGGAAAACCTAGAAATGAAAAGGGAGGAAGGCAAACTGTTTATGCGGCTCTTTAGCCTAGCTTGATTGGGGGCCAAAACTTTTAATTGGGGGCCTTGCACTAGTGGACAAAAAAGGTCACCCAATCCTAATTTGGGTCATCCCTTAAAAAAATATTTTCTAAATGGCTAAAATGCCCCTAAGTGATTAGTATTAATCTTAAATAATTAGTGATAATCTTACTTAATTAGAGTTTAACTTTTTTTTTCAAATTTTTTAACTATCCATGTGTATGAAAAATCGCTGAGATCATGGATAATTTTTTTTTTTTTGCCCAGATCCGTATGAAAAATCGTCATGGTATTGAAGTGGTTCATTGACGACTCTAAACAGTCGTTAATGTTTAGACTGTTTCAGTGACGACTCTAAACAGTCGTTATTTTTTATAAAAGAGTCGTTATATGACAGTATTTTCATAATCGGATGAATACGCCCCTGAAAATTTTGGGGTGCAAATAAAATGTCATGGCCCCCAATTAAACTAGGCTCTTTAGGGGTGAGATTTTGGAAAAGAAGAAAGAAAATGAGAGCTTGGAGTTGGAGTCGTGCTCCCGTTTTTAGAAGAGAAGGTGAAATATTAATTAGGTTTCCTATGTCGACAAGTACGAACGCAACAAAGAAATAGAAAACTAAGTGAAGACTTGCGGCAGATTTCTTTTTCTAGCGTTTTTGCATATGAGAGGGATTTGATAAGAAGAACACTATTTTTCTTGATCTTGGTATCGTTTTTAGCTTTTAAAGGAGAAGGAGTTGCTTCTGGGCACCAGGTAGGTTTTCTATCCCTTATAACTTTTGTAGCTTAATTTAACGGAGTCTATGTTTTGTTTTATCGAATCAATGGTACTAGTAAACCTTGGATTAACATACATCCTTTTTGAAAATGTTTTAAAATTCTTCACTTTCACTGATTGTGATACATCGTATTATCAGTGGACACACAATCTAGCCTTGTATTTTCTTCTCAGGTATTATGTTTTGAGATCGATCTAAATACGTCCTGCTTATACTGCTACGCTACCCTCTAGATTAGTCCTAATCGGACCTAACTAGGACAGTATCTCTGTCTGTATCTTTAGGAACTGCTAAGTCCAGAGCCTCGTCTAATTAAGTGAATGTGCCCTATCCCTGGTTTAGTATCATGTGATCTAGTATTTAGTTAGCTTGAGTTTGGTAAGCTTTTTTACATTATTTAAAGATTACATTTCTTGTAAGCATACTAAGTTTTAAGATTACATTTTCTGAAAATATACTGAGAACGCATGGCTAAATTAATTGGTAACTCTACAGATGTGTCTTTAGAATGAGAATTTGGAGTTTACAGTAAACTAAGTAAAACATCGGTGTTTGGTCAACCACTAGCACAATTAGAAGGCACTTTATACTTACATTTCCGTTTCCGGCTTTTGAGCCCTTGTTTGAATTAATATTCAATTGATGAGTTCTTGGTTGTTTTAGTGCACCAGTGGTGATGAAATGTTATACGTGGGACTGTCATTTGGGCAGTAGTGGTACTGCTGTATGTGTTTTTAATCTGCCAATAATTAGGGTGATATTATAGGTGTTGTAGACTAACAGTTGGCCTAAAGAGTTGTATATGAAGTTAATTTGTATTTGTGTTAATTATTGCCCGTAGTTGGCTCGATACCCATAAATGTCATGGCGATGACCGCGGGGTCGCCTAAAGATATGGATCTATTATCTTTGGATGGGTTCGACAACACCATGTTTTCCGGCGCACGGTAGGAAAACTAGGTGGACTACACAAGGGCTGGTTACTTTTTATCGAACGGTTAGGCTAAGAGACTAGAAAGAGATAGTCAGTAAGATATAGGACCGGGGAATGGGCAGCTTACATGAACTTGTTTCTTTTACTGTTCAGTTGTTTTATCACTCATTAACCTATTTTTGTGTTTTTACATTATAGACTTATTTTTCACTAATCTACGTTACTCTCATTTCTGTGACGTTTTAAGTAAAATGTATTTCATAAAAATATTTTCTTTTTCTTCTAGTCTTTATGAATTATTTAGGACTTCTCAGATTATCCATAAAGGTTATAAGTATGTGAAAGCCTACTTTTAGTTGGGGTCTGACCCAACTTACTATTTTTTTTCAGGAGACCATGACCGTGGAGCAACAAAAGCTACTTCGTTACTATTTAAGGTGCTTAGCTAAATGTTTTATTGAATTCTCTTAAAGACCATACTTTGTTTCTTTTAAATAAATTCTTGCCATTTATTTTGGAGGCCGGCCTGCGAGTCGAGGATTATTTTTATTTCTAAAAAGATTCATTTTAATTTATGATTTTCCTTATCAACTTCTTTTAAATAAATTCTTTTATTTATGGATTATTGTCAATGTGCTCCATACAATAGCCCGATCTCCATTTGTTGGTATGACGGTTTGAGTGTGTAAAATGGTCCATGAGTATACCACACTTGGGATTTTAGGGCGGCCGACCTAGAATTCGAAGTGGGGTGTTACGGAGTGGTATCAGAGCATGGTAACATAAACCCTTGGGAGCGGGTGCAGGGTCTTGTTTGATCACGTAGGCACATTTTTAGGGGCACATTGATCGTTTGTAGTATGGAATTTATTGTTGATTTCTTCTTGTTGTGGTAATTGAATTAATGTCCCTCTTTCTACTGGGCCTTTACAAATATCCTTAACAGGCTTTACAAATATCCCTGATGGCATATTTGAAATTTTATCTGAAATCCGAATCTTAATAATTCCTTATTTAACCTTTCACTCTTGCTTCATTTCTTCTTCTTTATTACAATGCAGAGAAAAATTTCCATCGCTGCACCACCACCATCTCCAGCGTTCCCACCGCCGCCATCTCCATCTCGGTCGCCTCTGCCACAAGTACCACCACCACCACCACCACCACCTCCATATCGATCGCCTCCGCCACAAGCAGCACCACCACTATCATTTCAGAGTGAGAGAGAAGAAATTTGAGGTACAGGGAGAGATCTTCGACCAAAATTCAAACCAAACCCACCACCACCATCTTCATCTTCACCACCACTCCTACCACCATCTTCATCGTCACTACCACAAGCATCACCACCGTTTATCCACCTCTGAATCAATCGATTTAGATCCATTTTTACCCGATTCAAGTAAGAAACCTAAATCTAGTGATGAACCAACGACAAATTAATGTCCAAAATCTAATCTCAAACATCAGAATCATTAGAGTCATTTCAATTTCAAGTGAATTGTTATGAATTTCCAATCTGGAATATACTTGAGATTCCTTGAACCCTAATTTTAAATTTCATTCTTCTTGGGATCGCTAATTGATTAAGGTAATTAACTATCTTCTTCTTCAATTTTGTTTTTTGGGTGACTAAATTGAAAAGGTAATTAACTTTTGTTTTTTAATGGGTGCGGGGCCTTATTAAGCTTGACCAATCTCGAGATGATAAATTAAAGAGAGCAACACTAAAAGTTGATGAAGCAGACATTACCTTTGACATTACCTTTGCCTTGCAGGTAAAGCACATAATTTGAATTTCTAGTAATGTTCATTGTAGCTTTCCAACTTACTGACGTAGTTTAAATTGTCATGTTAATGGCAATGTTTTATGATGTACAGGGAATTCGGTTCTTTTGGAATTCCCTTCAGTGATCCAAGTCTTAGTGTTGTTGGCTCACTTTCTCATTGCTGAAGTGTGTTTATGTGGTGGTGTGGCTGGTTTATTCAAATCATTTTTCAGCTAATTGATTAAGGTAATTAATGTATGCATCCGTGATCAGATAATTGATTAAGGTAACTAATCAGCTAATTAAGCTAATTGATTAGGGTATGGAATTGCCTTCTGTGATCCAAGTCTTAGTGTTGTTGGCTCATTTTCTCATTGCTGAAGTGTGTTTATGCGGTGGTGTGGCTGGTTTCTTCAATTAGCGATAAGGTAATGGATGCATACATTTATAGAATATTTTGTTGGCTAATGTAGATTATTTAGTTATTTTGGGATTAATGGATCTGTACTTCATACCCTCATGCATCCATTCTAACCGTTTTTCCTAATTTGTCAAATAACATCATGGATTAGTTGTTAACAGTTAACATTCTTGCTGTAAGCAGGGAAATCACCAAAGAAGTTCTGCACCATCTTCTTCCTTGCATCCATTACCTTATCCCCGGGTAGTCCATCTGCAGTATTTGGTGGTTCAAAGTTCACTTACAGGTTGGTTTGATCCAGCACTTTAAAGTAAATTCTTGTACTTTAAATGCTTGCAATGGTAGATGTAAATTCTTGTACTTTAAATGGGATCCACTAATTTCCTTGTACTTTAAAGTTTAAATGCTTAAATGCTTGGATTTTATAGATGTAAATTCTTCAAATGTTGAACTTGTGGTGCAATGGTAGCATGACTGACTCCATGTCAGATGATGCGTGTTCGACTCACGCCAAGTTCACTCCATTTACATGGATCAACTTTCATTGTTGATCCCCAAAATTGGATAAACTTCTACTGTTGATTATTATTTTTTTTGGATCAACTACTGTTGTTGATCCCTAAATGGATCAAATTCTATTGTTGATCATTTTTTTTTTTGGATCAACTATTGTTGTTGATCCCCTAAATGGATCAACTTCTACTTTGATCCTTTTTTTTTTTTTGGATCAACTATTGTTGTTGATCCCCTAAATGGATCAACTTCTAATGTTGATCCTATTTTTATTTGGATCAAATATTGTTGTTCATACAAAAATATCTAAACCGGCGGCGGCAACGGCGGCGGACTAGTGGTGGTGGTGGTGGCGGCGGCAGACTAGTGGTGGTGGCGGACTAGTGGTGGTGACGAAGTGGTGATGAAATATTAGTAGTGGTGGCGGTTGGTAGGTGGTGGTCGTTGAACGGTGGTGGTGGAATGGTAGTTGAATGTTGGTGGTGGTGAAGTGGGAGAGGAAGAAATTTGTTCCATTTTGAAATAAAGAAAAATATTATATGGGAGGGTATTAAGGTAATCTAATTTTAAATAGATAAGGTTATTAAAAAGGAGGGACATATTTATTGTTGTATAAGGATATATTTGTAGGGTGTTAAAAGTAGGGACATATAATTAATATACCCAAGCTTAAAAGGTACGAGAGTTAGAAACTTACATCATTCGAATTAAGGATGACTCTCCTATCAGTATCAAGCTCTGAAAGGCTTAATCTAGTAAGTTTAGAAAAGTTCTAATAAAATCAAATTAAAGGGAGAAAAGGTTTGTAGTAATATGTTTCCTATAAGTCTAGCCTTAGGATTATGCTAAGTAAGCGGCTAGGTGATTGATTGTGTAAAGGTTTTCACTTATGATTTGTGCTGAGTAAAACGGGACGTCGACGAATGTTCTTGATGTTTAAAATGTATTATCGGGAGTCGGTGTAGTAGTCGCGATCGGTGAAATGAGTACTTTCATTTTTAGTTATGCTGTAAAGATACTTGCATAATCATGGGCTTCCATAAAAACATCCTGATAGGTTTTTGTTTATCTTTTCATTTAAATAAGTTGCTTGACTCCTATATCGTCTACTGTATAAGAAATGCTAGGATCACATTCGCATCTTTTGTGCTTTGATTATTAGACCAAGCTTAAGAGTTACTAGTATGAGTTAGTGATGTTTGAAATCGGTACACCCTATGTTGTATTAGGCGCTAGGCGAGGCGAGGCGCCAAACCTAACGCCTGGCGCCCTAGGCGACCACTGATGTGATTTATGCTTTTCTGGACTTGTATAGTTGTATTACAGATTTCTGTAACATTTTTATGAAAAATTATATTGAAAAGAAAAAAGGAGACGTTTTTTTTTTTTTTTTTGATCAGCAAAAATAGGTAATTATATTGATAAAAGAATAAAGAATAATACAACAGAGAAAACAAACACCACGATCAAATGATCCATCCGCAGTGCAGTCCATTACAAGCACTCAAATCTTCACTCTCTTACTAGTTCCTCCCATATAAGAACAAGGTCTTCAAAGTGCACTCCATCTAACACTCCTGATGGCTGAGCCCATTATAGGATATCGACAAATAAACAACCTCCCTTAGCAGCAACCAACAAGACCAGTTCAGACCCATTAGACCAATTAACGGAACAAAAGAGAACAAAATTAATCTCATGCTAGTTTTGAGAAATCTTCATAAATGCTGGCAGAAGACACAGATCACACAACATTAGGAAGAAATCCCATCGGCAGGATAACTTCAAACACATTCATATTCATTGAGGAGAAAAAGAAAGACCACGAAACCAATAGGATGAGAAGGAAGATGAACATGTGTTTAATTTTAGCTCGACAAATAAGGACAGTAACTGTATTGCGAAATTTAAGTTCCTCATTGACTTACCTTAAATGACTAATGCGAGAAATCCTGCATATATTCATGGGATTGATTTTTGAATTTGAGTGTGAATCTTCCAATGAGATATATCACGAGTAAGCTGTCTATATTAAATCCAAATAGTATATTAAGGATATTTAGAATATACGTATATAGTTATTTTGGCTTTCCTTTTTTAAGGTTTGACTGAATACCTGACAATTAATTAGCTGCAAAATCTCTGCAATATAATTGAATATTGACAACTAAGATGTGATTGAATGTTTGACAACTAATATAACCTATAAAATCTTTGCAATTAAGATGTGATTGAATGTTTGACACCTAATTAGCTATAAAATCTCTGTATTATCTTTCCATTAATATCATAGTTTACCTTACTTGTGAAGGTATGATGATATTGTCGAGATTTTGAAGAAGAATAGACGAGGTGAAAAAGAAGAATGGGGCAGAGATGATGAATAAGAATGGCGCCTTTTAAGCCTAATCTAGCGCCTAAACCTTCCGCGAGGCGCCTAAAGCGCTATACTCCTCGCCTAAGGCGCTAGTGTAGAAAGTAGTGGAAAATCTGATTCCTCGGGCGTTGGCCCGGCGCTTAGGGGGCCTTTGGCGCCTAGGCGCTCCGGACGCTCGCCTTTTACAAAATAGGGTACACCTAAGCTTAGATAATTAATCTCTTGAGTAGATACAGTATGCTAGGATGGTTTATTAATGATCCATATGAGTGGCTTAAACTGAACAGTATGGTAGAAGTACATGTATTGCATCCATCTGGGATATAACTTCTTAATGAACTACAAAAATTTTGATGCGTTGATTTGTTGATTTCTCACTGGGTCTTGTTTGTGGAATTATTTTGCACAACCAAGTGTTAAACAGGTAATGAAATACACCCTTGCTACTGTCATAGCGCATAGATGGTTTAAGGAATATGGATAGCATTAATTGTTGGTGATTGTCATTTGGTGGTGCGACAGTCGCACTATCACCATTTATTATGCATGAATGGTGTGCTTGTTTTTCCATCGCCCGTAGTTGGCTCGAGTCCCACAGCTTAATACGGCGATGACCGCGGGGTCGCCTATAAGATATGGTTCTATTATCTTGGAATGGGATTGACAACATTTTATTCTCCGGCGCACGGTAGGAGGATTTAGTGGACTACTTAAGGGCTGCTGCAGTAATGATATGCGAAAATAGTAAATAGTGTTCTTTGTTGCTTGTGTTTGTATGTGGTTGGCTCGAATTCCATAAGTGATTAATATGATGACCGACGGGTCGCACATATGTTGCTATGCATGGGGACTTGCGATAACTAAGGGTCGCATTTGTATTGCTTAGCTGGTTGAAAACTTTGGAATGCCGATGCGAAATTCTCACAAGAGTGACTGAATTTAAAGATGACAGAGAACGTGATCGGGTTTCTGGCTTGTTTGAGAGTTAAAGTTGGATTTAACCATGCCAGTGGCAAATAAGGTGCAGACTGAATTCGTTAGTAGAATTGTGATCCCCTATAGTGGAGACTACCTATTATTACATCATGTGAGGAACCGACCTTCAATTGTTTGTACGTGTCTAAATATGTGCTTTTAGAGTGTGTGTCACCGTACGTTAATTCCGGGTAGAATGGTAAGCTACCCAACCTCCCACCAATAGAAGCACTACTTTGATCTCTTGAGTGCTATTTTATCAATCATGATGGTGACATCGAATTGCTAACTTACATACCACTTGTAATCTTGTTCGCAGTTAGCACCATCCACTTTATCTCTCTCTACACCAACAGGTCCATAGAAACACATCATTATCAACAAGTGAAGTGACATCAAAATCCACAAGGAAAGTTGAAGACGTTTAAGGTTTACAAGCAACAATACGAGTAAGAGCAGATTTCAAATTCAAGTAAAGCAACAAGACAAGGAGCAGAATTTCTACATGTTGAAGACTTATGTACAAGAGCGAAAATTATCAAGATGAGAGTTCAAGAAGTTTATGATATCAAGACATACAAGTTGTGAAGAATCAAGCGGTAAAGTACTTACACCATGGCCTTTGTACTTGCATTTTTATTTTATCTTTATTTGTATTTGTTTCATTTTCTCTTGTCTACAGAAAAAAAAAAAAAGACAAGAGAAAATTTTGTTAGGTTCATTATTAGTTTTATTGTTTTGTTTTGTTTTCATTTTGTGTATTTTTCTTGTCTCAATAAAAGAAGAAAAAAAATAGAAAAAAAAAAGAGACAAGAAAATTCGTTGTATCATATTTGTGGTTTGTTTTTAGTTTTGTTCTTTCAATAAAGCTAATGGAAGAAGAAATATTTATAATGAAGTTTCAAGCAACAAGGATTTGAAGAAAAAGAGTTATCATCAAGAGTTGGAGACCGAAGACGAAGATGAAGACAAGGACTGAAGACAGAAGACGTTTCTATGGATGCTGTGACAGTGGTGCTAACTGCACGTCGAACGGATAACGAGGTAAGTAAGCATATTCACACCTTCGTTAAGTGGTTGATTTCTTTTCTTAGAGATCGTCAGAA
Source organism: Papaver armeniacum (assembly GCA_023531295.1). NCBI lineage: Eukaryota > Viridiplantae > Streptophyta > Magnoliopsida > Ranunculales > Papaveraceae > Papaver > Papaver armeniacum. The sequence goes on from JAJJWW010012703.1 coordinate 103,223, forward strand.
AAATAAATAATGGGTTTTCAAAACAATAAAATATGTGGGTTTTCAAAACAATTCGGAGGGTTTTTCCTTCCTACTATTTAACGTGTCACAGGATTCTCTCTTCATTCCTACCTGGACACATGTGTGACCCATAAAAAAGTTGTTTATTATTGAGAGCAACTTCATAAAACCCTTTCTGGTGAGGCAGAGTCGAGACTTTTGATTACTCTCGAACCCGGATTCTTTCGATAAGGGATGGTTATTTCTCTCTCAACTTTTAAGGATGAGTGGCGCGTTGGATGCTATCATTCGGGAGAACTAGTAAGTTGGAAAAATAGGTTTTGTGGGTATATCTCTAGTAAACCCTCACGAGACTATAACTCGTCCACTAGGGACACCTAGGGGTTTAAAGGGTTGTTGCACATGCTAAGTGCAACCGTATCCTCGACGACATGGAGTTGTTGTATTTAGATAGTTTGCTCGAGGACTAGCAAAAGCCAAGTGTGGGGGAATTTGTTAAGTGCATATTTTGCATATATTTAGTGTCGAATCCATGCTAGTAATTGTTTATATTCTTGCAAATTATTGTATATTACGTTTGTTCTCTCTTATTTATGTTTTGCTAGGTGAATCATCCAAAAGAAGCGAATTGGCACTTAATTGTGCAAAGTAAAAAGTTAGCTACAACCGGAGAAAGTCCAAAGACCAAGTGGAACTCGTTGAAGTCTAGGAGTGCTTGCTATCATCTTGAAGAGGACGAAAAGGCGAAGCCAACGGCGAAAGAATGGAGCCAATCCGATGTCGTATGAAGATTTTACGAGCAATTGAAGCAATGCGAAGTGGCACGCACCGAGTTTCTACTCAAGGCACCCAAGGAATAGGAACTGAACTGTCAGTTTCCCAAAATTGACAATTGAGCTGAGAATTTAGGGTCCAGGTTATTTCCACCCATGGCTGCCATCATCTTCACAACTCTTTGCCAGACGTTCATGGCTATTCACGGAAACTGTAGATTGATCACTGCTGTGCGATGCTGGCAGAGAAAGAAATGGCTTGCTGCCATTGTTCGATGGTGATTATGAAGGGACTCGAACCTGGCAGTGAGGTTGATGGTGATTGGGAATGATGATGAAGTTCAGTTGGATGTTAATGGAGATGAAGATATAATGACGATGTGGTTTAGTGTTGGCACTTGGCAGCGAGGAATAGAGGAAACATTAGAGCTGAGCAGGAGTGTATCAGGGTAGTCGAGTTCGAGCTTGGCAGGATGGTGGTTAGCGAGAAATATGTGTATCAAAGTATTATAAAAGGAACAACGAATTTGTTTGGTAACAACTCTATTGATTCTTTAAAATAAAGATATTTTAAGTCATACGCAAAGGATCTTCCGTTTAATCTAATAAACTGCTTTGCCTGGTTAGATCAATCTATCCAATAACTACCAAAGTAGTCAAGTTTAGATTCGTAATCAATTAGTATAGATCTCAAAGAGAAACTATAAAGCGATGACGATCTCATGCAACTAATCAATCGAATAAATCCGATTCTAGTTGAATCCTAGCTGATCAAAGTTTGTGCACACACAAAGATACCAAAACCAATAAGAAATCTTCTTCGTCTTCAAATCTTCTTTAATCTTCAATAATACCTGCACAATACCACTTGAAACTCTTGTGATCAATCGCACACAGAACGGAGTTTGTTAACAATGGATTATCACAAGATGTCTTTAGATCTAACAACAGTTCCAAAGATCCCGTCGATACTTCGATCTAGTTTGAGTGAATCTTATATCAGAAGAGAAGATTCTCAAGAATAAACAAAACTAGGTGCAATCAAAGTTTCAACAACCGTTAGTCAATCAAATCAATCGAAAACTAATAACACTATAATTATCTAGTTTCCCACCAACGGTACTCGTAGAGCTTCTTGATCCCACAGAAGTATTTAAACGAGCGGTCGTAAGAGATTTCACCTAATTAGGATACTTTCTCTCCGAATAGACGGCTCCACCAGAAATAACAAGACTGAAATTTGCCTGGCTCTTAGGATAGTTTGCTAGAAATGCAAACTTAAGTATTTATAGACCAAGAATGTTTGGACATCAAGGATTTTCCAAAACCTTGAGTACTAAGGAATATCTTTGAACGATAAATGATAAGAGTTACTGTACGTGTTCAAAGTATGTTGACATCTTTTCTCTGTTTTTCTTTTTTTAATCCTTATTTCATATTTACATGGATTTACACTCTTGGAATCGGTCATACCATACTTTCAAACGAGTTTAGAATTGGTTTCCCTGTATTCCAAGACAACTATGTGATTGATCAAATATCAAATCACATACAAGGGTTCAATAGGTTCTACCAATCACTAAGATCGGTTATACCTTATTATGGAAATACTTGTGATCGGTCACACTAGTCTAGGATTGGTTCCATATTCCCATGGTATTTCTTGTGATCGGTCACACCAGTTACCAGGACCGGTTACACCAATTACCAGGATCGGTTACCAATTATAAGGATCAATTACACAACACTCGTGATCGGTCACACCAATTACAAAGATCGATCATACCAACAAATAGTGATTACTTAGGATCGGTTACACCAATTAATAAAAACCAGTCATACCAAATCATAAGTCAGACATTGTGATTAGTTATACCAAGATACATAACCAAGGTGAAGATCGGTTCTACCATCTTACACATATTAGTCATCCAAAGATTTGTAATGAATATCCGGACCAATAAGCCCAATGATTTCCCTTTCGATTCATGAAACAAGTTCATGAATTTACTTCCTTTAAACAAATGTAAAATAGTGTTTCCTAGGATGAAATCTTCACCATAACCCATTCACATAATCATAACAGTATATACAAGATTATGTCGATGTCATATCTACGAAGTTCAAAAGATAAGCGTTATACTTCGTAGTCTAATTCCCTAATACTATGATCATACAATCATGACCATGTCACATCACTAGAGTAGTATACAATATGTACAGTATATACAACTTCGCAGTTATGTTTTCACTATAACACGACTTGAAAGATACGTTAGGAATGAAACAGTTCAAGTCAATATTACTAACCTCAAGTGGAAGGATGATGTCGTTATTGTAGTTCGTTACTTCTTCACATTCTTCAGGTCTTCGGAGTAATACTTGTATGTCTCAACATTCCTAGACTTTCTAGTCTAACCTAAACGAAGTTGACTCTAGTATTTAATCAAGCGACTTTTAGATGAGTTTTGACACACTAAAATATGACAACCAAACTTGACACACCAACGCTTGGTGAGTTCAACCGAGCTGTGCTCTAACACTCTCTATTCGAAATCTTGATTTTTTTCCTTCACATTTTTGAGTTTGGACATAATCCCTAAGGCTACAGATCCTCCCGGGTCGAAGTCCCAAGAGTCTTCAATGAATTGAAAGCAAGATGGTTCTTCCATGTATATTCCCAACTCGTATGCTTTCTTATTCTATAGAGACACCCATAAGTACTGATGCGTGTCGTAGGTGCAATCAAATTAATATCTTATTTCCACTCAATTAAAAATAATATAATGGAAGTCAAGTTCGTTCCCACGAAGAGCAGGGAGATTTAGTTGCCAAAAGTGTCACAATGGGGGGTTTTGTTTTAGATTTTAAAAGCTAAATAAATAATAAAGCAATGATAGTAATTAAGTTTGCAAGCAACGAAGAGAAATATGATCAGGAAATCCTTCTTCGTTACTAAACCGTCATCAAGTTATTATATTCATCCATTAATACAATTAATCACAAATTATTACCAACCGTGGAACAACAGCTAGCTCAGTGCTATCCCTTAAATTCCTTATATCACTGGGTACGGAAGCTCTCCAATACCAGATTCTATTCGTCAAAACCACCTAGTAGTAGCTCACTCAAGGTGTAATTTGTTCGAATGATTTATCTTTTGTGAATTATAGATTGATCCTAGTAGTTAGACTCTTAGCTCAAGGTCCACTTTCTAGTGTTGTTTATACACACAATCGCTACGTAATCCCTCTGCAAGGTCTTGTGTTCTCTACTTTTGTATGAATTATTCGACTATTACTTATCTCCTAACTCAATACTAGCATTTTATTGAATCAACAAATTAATTCAGTTGGCCACCTAAACAATCTACCAATCAATCATAAATATTCTAATTAGTATAAACAATCAATAATCATGTGAAGAACTTCAAAATAGATTTATATAATAACTCAAATCATGTATAGAACTTAGAATTCATCCCTAATCACTAAGAAGTTTAGCTACTCATGGTACTAACAAAACCCATGAGTTTCATATGATTAAATGGTAGAGAAATAGTTATGGTGATGAATCGCTCCAAAACCCTAGCTTTTCTTCTCTTGAGTTCGTCTCTCCAATGGCTTGATTAAAGATTATAAGATATCTTAAAAATTGTAGAAATATCTCTTTTATAGGTGTCCCGAAAATAGATATGCCCGTGCTCAAATCTCGTGTCGAATGGTTGCCATAATTAGCCGAAATCCCAAAACAAGTCGCTGCTATAGTTGTTTAAAACAACTAAACTCTCGTCCATCAGCTTTCATGGGCTCGGTCATGAACAGTAAAGCCCAGCCCAGTCCAACTCTCAGCTTACTTTGGCTTGTCAGTTCTACGGAACTGACAGCCTATTTTTTTATTTTTCCATTACGTATAGGTTTTCTAGCCGGAACTTGTCCTGTATCTTTTCTTGGAATTTTTCTTTTCAATCACGGTTAGGACTTTCCATCCCTGTATTCTCCTGGAACTTTTTTTTCTTTTCTTACATTGTAATCACGGCTAGGACTTCCTAGACGCAAACTCTCTTGGAACTTTTTATATCTGTTTTCTTTCTGTCAAAATCATGGAAAGGATGAGCTTTTGGAAAATCTGGATTGATTTACTTCTCCATGCATAGGAACCTCCACTAGTATTGTCCTAGTTAATTGGTCCCCAACTGAATTTTTCAAACCATCTAGGGGACTTCGTCAAGGGGGCCCTCTCTCCCCTTACATGTTCATTATCTGCATGGAGGCCTTGTCGAGAATCATGCTGGACGCGGAAAATAGAAAGCTAATTAGTAGGATAAAATTCGCACCTGTATCGCTCTCTATCTCTCACCTCTTATTTGCGGATGATTATCTTATCTTTACCAAAGCGGGGGAAAAGGAGTGCAAAATCTTGTCAAGATATTGGATACTTTTAGCATGGGTAGTGGCCAACAAATTAATTATGACAAATCTGGATCTTTCTTTAGTAACTCAGTTTCCAAGAGAGAAATAAGAGATATTCTAGATATTCTAAAAGTGGGAAGAATCAAGCTGGATGACAAGTACCTGGGAATTCCGCTCTTCACTCACAAATTCAAGGTGAAATGTTTTGAACTGATTATTGATAAGCTAAAAATCAGGTTAAAAGGATGGAGTAGTAATTAAACTCATATCCCCGGCTGGTAAGATGGTGATGATTAAGCATGTGGCTGACACAATGGCCACATACCAGATGTCGTGTTTCATCGTACCAAAAACAGATAACAAAGAAAATGGATTCCTTAAATCAAATTTTGGTGGGGTCACTCTGAGGATAGTACTAGGGGTTGGTTCCTTAAAGCTTGGGACTCTATATGCATTCCGATCATTAATAGGGGGTCTAGGATTCAAAAAATTTGCTCAGTTTAATATTGCGATGTTGACCAAAACTGCAGGGAGAATGATACAAAATCCCAATTCCTAACCTCTCAGAGTTCTTAAAACAAAATATTTCAAAAACACTTCCCCTCACAGTATCCCCAAACCAAAACCAAATTGCTCTTGGTTCTGAAGGGTCTTTGGAATGGTCTAAAAATCATTCAGGAACAGGCTATTAATAGTACAGGCTGTAATTGTCATTAAGTCCTCTTCCTTTGTCCTGTATTTTATCTATTCAGTCATTGGTACATGTGTCATGTCTGAGTTGGATACATCATGCCCAGTCTTGTTCTATATGTGAGTCTTTATATAGAGATGTCTCTCTATTACAAACTGTAAGTTGAGTTCATTTAATAAACTGATACATTCATTACAACTATGGTATCAGATGAAAGCTTCCGCATTTCGCCATTAATGGCAGATTTTTAGATCTGAAAATTTTTGAACTCATCTTTTCTTGTTTTTGGTCTCTTCTTTTCTCTATTGTTCGTCATCATCATTAACCTCTTCTGGTTAATCTTTTTCTGGCTCTAATGGCGAATTACGAATCAAGAATTTCACACATTCCTCTAAATCAAATCTCTGCTCTTCTTTCTTACAAACTCAAAGAGGATAATTTCCTCACCTGGAAATCCTTATTATTTCCTCTTCTCAAGAGATACAAGGTTATAGGTTTTCTTGATGGTTCTCTACAATGTCCACCTTATCTGATTGCTAATATTCCAAATCCTGGTTATGTAGTGTGGAATGATGATGATACTACTCTCATTCTTTGGATACAATCGTCTATTTCAGACTCCATTATTGCTTATGTTGCTGGTGCTGACTATGCGATGGAACTTTGGGAAACAATTTAATCAAGATTTGCTCAAAGTTCTTCTACACATTCTATTCAGCTGCGCTTAAAGCTACAATCTCCCAAACTTGGTTCAGGTACTGTTTCTACTTTCCTTAGTCAAATCAAGAAAGTTACCGATGAGCTTTATGCTGCTGGATCTAGAATTGCAGATGATGAACTGGTAATTACTATCTTGAATGGTCTAGGATCCGATTATAGCTCTTTCTGTACTTCCATTAGAATTCGTTATCCTCCTGTTACTTCTAAGGAATTACACAATCTTCTCCTGAGTGAAGAAATTGTAGTTAACAACAAACATAAAGAGCTATTATCTGATGCCATTGGTAAAGCATTTGCTGCTAATGCTAAACCATATAACTCCTATGCCAGAGGAAGAGGTAGAGGTTTTAATCCATCTTATTCTCCTAGACCAAATTTCCAGTCTCAGTATTTCTCTCAACAACCAAGAGCACCATCCTACTATGCTCCTAAAGGCTATTCTCATTTTCAGATGTATCCAGTTCCAAACTTCACACCTAATATACCTGCAAGGTCAAACATAGCCTCTACTTCCACCAATGAATCTACAACTGAGAAGTGTCAGATATGCAAGGAAAAGGGGCATCAAGCTCTTGAATGAAGGCATAGACTTAATTTCAGCTATCAGAATGTCAACACTCCACACAATCTTAGTGCAATGTTAGCAACTGCTAACATCATGGGAGAAAATCCATGGTATGCTGATTCAGGAGCTAATAATCACATAACCTATGATGAATCTGAATTTACTACAGCTATTGCATTTGAAGGGACTGAAGAAATCCAAGCATCTAATCGAGAAGGTATGCTAATAACTCATATTGGTTCTACAACTAAATATACTGCTTCATATGATTTTCATCTAAATAACATTATGCTGGTACCTAATTCATCCCACAATTTACTATCAGTTCACAAATTTACCTCTGACAACAATTGTTCTATCACTTTTGATTCCATTGGTTTCTCTGTTAAGGATCTCTCATCTGGGAGGATCACTTTACAAGGGCCTCATAAGGATGGCTTATACCCAATGTATTTTCTGCATCAACATAACTATAAAGCTCTATCCATTCAAACACCTACAGCAGCTACCTGGCACAGAAGATTGGCTCATCCATCATTTCAAGTTCTGCAAAAAGTCTGTCAATCCCTGGATTTATCACATATTACTAAATCTCCTCTATTCTGTAATGAATGTCAGTTAGACAAGTCACACAAATTGCCTTTTACTTTGTCTTCACATCAAGCAAATTCTTCTTTAGAATTACTTCATATGGATTTGTGGGGTCCAAGTCCTGTAACATCCAACTCTGGATTCAAATATTATGTCAATATAGTGGATGATTTTTCAAGATTTTGCTGGATTTTTCCTTTACATGATAAGACAGAATTCAGAACTATTTTGTTACACTTTAAGGTAATGATTGAGAAATTACTACATTGCTCTATAATAACAATCAGAACTGATGGTGGTGGTGAGTTCTTAAATAATGAACTTAAGGATTTTCTATGCATTCATGGCATATCTCATGAAATTTCATGTCCTCACACCCCTGAGCAGAATGGAGTTGTAGAGTCTAAGCATAGATACCTTGTGGATGTTGGAAGAACTTTTCTCATTCAATCAGGTTTGTCAGATTCTTTTGGGGTTGACTCATTCAATACTGCAAATTTTATTATCAATAGGTTACCAATCAGAAGACTAAACTTTATATCACCATTTGAGAAGTTATTTGGGTCAAAGCCTGACTACAATTTTCTTAGAACTTTTGGTACATCTTGTTTTCCATGGCTAAGACCTTATGCTGCCAACAAATTACAACCTATAAGTATCCACTATATATTTATTGGCTACAGTTCAGTTCATAAAGGTTACAAATGTTTAGATCCAAAATCTGGTAAAGTTTACATCTCCAGACATGTTGTATTCAATGAGAATCATTTTCCTTTAAAAGCTTCTTCAACATTAGACTCCAATATTAAAGCAGATATCTTTACTTCAGCCACTCCTGCAGCATCTACTTCTTCAACACTTTATAAAGAAGTCTCTAATCTACAGCCTCATGTTACTTCTGAAGTTACTGAAGTTCCAGTTTCTACAGTTCAGTCTAATGTTACTTCTGATTTTACATCTGAAGTTCCTGCAAATCAACATCCTTCATCTGAAGTTTCTGCAGTATCATCAACTTCAGCTGCTCCTTCACTCAGTTCTTCAAAGTCTCAAAGTTCAATTTCTAACAATCATCAAATGGTAACAAGAGGTAAATCTGGTATTTTCAAACCAAAAGTTTTCAATACCATGCATGCATTCTATTCCTCCTTCAACTCCAACTTGCTTCTCAAAAGCAATTAAAATCCCACAATGGAAGAACTCTATGGAAGAGGAGAATACATCTTTACAAGATGCAGGTACATGGAGTTTAGTTGCTCCTGATCCATCATACAATGTTGTAGGCTGCAAGTGGGTGTACAGAATCAAGCACAAAGCAGATGGTTCAATTGAAAAAGTTTAAGTCCAGGCTTATGGCAAAGGGTTTTCATCAGCAAGAAGGAATAGACTACACTGAAACCTTCTCTCCTGTTGCTAAACCAACTACCATCAGGCTAGTTTTATCCTTAGCTGTTAATTTTGATTGGCCAATCAAACAATTGGATGTCAGCAACGCTTTCCTCCATGGAGACTTGGCAGAAGATGTTTATATGCAACAACCTCCATGCTTTGTGGATAAGAAAAGACCTAATCATGTATGCAAGCTTCATAAATCCATTTATGGTCTTAAACAGGCACCTAGGGCCTGGTATGACAAATTGATGACAGTTTTGGTTTCTCACAATTTCAAGCCTTCTCTTGCAGATTCCTCACTTTTTGTTCAAAAATTGGGCACCAGAATCACTATCATTCTTGTGTATGTTGATGATATTCTTATCACAGGTAACTCCTCTACATATTGCAATGACTTCATAACCACTTTACAGAAGGAATTTCCTATCAAAGATTTAGGCTTAGTTCACTATTTTCTGGGTTTACAAGTCAAGAGGAATCACAATCGGCTTCTTCTAAGTCATACAAAGTATGCCTTGGACTTACTTGAAAGTTTTGACATGACTGGTGCCAAACCATGTAACACTCCTATTTCTCCTTCTTCTCCTATGTCTGCTACAGATGGTAATCCTCTTTCTGATCCTAGTCAGTACAGATCCTTAGTTGGAGCTCTCCAATACTTAACCTGGACTAGACTTGAAATTGGATTTGTTGTTCATCAAGTTTGCTTGCATATGCAGAATCCTACAGACACTCATTTAGTGGCAGCTAAGAGGATCTTAAGGTACATTAAAGGTACTCTTGACTTTGGTATTCTTCTCTCTAAAGGCTTATTGGGTATTCATGGATTTAATGATGCTGACTGGGCTGGTTCAGTTGATACTAGAAGGTCAACAGGTGGTTACTGCATCTTTTTTGGCTCCAATCCTATATCATGGTCTAGCAAGAGACAAAATGGTGTTGCAAGAATTTCTACAGAGGCTGAGTATAGGTCCTTAGCTAATACTGCAGCAGAGGTAGTATGGATATGTCAACTACTGAAGGATTTACATCTTTTTCTTGCTACACCCCCTCTCATCTCTTGTGATAATGTCAGTGCAGTCTCCTTATCATCTAATCATGTGTTTCATAGCAGAATGAAACATCTTGCTATTGACTTTCATTTTGTCAGGGAACTGGTGCAAAACAAATCTTTAAGAGTTCATTATATCTCTACTTTGGATCAGGTGGCAGATGTTTTTACAAAAGGTCTAGCTGGTCCTAGATTTGCTTTTCTGAGGGACAAGTTAAAGGTTAAATCTTGCAGACACCTTCAACTTGAGGGGGGCTAATAGTACAGGCTGTAATTGTCATTAAGTCCTCTTCCTTTGTCCTGTATTTTATCTGTTCAGTCATTGGTCCATGTGTCATGTCTGAGTTGGATACAGCCTGTCCAGTCTTGTTCTATCTGTGAGTCTTTATATAGAGCTGTCTCTCTATTACAAACTGTAAGTTGAGTTCATTTAATAAATTGATACATTCATTACAACTAGCTATATGGAGAATAGGAGATGGAGAAGATATTCTCCTCTGGGTGCATAACTGGATACCCTTACACCACCGGAATCAAATACAAAGGAATGACATAAAACCAATCACTGATAACACTTTGAGAAAAGTTGACGTTTTGATCCAATATACCAGGGAATGGAACAATGATTTTTTACAACAAGTCCTACCAACCCAAATAGTCCAAATTATTAATGAATGTTTCAAGAAAAAAAATAAAAATAAAAAATAAAAATAATAAAGGGTCTACCAATCTTTATGCAGTATAACATAGTGGTATAGCTTTTGTTTAGAGAAAGGTTTAAGACACGTTGTCTCATCTTGGTGAAATTTCCCGCTTCTGGAAGGAAACTGTAAGCTACGGTTAATTGTGAAACAAATTACCACATGGTGATTGGTGAAGACAAAGTATTTAGCAGAGATGCATGATTCAGTAACTCGTGCATTAGGAACTTTTTCTTTTAGTTTTCTTACATTGACAATTTACATTCATACAGGAAAATGACTTACAGAATACAGTGACCGAACGGTCTAAACCGAAGCAAATCCGTCTAATTTTACTCGTGAAACTCTGAATACCCTAAATAAAGTTTTAAGTGCATCTAAGTTTCGAGTCAACCGCTAATTATCTGAGATCAATTTAATGCTTCTAGGTCTAGGGTGCCTGACCCAAGTTCTGATACCAGCTCCTCAACTGCAAATGCCGAAAAAGAAGACAGTAAACCTGAGCACTTCTATAATAGTTTTATAAGGGAGTGTTTGCAGGAAAAGAAGCAAGAATCAGATAGGAGGAAGAATTTACTTTTTTAACAGCATCGGGCGTCGCAGAATAGTCTTGCCTGTCTATTTTGAGAGATTCAATATGGGTTTTCATTTGGAGGTTTTGTGCAACAGCCTGCAGAACTCTCGCAAGAAGTTAATTAAAAAGTCTCCCGACATTTAAAGGACGAACAGTTAGTTTAGTACTGCTGCAGAAAGTTAAAAGGAAAATGAGTTATTGATAGTTCAAAGCATAATCTACCAAATTAGAGTCCTGAATTTATTTATTTTGGTGACGCAGGTCTTTGCATGACCAGGGACACATATAGACCCTTAGTCTCATACACACCAAGCAATTCTGAGGATTTCTCCTTGGAATTGGCCAAGGAGGTTCAAATCCATGAATCTTTATTTTTGCTTAAAGTGAAGTCAAGAGACTCATGCTTCTTTCATTTTGAGGCAAAAGGAAAGTAGTCATGGTAATTCATGGAGGGGAAAAAGGTATTAGTATGTTATCTTGTTTCTCGATTATCGAAGTATAAAGGACCCAAAACTTTTATTAAGGGTCAAGAAGCAGCTTACCTTTTCTAGGGCACTTGTCAAGTAACTAATCTCAGCTTTCTTGGCTCTCGACAACTCTTGCTTGACATCAAGTAAATTTGCCCTGCATTTCACATATCCAAGTGTCGAAAGAGATATTTTGTATTTAAAAACATATAATATGCTATCATTAGGGCAAGTGTTGCCAAACTTCTTCGGTTCTTCAATCAAGGGATATTTACGTGAGAAATTTTGGAGATATAAAACAGCTAGAATCACAAGTCTACTTCCATAAAAAATTACTTACTTATCTTGTGCTAGAGTGTCTAGTTTTTGCTCTTCTTCGAGTTGTTCTACCTTGTCAAAAGTGGCAGCAACCTGTAAAGGATGAAAAGCTTTGTATCAATTATAAAAGAAGAAAAATAATCCATATGATTTGGCACAATTTCCTAGTTAAGAACACACTCAAAATGCTTTGTGGGTGATCTTATTCATATTTTCTAGAGTCTAGACATCAAATTCTACAGATTAGAATGAGAGTCGCATCCCTCCATCCCGGTTAGTACAAATACCTAGAAGCAAGGCCCCATGGTAGTATACCAACCTGCAAATCACATCGGTAGGGTTCAGTTTCTGTGTTTTGTTTCAATTCTATAACAAAATCATGCCCAAAAGAGCCGAGGAGTCCTAAACTGAGCCATCGAGCAAGTAACTTCTCAGTTAAAAATTACCATGGAGGTCAATATGACACTATCCATTTAACAAAGAATGGGAAATGGGAAAACCAGATTCCAGTTTGGAACATTATTCTTCATTTAAAAGATGGGCCAACCAGTTTCTTGCTTTAAATCTAATGAAGTGACAAAGAATGGGACTGGGAACAACCAGATTCCTGTTTGAGACATTATTATTCACATAAAATGTGGGTCAACCAGTTTCTAGCTTTATAACTTACCAAGTGACAAAGAATGTGAAGAGGGCTATGTTGTTCAAGGCGTAAGGCCCAGCGCGGCGTCGGGAGTAAAATCCCGAGCCGCGGCGTCTTACTATGATAATCACATAAATATTTACCATGTAAATTATAGGAATATCATGTCAAATTAATTATTAAAAATAACTGAGACATTCTATTAATGGTATTATGTAGTACTATTAGCTGTCAGGGATATGCAAAATTTAGGTATAATAGAGAAGTAAATGAATTGAATCTATTAATGGTAATATATATGCATATATATACAATACTAATTAGATAGGGTTAGAAAGTTTACTAATATAAGTTATAATATTAATTGGAAAAGATTTTATTTCAGTTTTTATAGCAAGATACAATTTTTGGCGCCCATTAAGGCGCCGCCGGGGCGCCCCTTTTGAAAGTGGCCTCTCTTTTCCACTGCATGGCGCCAAGTGAAAAATAAGGCCACTTTGGCGCCTAGGCGCAGCCTAGGCGGCGCCTTGTACAACATAGGAAGAGGGAACAACCAGATTCCAGTTTGAGACATTATTCTTCATAAACAAGGTGGGCCAACCAGTTTCTAGCTTTATACTTCTTATATATGAACATGTAAGTTGTACAGAGAACTTAAAAAACACAGCATAAGATACCTGTGTTTCGGCACATATCGACTCAAAATCTTCCTGCATAAGTGAAAAGAGACAGTGTCAGTTATGAACTTGGATTTAAAGCTGTGTCATCTACACAAAAGAAAAATCAAAGAACATAATATGGCTGCTAAAGGGATGATGTGGCAAACAGAACAATGCTTTGATCCACGGCTTGTGTAATGGAAAACACATGTAATGTTGTAAATGATGGTAGCAACATTATCCAATGATATTAACGAATTTTCTTGAGGTTATTAGTGTGATTTATAAAACCAGTAAGGCCATGACAACTAATAGAGTAATTTGTGCACTAGCCGGGATGATAAACGCAACAATTCCGTTAACACCAGCATCTGTAGTCACCTGCACTGTTACTGCCCTTGAGTACGAAAAGATATTTTATGTTGAAGATTTCATATCTCACTGACGTGAAAGTACATAACTACTTAACCACCTTATAGGTTGCAATTGATTGTAGAGACAGGCTGGCAACTATTGTAAAAAGAGATGGGTGGAACAGCGAGTTACTTTAATCAAATGTTAATTACTCTAATGAAACTTATGAACACTTGGGTAAAAATCTAAAAACGCATATTTTAAATAGAGAAAATGAAAAGAAAATAAAAAAATTAGAACATGATATCAAGAAAGCATACCTCAATGTTCTCATGGAGTTCTGCAATTACCTGAAAACCCCAAGCGTTAGCTCGTAAGTAACGAAGTATCAGTCAAATTTGAAAAAACTTCAAGCAAAAATGGAAAGTGAGGCATACTGATCCGTGAAGCAACATAGAAACCCTTCATGAGTTAAGAAGAAACAAGATAGGTGATAAATAACTTGTGAAATCTAAGATTTAAAGGCAGTATCAGCGGAAATCAATAACTAAGTTCGATAACTAGAAATAAGTGTTTTTTACAAATCTCAATTACATCAAGTTGGGTTTTGAGATAATTTATTTGACATAGTAGAACCGTTATATGATGTCTATGTTATAACAATGACTTCCCAGTTACCAAGATGGCACGTGAAACAACAATCACAACTGAAAAATAGAACAGTTTAAGTAGCCCATTCAAACATACCAAAACTCATGAAAACTTGGGTCAAAGACAAAAAATTTAGGACAGATATCAACCATTAGTCAGAACTCAAAAAACATAAATACCAGCATTTGTAGTTCATATATACTAAAGCAAGTGACTAATTTACAAGTCAAACGAACACTTACGTGAATAAAAAGCTGATATAGAACATCTTGTTTTGCTCTGCGGAATGCTGAAAATGCCTCAAGAAATTCCTAAGATTTTGTAAAAAGTAAGAGTAAAGAGAAACACATAGTCATCCTTCTAATATAAGCCAGACCAATTAATCCATATGAAACGTGTTCTTCTTTTCAATCAAATACTACAAGTTGCAAAATATACAAAAACACTGTCACTATCTTCACATGAAAGCGAAGTAGACTTAATATGTAAGACAAGCTCAAGGACTATAAAAAAATAAATACATCAGATAATATGCCTACTAAATGGAAAAAGTTATAAGTTAACACCACAGATCACATATCCAAAATTAACAGAATAATGCAGTAGAGATACAAAAAAAGCATGACTTCATCTTCAAAATGAAGCTTAAAGCCTTGAGCACTGTTGGTCGCTCTCGTGACAAGGAACACAGGGCATATAGTAGCCCCAACCCACGAATATAATAATAGGAAATAGTTTCGTACTACTGGAAGAAAAAACCCTGTTTCATTAGCTACTGGTTAATTATATTGCTTCTGATCAATACAAGTACATGCATCAACGTTGTTACATTTTAAAACAAAAGCTAGGTTTGCTTCTTTAATATAGATTTAAACCCACACCACTGATCACAAAAAAAAAAGACGTAAAGGCTTACAAGTTACAACAAAAAGCATGTGACCTTGAAAAGGGCGTGTGACCTATGCAGTATGAAGGGATTAACCAGCACAAAGGAGTAGAGCAGCATTCATTGTCGTAAAAAGTGACAATCCATGGCACTGGTTCTAAATGATTCAAAAAAGTATTCAGAATACATAGTGCCGTTTGAGACAACCCGTGTATGTATGGAATTCCAAAACCTAATTACCAAAACTATCTAGCTAATAGAACTATGAGTTAGGAGTTATCTCTTCTTGTGACTTAATAAAGAGTAACATTAAGTTCTGAACTCTAGTTGCAGTGTTGTTCTCACTGGCAACCACTAACTTTAAGCAGCTTCAAAGCTTCCGATAAAGTGAAAACTGTCAAACATTTCAGCTCTTAACCAATGCACCAGGCAAAAATAATCTGCGGTTGTTCTTCATGGGGGAAGTTACCAAGTTTATGCTATAATGGACAGACCAAAATTCTAACTGGAGTAAGGAAAAGTCATGTAATGCAATTTAAATAGGCCTTATTATTACTCCAATGTCATCCATTAGGTATATAAAACGAAGAATGTGGATCAAATTAACTGTGATACCTCTCTAGAGCATGCTGTTAACAAAGTACGAGCAATCATTTTGAATGCCTTCTTTAGCTTCAATTCTCTTGGTAATTCATATCCTTGGTCCATTGATGAATCACAACCTAGAAAGAAAAAAAAACTGTTAAAAAAGCGTGGTAAACCCTAAATCCTAAATTTAAGAGATCGAACTTAGTAAACAACAACTTCAACCTGGATCAACATGAAAAAACCTAGTAAATTAAAGCAAAACCAGTGTTGGGTTTAGAAATTTAAACAAAAGTTACCTTCTCGAATTTTTATACAGTGTTAGATTTCACCTTTGGTTTCACTTCTTGTACTCGTTATCTTGCAAAACAATTCTCTGACAAAACAAAATCACGAATTGCAATCCTACTAACGGGTTTGGATGAAAAGAAAAACCTTCGTTTTTACTCTGATTTTCGGTTCTTTGGTTTTGTCCGAGGAAGTTCAAATTTGAGCGTCCCTTGCCTTATGTTTCCTGGCGAGATTGGGGTATACCCAAACTAATTGGGGTATACCCAATTTTATAGGGACTCTTTTTTAAGGGCAAAGGGGGAGGTCAATGGGTAAAGTTACAAAATTACCCTTTCTCATTATAACTCTAATTACTACCAAAATCAGTTTTCTTTCTTCATTACATCTTCTTCTCTTCTTCTTCTCCTCCACAACACAACCTTACCGGCTCCATCACCCCCACCACCACCAAAACTCGTCGATCAATTCGTTAAAATCGTCGATTCGAAAACTCCGATTAATCTTCATCAATGGATCCACCACGGAAGGAGGCAACTCGTATGAAACAATCTAATCGAAAACCCAATGAGTATAACCCCGGGAATTGCAAATTTGGTTGCTAAGAAAGTGAAGAGAAAAACGGTTGAAGAAGAAGGAATTGAACCCATTTGAAACACGTGAAATGGTGCGCTTAAGAAAGTAAGGGAACACTTAAACTCACTCTAGTACTTCAATTTCATGTTTGCATGTCAAATTAGGTCAGAAAAATCGAATTTGTGAATTGGTAGTTACGGTAGCCGGCAAGGTTTTTGGTTATCGACCTTTCCAGGGATTTCATAGTTAGGGTTTGTAGGAAGGGTATAAGGTTGAAGAACTTGCTTATTTGTATGGTTTCAGAATCGCTACTAGCGTAGGCGGCAGAGTTATTCAATTGTATACATTGCCGGCGTCTGTTATCTTTTAATGAAGCCAAGCAAGTTTTTGTTTTTTACCCTTGGCTACTACATTTGAATGTTTCCGATGCCTAGAGTTTTTAAACCGGAAGGGTAGTTATATAAAACCATCGGCGTTTTGTCACTGGCGATGTGTGGGAAATGGACCTTTCCGACCAGTTTAGTGAAAATTTCTTGTTTTTTTTGTGCGCGGAAGGCTATTTTGATGATACTGATGCGGCGTTGGTTAGCCTGGGCAAGCACTCATCTTTTGGTCGACCTTCACGGCTATTGTTCCGCCTAGGATATGTTGAATATATCTAACGCCGGCCTGTAATGTTTTTTTGAATTGTTCTTGTTCGGATTGCGAATGGCAAAGAAGAAAGCAGAAAGCAGCTCTTAGTCCTCCTTCAAACCCTCCTCGTGTTGGTGATAAACTATTGTCTTCAAAACATCGAGGGGTGTATGTTGTGCCTTAACGACAAAGGTCTTAGAACCACTATCTCGAACCCAATGATTCAGACGAGACTCGGATGAAGACCAATCAATTCCATCGGTAGAAGAGGTGATGATGATGATGTTGATGAAACCAATCCTATTGGGCTGGAGGAGGGAACAATGATGATGATGATGATGATGGTGATCAAGACATGCTTGAGGCCGGAGGAGGTAATGATGATGGTGATGATGATGATGGTAATGGAGATAAAGGTAAGAATATCATCGAAGATGAAATTGTTGAAGAGGAAGAGGAACAAGAAGAAGAAGGAGATGGAGATGGAGATGGAGATGGAGAAGGAGAACAAACTCTAGCTATTGCACAAGCCACCGAAGCTTCGGCTTCAACTTCAACCGAACGAAGAAGAGGGTGATCACTAAACCGGCTGATTCTCACGTGCCTTCCAAACACTTGATGGTTGCACTTTGAAAGAAGGTGAGCCTCCAAAAGGGACCCCAGCAGATGGTGGAGCTGTTCTTTTTGGATACAAACACTCATGGGCATGTACGGTCCATAATACTATCGTAAGTAATCTTAATCCGTCTTTGTTATTTATTCAAGTGTGTAACTATCTTAATTAAATTTGCATCAAGTGTTTGTATTTCTTTTCATTTTCTTTTTTTTGGTATTTAGGATCACAAGCATGCCATCCGTCTCATGAGGCGCCAAGCTTCGTGTTCAGTGATGCATACTTGGAATCTTGACTTGGAATGTGAGGAGGTGAAAGTGATTGTGAGGAACTCCGGGTTGTAGCTGCGGTGGAGAGTTCGAATATTAATCATGATAGAGTTACCATCTCGCATTCTCGTGAGAGCGGTTCTATGGAGAGACCGATACTCTGTTATTCCCATTCGGTGAGATGGCGATAACTCCCGATGATGCTCAACAAATTCTAGGCCTCGAGGTTGATGGAAAAGCGATCACCGAGGGATTCGATAATGCCATTT
This sequence comes from Papaver armeniacum, assembly GCA_023531295.1. Taxonomy (NCBI): domain Eukaryota; kingdom Viridiplantae; phylum Streptophyta; class Magnoliopsida; order Ranunculales; family Papaveraceae; genus Papaver; species Papaver armeniacum. The sequence goes on from JAJJWW010012703.1 coordinate 121,901, forward strand.
CTTTCGAGAAGATTTACGAATTGAGCAAGAAATTGTTCGGTTGGAGTCGAGTTCGGACGGATGATGTTCTTGACAAGAAGGATGGTCGACTAATTAAGAAGTTTAATGTGAAGAAGTTGAGGGACAAACTATGGAAGACTCGGGAAATCCTTGATAGTGAAGGAATGGTGCACCGGTGCGAATCAATGCTACCGCGGCCGCTTATTTGCTATACACCCCGGGCAGATGTATCTTCCCGACGATTCCGGAAACCAAGTCGAGGCCAGTTACTTGCAACTATTGGATCCCTTACATGAGATGCGTGGGTATTCTTGGGGTACTGCGGTGGTTGCCTTCTTGAAAAATGAGTTGACAAAATCTTCTAGGGCACTCACTAAGCAAGTTAACGGAAACACATGTCTCTTCCAGTACTTTTATTGTTTAAAACATTTATATTTGCAAATCTCGAAAGATAAGGGTTGTTACTAAACTTTTTTTTTTTTTTGCATAGGTTTGGATATATGAACGCTTTCCTTCTTTGTTCAAAGACAACTCTTACGTCAAAGTGGATAACAAAGTGTTAGGTTCATTTGCCAAGAGCGCAAAGGTACAGTTTTAAGGGTACTCGGGATAAGGAAATGCCGCAAAATCTTATGAAACTCCGAGCCGCCATCGACATGATTGATCTGCGGAAGAGGTGATATTTGATCCGTATCGGGAGGATAGAAATCAAGGTTTAATCCCAAGGAGAAATGAAGTTGTTGCATTATACTATGGACCCTTGATGAATGTGTTTGAAGGATTTTCAATGTACGATCCACATCGTAATGCAACAATTGGGTTACGTACAAGAAGAACCTCATTTCGATGAAGAACCGTTCTTTACCGTGAACCGGGATGACTGCACCACCTCCCAAAAAACTATTAACGTCTCTTACGATCCAGCGCCAACTCAAGAACATTGGGACAATAGACGGGGCCGTAACATCGATGTGAGTCTTTTGGACGAGGTGACCACCGGTCATGAAGCTACTGAGAAATACATGGCGTGGTACTTGGGTTGGGCTCGTCCCTACCGTGATTAGGCCAATGACTCGAAGAACTGGCTCGTAAGAAGAAGATGGAATCGAAAGACCCAACAACAATGCTTAAGATATTTGTAAGTATTTTAGAGTTGCTCTTACTATTTTAAGATTGATTGCATTACCGAATCATTCTATTAATTGTTTATTGTTTAATTTAATATAGAAGGATCAGTTGAAGACCTTTGTCGTGGTGTTATGTTGCTGCGCGAAAGATAGAGGAGAACTGTGCAAAGCAAGCACATTGACTATGCTTGCAATGTTGACAATGAGGATGCCCATCTATTGTTCAAGCAACTTCAAGCTCAAGTAAAGGCGGAAGAAAAAGCTATTAAGGATGCACAAGCCAAGACAAAGGCTGATAAAAAGAGGACTCGTAGTGCTCCCGGTGGTGAAGGTAGCAGCGGTGGTCGTGGTGGTGAAGGTAGCAGTGGTGGTCGTGGTGGTGAAGGTAGTGTTCCTAAACGGGGCCGTGGTCGTGGGTCGTGGTCGTGGTCGTGGCCAATGAATTCTTTCCTAGCTCATTTTTTTTATGTTGTGGTGGACAAATGTTTAAGTTAATGGTGTGGACAAATGTTTTTTACGGTTTATGGGACATGTTTCGTATTTTGGACAAAAAATGTTGGATGAATGAATAGTTTGTTTATAAAGTGTCAATATATTTGCCGGCATACTTTTTTAAGCTACCCCGTCGGATGTCCTGGGCCGGCAAGGTTGTGAAATGCTGATCGCTAGGCCTGTCAACAAAAATGTGTAGTTACAGTGGCCGGCAAGGTTGTGAAATGTCAGACTGTCGGCCTTGTCAACAAAAAAATGTGTAGTTACCAGGGCCGGCAAGGTAATACCATTCCTACCAAACCGGCGTGTTTGTAGCCGGAAGTGTACGAAAATAGAGACCATGCCGACCATATATTGAAAAAAATCCATTCTTATGATTCCTAAAATCATGTAAGGTCGGGAGGGAAGCAAAACAATAAAATGCCGGCGGTATTTTGGCCGGCATGCTAATGAACCCATACATTTCCGGCCGTTTTGCGACCCGGCATTGTAGCAAATTTACGACCATGCCGGCGTATTCAAAATTCAAATTTTTGGCAAGTACAATTGCATTGATTGACTTGTACTTGGGCACTATAACGGCCAAATTTGGGCACCATCCTATAAATGCACTACTTATCTCCACAAAACAACACACAACTATTTGCATATACTCTCCAAAGCTCATATCATCACACACTCCATCTAACTCACCCAATAGCTCTCTACACACAAGAAATGGCTTCATTTGATTCTAATGAAGATTTGGCAATCACCAAAGCTTGGTATGCGGAGACTAGAGTTCAAGGCAGTCCTCCGTAAGGGTGGATTCCACAACCTTTTGGGCTAGGGTTCACAACACTTTTAGCCAAGAGTGTGGGAATCCTAACTCAAGAAGTGTTCAACAAGTGCACGATAGGCACATAGTCATTGAAAATGCGATACTTGCATATTTAGCTATCCAAAACCAATTTTCAACGCTCCCCACTTTAACTTGTCCATTGAACAATTTGTAAGTATTTTTGTGGTTTATTTTACGTGATCCATGTTGTTTGATCTTCCAACTTAAACCGCACTAACAAAGTAAGTTTGTGTTTTGTTTTTGTAGCACCAAGTCGCCAAAGCGCGCTACTTGGAGGAAAAGGGGGAAGCATTCGCATTCGATGCAAGCTATCAATTCATGGAATCCAAAATCCCGGAGTATGCTCCTGAGATGATGGAGGGTGTATCGTCTTCGGAGGAGGAAGATTGATGGCTTTAGAAGTTTTAGTGTAGGTTTTGTGGGTAGATCTCTATGTAAACCCTCGCGAGACTATAACTCGTCCACTAGGGTCGCCTAGGGGTTCAAAGGCTTGATGCACATGCTAAGTGCATTCGTTTTTCCGTCGACAAGGATTAGGTTTTATGTTTCAATCAATGTAGTAACCAAAATTGAATGAATAAAGTAAATTACATCTTCCATATTATGTCAGCCGGCAAGGTTGTATTTGTTTTTCATGCCGAGATTAATATAGCCGGAAGGGTAGGAAATATTTACATGCCGGCCGCAAGATTGCTGCCCAAGATAGTCGGCATGTTCTTCATCCGAGGACCATTCCGGCGGATATATGGTCGGCAGCTTATTCAAAGTTGAACCTTCCGGCGGAAGAGCGATCGGCAGCTTATTCAAAGTTGAACCTTCCGGCGTATGTTTGGTCGGAAGATTATTCAAACCACGACCTTGCCGGCTCTATGCATTTTCAAAACCAAAATTTTTAGATCGAATCGAACTCATACGACGGATCAAAAGGTTAATCTATTGAATTCATAATTTCAAAATTTTAATCTAAACTCAATTAATTAACCTAATCAGAATTTTAGTATTAATTAACCAAGGGCATATTAGCCATTTAGAAAAAATAAGGTTAAGGGGTGGCTTGGTTTTACTTCATAATGACCAAATTTTGTCTTATTGGGTATACCCCAATTAGTTTGAGTATACCCCAATCTCGCCAGGTTCTGTTTTATCTTAGATAGGTCCCTAATATTTTTACTATTTCATACTGTAAACCTTCCAATTCGCAACTACTCCATTTGTTTTCAACTCCTGATGAGGCCGATTGCCGGCGGAAGTACTTTTAAAGCAAACCCCTAGTAAAAACCAAATCATCAATGTTCCAAGGAAATGTTGTGTATATGTATCTAGGTCAAAGAGCGGCCGAGATCGTCCTGAATTCTGGACGGTAGTGATTATATTGTGTTCCGTACAAAACTAACCCTAATAACTAAGCTAACCTTGGCTTGGTCCAGCTAACCAAAATCGCCTGGGTTTATGCAGCGGCTCAAGCTGCTCTTGGGTTTATGTCGTCCCTAGCTAACATTGTGTCTGCTTCTGTCCTAGATACCTCTAAATCGTCCTGAATTCTGGACGGTAGTGATTATATTGTGTTCCAAACAAAACTAACCCTAATAACTAAGCTAACCTTGGCTTGGTCCAGCTAACCAAAATCGCCTGGGTTTATGCGGCTCAAGCTGCTCTTGGGTTTATGCTAGTCCCTAGCTAACATTGTGTCTGCTTCTGTCCTAGATACCTCTAACGTGGGACAGCTCATACCGATTGGTCACTTTAATCTCTTCTACTATTTAGTCACGTTTCTTCTTCATCCTTTCTTCTAAATCGGGTGACCGTGGCCATCAACGCTACCAACGCCAACGGAAATCAGGATGCCTACTTTTCTTAACTCTACATTAAACTGATTAGTCTATGTTTAACGAGTTTGGGCATGCTCCAATTTTCATATCCCCAAAGCAATTAATTGCATTCTCAAGAGCATCAATGTATTATTGCATTTCAACTTTTCAAGGTCCAGATGGATTTTTTTGTTGATACATGTGCCACATCAAACCATTGTCCCAATTTTCATAGTACAATAGAATTTTCGTAGTACAACACATAACTACAAACAAACCCATCAATGCAACAATCTGAACCGTAGAGGCGAAGACAGAACGGAAAAAAAAAATTATCGAAACAAACTACAGTAAATCAAATGGATCAATTTAATGATAGTTTCCTTGTTCGAATTTGACGAATTGATTGATTAGGTTTAGAGAGAATTCACAGTGGTTAGACCAATTGCATCGTGAAATGAAGATCTTAACGAAATGATCTAATGAAGAAAGTAATGGAAGAGAAGTAGAAGAAGTACATACATGCGGGTAGGGTTTGGTATTTCTAAAAAATAAAAAGATCTAATTTACATATTTCTAAAAAATTTGGGGTTTTTGTGTCACTTTTGTCTAATATAGTAATTTGGAGTGTTTATAGAACTATATTATCGTTGGGGTTTTTGTGTCGTAAAAGTGGTCACCTTGGTGTTTTAGTTTACACCATTTTATGTATGAAATACTGGCATGGAAAAAAAGAGGATAAAAACAAAGTATGTATGGTAAATTAACCAAGCAAATGTGATCGGTGCAGCTAGTCTTGCGAGGTACAAACACATGATTTTGCAGAAAGAACGAAATATATCCCGCATAAATTGGTCAGAGTTACCTTGATGGTTAGATTAACCAAGAAGCTTCCACTCTTTGACAAGATTGATTTCCTAAAAGTGTTTGATTGCATATAAATAAAATTCAATTGAAAACATGGTTGCACAAAGAAACTGGATTAGGTTTTGTGTTCTTCTCTTCGCATTATATATTTATACTTTGATCTAAACTTATCAAAGGGTCCGTACATGGGACTCTAACCATAAAACTTAAGCAACAGATAGGTATCAAGCAAAGAGACACCATTGGATCATATCCTTTTCATCATTATTGCTCACAATGTAACAGAAGATACAAAATTATTTAAAAGAGAGATTGATGCTTAGTATGCTGAGAAGTTTTGGTGTGAAACTGAAAGGACAAATGATGGCTCATGTGAAATTGAACCAACCCATCAAATTCACTGTCCAACTGTGAGACACCACGCATGATCAGAGTACCACTCACTTGTCAGCTATAGTTCATCCCTGTTTTTTTGTAGCACACATACTACAAAACCCTTAATGTTCTTAAGAAAGAGAACTCAGTAAGTCAAAATCCCCAACGGGAAAAGAGGTTCAAATTTAAGCCAAATTCGGTAGTCAATGCAAACCGAAATTGAAGTTTGTTTGTACACTCAAGACTAATAACATGATCTAGATATCCACAACGCATAATAAGCTGATTAACTAATGTTTGAAGGAGGCGACTGAAAGAAATCAAAAGAGCTTATTTCCTACACAAGGCTAGGTTCTAGATTAAAATTTGTTCTTGCAGGACTCAGAATTATGCTCATTCCAAATATCTTTCTAGCGTGTTCTCTTTTTTATACTTAATATTCTATAGTATTCTTGCAAAAGGATGTTACGTTTAATCACTTATCAAAAGAGCACAACAACGTATCGACGTATCTTCAGTAGTATTCATGTTTAGCATATATAAAGATAAAAACGATCATGGCTGAAGTAATTCATGATAACTCTAGGAATCTAGGATCATAGACACAGTATAGTTAAAGGACTGCCCCACCAAAGAGGAGTAATAACTGTATAGCACATACACTAAGTGGAGACAAGATAGCATTACAGTGAGGCTATCTGTAAACCCCAAACTACCGGCAGAATTATACAGGAACACAACCTAACATGCGAAACAACTACTCTAGATATAGACTTAAATCTATAGATTCAATAACCATCATACAAAAATTAAAACAACAACTACCATTCCATGGAAGGGTCTTCAACAGTGAATTCTAGGCATTCATATTCATTTTAGGTCTAAATTTCATAACATTGGGGGGGGGGGGCGTTCGCAATTTCATTTTCAGTTTCACAACAATTTTGGGTATAAAAGAAAAAAGGATGGATTTTTCTAAATCATGAAAAAACCATTTCTAAACAAACAAGACTCATCGTATTAACATCATAATCTTCACAACTAAAAAGATATAGAATCATCCAAGGAGGCGAAATTCCAATCAGTCATATCAGTTAAGTAAAGAGAAATACAAGAACTTATTAAATGAGAAAGTAAACTTACTGGTGAAAATGAGTGTGGAGAGAAGGATTGAACTTTTTTCGTTAGGTTAGCTTTTCGTTTTCCCCAATTCCTAAGATCTCCACCTTAGAGCCGAGTCAGTGAAATGTAGAGAAAAAACTAAGAAAAAACGCAGGGTTTATGGTATTTTTCAGTTGCCGTGATGGCCGACATGGCCGCATCCACATCAGTATTGGGCCTATTGGCTGGTGCGTAGGGGCAAGCATTTGGCCCGTAATCCGCGGATCTAACTGGGAACAACCGTTCTTTTACGGGTAGACGCCCGAACCGTTCGTTAATGGGTTGGATGCGGATGGAATTTTTGAAATCCATCCGATTACAGATCGGGCCCGGATGCAACCTTGAAAATCCGTTGGACATCCATATCCGTTAAATTAATGACATTTATATAGTTCTATATAATATTATGGATCATTTAGAAATTCTTAAGGTGTTTACTTGGGATGTTGTACATGACATTTTTATATTTGTACTAGGTAGCCCGGGGCTCAACCTCTTCGATTGTCTTGTATGTCTGTTTGAGGTGGAACTGTGCAAGCATCAATTAAACAGGTGGTAAGAACCGAATGGGAACTAAAAAACTACTCCATATTAGAGGTGGAGCTGTGAAATTATCCCATGAAGAAAAATCTAGTGGTCCCAACAATTCTGCATGTTAAACTTTATCTGTATATAGCTTTATCGTAGTTGCATCTATATAACAAATTAATGTGCATGTTCCAAAATCAATTAGTATTTGATGGCCGCTTTGGCTATTTATACCCGTCTACAATCAATATTTAGCAACATAATAGCTATTCGAAGATATATGTAAACTTCACATAGTCACCTAGGAGAAACACCAAACACTATTATTAAATGGCGATTATTAATTAACATCAAAACAAATTTTGAGTTATTGAAATAATCATAACGAAACATTCCAAGTCCACACCAAATGATTGTATCACACAAACCATGTAAGATGTTACTCGGCGATTTTCACATGATCATCTTTTGACTTTCGTCAAGAATATAAGATGAACTTGGTTGAAACGAAAGCTTACCAACACATATTTTGAGAAATATGTAAGCGAGTTAAACTCAGCTCGAAATCTCAAATGTGCATAATCGAATATTATATAGTAATACGACTTTTGTCTCAATATAGGAGATATAGTTGAAATAGACATTTGCAAGTGATAGATGAGTTTTAGTCTACACATACCTTTTATTGATGAAGTTCCGCAAGCTCTCTTTATTAGTTCTTCGTCTTCAATTGATGAACGCCGTGAAGTCTAACGCTCAACTACACAAACTATCCTAGTCCGAGATATCACTATATATAAGTAGACAAGAAATCAACACTTATAGTTTTGATAACTAACATTGACAAACAAGCTTGAGATAGCAACGCTTGCGAGTTTGACCGAGCAGTGCTTTAACAGAATCTAATTGTGTTACTCATAGAGTTGTTCAATTGTTTATATTCTCATAGAAGTATACAAGACACAATTGAAGCAAAATCGGATTGATTCAAAAGAATCAGTTCATGAACATTTTAGCCATTGTTTGCAAAGGTTGCATTCCTTAATTTATAAATGTATTTATTCATGAGTATGAAAACATACTTAGCCGATTTTAAAACTTAACCTCATAAGTTTGCAAATGGGTACGCAAACTTAAGTTTCGGACTTTGGTCATGTCTGATAGTTCGCAAACGGGTGCGCATACTGTCGTTCCGGACCGAACTAAGGTGAATAAGTTTGCAAACGGGTACACAAACTTAGTTCACGGACTTTGACAGTTAAAACCATTCGCATACGGGTATGCATACTTGGTTCTAGGACCTGATCATTCTTACAACAGTTTGCATACAGGTATGCATACTGTGTTATATCCAGACAATGGTTAATTGTTCTGAACTCCCAATTCAATCATTGAAACATTCTTAGAAGACGACAATAGCTGTCTCACACAAACTATTAGCTTATAAGAAATTTTCAAGTGATCGAATGATCAATACGAAACATTTTGAGTCTACATCATATGACTGTCTCACACAAATCATGTAAGATGTTACCAGGTGATTTTCACATGATCATCTTTTGACTTTCGTCAAGAATAATGATGAATGTAGTTAAAGCAAAAGCTTTCCAACACATACTTCGAGAAAGATATAAGCGAGTTAAAATCAGCTCGAAATATCAAATGTGTATAATATAAAGTCTATATAGCTATACGACTTTGTCTCAATAAGGGATAAAATAGAATAGACTTCTGAGTGATAGATGAGTTCAAGTCTCCACCTACCTTTTGTTGATGAAGTTCCACGAGCTCCCCTTAGTAGTTCTTCGTCTTCAATCGATGAACGTCGTGAAGTATAAAGCTCAACTACACATTCTATCCTAATCCGAGACATAGCTATAAGTAGACTACAAATTAAGACTTATAGTTTTGACAACTAAACTTGACAAACAAGCTTGAGATAGCAATACTTGCGAGTTCGACCGAGCAGTGCTCTAACAAGCTTATCTCCGAAATATCCTCATACGACATCCATCTAACATTATGTTTGTTCCTAAGCATATGTTGGTATCTCCGTACATGCATGTTATTTACCCCTCCTCTTTTTCTTCCTCTAGTTATCGGCATTATACCTCACTACAATCGGGAAATATTCTCTGGTGTACTCTAAAAGTCTTGGTACACTAATGTCAAATTTGTATACCACAAAATATGAAATTAAACATCAAACAATTAGTTACTTGCTAATTATTATTTTTAACTAATATAAAGCCAAATGACATGTATTCTCAATTTACCTCGAGGAGGTCCACAGATCCTCGATGCTTGACGAATCCAAGCAGGCGATATCAAGAGAAATGTACAACTCGGCTAAAATAGCGAGCCCCCAATCATAAGTGGGAGCTTTATCCATATCTTGCAACGCCTTTAGTCATCCTACTTGAGTACTAGCGCTTGAGTTGGGAAAAAAATATGAACCAAGCAACCATAAAATAAAAACCTTGGCAATTTCCGTATCCGATTCAGAGTCATCTGTTTCCGAATCAGAAATGCCTCTGCGATATAATTTTTGTGTTAGAAATGCCTTTGAACCGGAATTATCAATTCCACCACTTTTTAAGTTGTAGTGCCTCGACTGGGTTGTTACGGTAAAATAAGACGAAAGTTCATTTTTATATTTGTCTTTTGCCAACCAACTTTCTAGTTCAAATGGAACATCACCTCCCACACCGAAAGATATCCCACGTAAGAAATACAAATCTCATCGTATTATTCCTATAAAAACATTAAAATTGTGAATTTCGTACACACATTCGTATTGATTGCATTAAAATTATTCCTTTAAATGAAACGTGTGTGTAATATACCACCAACGCTCCACCAATACAAACAACAATTTGGGATGTTGTTTCATCGGATCAATATGGTAGAAAGTAATCCAAAAAAAATCTACCAATAAAAGGTTTAGCAAAGGAGGTAGACCTTCATAAACTTTGCTAACGTCGTACCAACCACCTCTTTGTTTTTGGGCATCGCTATCTCGCTCCACTTCTGTAGAGAGATGACCTTGAGCTCTGAAAAATTCTCGTCTGTAAAGCAGATTGAAATTGTCTTCTTTACCAGAGTCTGATTGCATTATTGACATAGCTTGACTGGATTTATTCGGAGGTGGTTCTATATTTCTATGACGCTTATTATTTTGAGATTTAAGATATTTCTATTGAGAAATTTAGAGAAGTCGAATAAAAATTAGAAGAAATTTTAGTAGAGAAAAATTCAAAAGAAGAGTGAATTTTGTTGTGAGCTGAGAGTTAAATGAACATGGTATTTATAGATGTTGAAAATGTGACTTTTTTTTAGTTGTTGGGATTTAGCCCGTAGCCAGTTGAGACGAGTGTCGGTTCAACTTGTGCCGAGACTCGTCTCAATTAGCAATGGTCAACTCTATTCCCCACTGTAAACCCTTTCTCCACTGCCCAAAATTGGATTTACCCATCTCCTGGTCTGCCAAATGTGCTCATTTATCGATGCTAACTGATTTTCCCGTAATGTTTGTAGCAATCTTGTAGAGAATTATAGTCCTTAAACATGATTCCTTTTCTGTCATCCTAATTAGGAAACATGCAACAGAGAAATTACTGATTCCGTAGATTAAATCATCCATGTTGAACCACAATGGAGTGGTGGTTAATCGCTGTCGTAGGCGTCAAAAATAAATTACACTTTCTCACTACTCAAAATATATAATATAGCAAGGGCAAGAAAGGATCGTTCCCACAGGGAGGTCTAGGTTGTCAAGTTGTTTCGATTTCTTATATAAACAAAGGGGGGATTTTTCTGATTTTATGTAAAGGAAATTAAACTAAAAGCAAACAAATCAAAGCAAATAAAATAATTTGAATAATCAATAAAGAGAAGATATTGGTCACGGGATAGTATCATTCACAAACATGTATTTTTATCAATGACTAGAAATGGTATTTTAATCTCTCATTTACTAAAAGTCCTAGGATACCTTGATCGCAAGTATATCCCGCTAATTCCCTGATTTCATCACAACCACATTAAAAGATGCATATGTGAATTCTACTTAGAAAGCAACCTAAAGTGTAAAAGCACAATTAGATTTAACTACCCAAGAGCATTAAGTTTTATGGAATAGACTAATCAATGCAAACGAACGTGTAAAAGCACTAAATCGTTTTAACAAAAGTTATGATTCACTTGTGACTAGTAGGATATATCACTACAAGCACTACCCACAATTATGCTACTTAGAATCAGGGATAAACAACTTTTTAGTATTGAAAACCCTAATATAACTTTAGAAATGAATGCAAATCGGATTGATTTCGGACTCAACCAAACAAACAATCAAATCATATGACAATATAAACCATGAATCATAAACAATAAATTACTGAGACAAAACTAATGCATTGAATCAAATAACATGTCGAGAATTCAACTTTATCCCATAACCAATATTATTTGTTTAGCTACTCATAGCTTTTGAGTTCATCATAATCATAATCAATAATTAAATGAAGAATATGAAAACTAAATGAAAGCAAACCCTAGTAGAATCGCCGCTCTCCAAAACTCCAAGTCGAAAAATACGTCCCCTAAGGAAGTAGAAACTTTCTCCTTTTGTAGCTTTTCATCTTTTCAAAGCTAGGTCTTCAAAGCCCAAAGTCTAATAATAAGATGTCCACCAAGCCCATATGTGAGGAATATCCAAGTGAAAATATGTCCCAAAAGAGGTCGCCGTAAAACTGGTAGAGTGGCCGGAACTTGGCCGAATAAAGTATTTCAGGTGACCGGCAGAGTCCACCCGGTCACCGGTCAGTCAATCGAGTCAACTCAGTCAAAGTCACTGAGTCAAACCGGGTCATATGAGTCAGGTGGTCTAGTCAGACCTGAGTCAGAGTCTAACAAGCCTGGCTGAGCTGAGTGGTCTTGGCCAAAGCCATTTGCACTGCAATCAGCTCAACATACATCAGCTCATAGCCAGACTCCTCTTCTATTCCAGCATCTCTTGCTTCTGCTTCAAACTCAACAACATATCAATTCCGCCATCTTCACAGCACAAACTCCATTCCTTGCTGCAATATCGCACAATCCATCACCTGCAGTTCACCAGCACAAGCCATAACTCCTTGCAATAGCCATATTCACGCCATATTCACTTCTGTCTCCTTATTGCACTCAAATTCTATATATAACTCCGTTCAACCACACAGCACCCAGGAACTGCAATATCCTTCAAACTGCGCACCACCATTTGCAGTCTCGCATACAACCAGTAACCTGTACTTCATTGCAGTAACAACACATTCTGCAACATAACAATTCCATCTGCATCACTCCATCTCAGGCTCAGTTTTACCTCCAACAGCCCTGCAGTTCATACATTCCTTCAAGATAAGCCTAACAAACATATAGGCTTCAACCATTGCAGTTGTATCATTTCAGGTTTCTTGATTTGACAGACCACTGCAACACCATCCCATTGGAAGCATCACAACCATACACACAGACTCGGTATTCTTCACTCCTGTTCAGTTGTAACATCAACTCCAGCTCAAACCCTTGAGCACAATAACACAATCACCTCTTCCCTGCAGTGCCAACTCCGCTTCATTCGACTGCCATCACTAGCATTTCACAGTTCAGTTCCATTGCAACAACATATCATGTAGCTAATAACCTTCAGGCCACCTATCACGGCATAACTGCACAAGCCTGCAATCACAACCTCCACCTGCAACTCGAACTCAATTCCATTCACAAACCAAAACCCATTGCAGTTACCATCTTTAGCTGTACTATCTCGGCACCAACTACTCTAGTTGAGAGGCATTACCAACTCCTGCCCCTGCAATACCATTCAACACACACACCATTTGTAGTAACAGCTCCACCACTGCATAATGCCACAGCCCGCTGCTACTGCAACATTCTTCATAGCCTGCGATAACAACAATCAGTCCATTGCATCCATTCGATTCACTCCTTGTAGCATCATCATCTCAGGCATTCAACAACAACACCAGCTCTAGATTCAGCGAACACCACAGGTGCAGACCTCCACCACTCCTCATAGCAACAGCTCTAGTCCTTGCCTTCAATGCATTGCAGCACATTCCCTGTAACTCTAAGATCAAACCCATCCACCAGTTCAGACTTAACAACAGGACCAACCCCCTTATCAAATTCCATCTCTGTTCATTCTAACTCAGGCCAACATACATCCACCATCTCTGCATTCCGGCTTCTGATTTTCATACATTCAATCTCCAGTTCATCCAGCCCTTCAACACTTCATGTTCAGCTGACAACCCTCTTCTTCCGATTCTCTGTAACCTAACTCAACCCATCTGCTTTATCATCACAGCCACCTTCTATCATTCCAACTGCAACAATTTGTTCTCTTAATCTCAGATCCAGAACAACCAAAAATTAACACCAGTAATATCATCTTCTCCTGTGATTCCACCAGTAACCTGAGCTCCTTCTTCATCTGCAACATAGACCACCACCTGCAGTTTAACTTCACCAGAGACTCAACCAGCTCAACTGCATCACAGGAACTCAACATACAATCGAACTCATCTGCTGCCAAATTCAGTAAACCCTAACTCAATTCAGAAACCCAAATTATAAATCAGAAGCATACCCATGGCATAATAGCAACACCAGCATCTCCAAATCATCTCGAATCACTTATTTGTTCTTCTCAATTTAAACCCATCTAACCACTTCTTAAAAATCTCTATCGAATCTTCAATTTACTCAAAACCCATAATTAGTTCTCATAAATTTGTTTCCCTGAGTTTCAACCATCTCTCTAATCTCAACAGCACCCAGCTCTCTTCTTCTCTCGATTTCTCCATTAACAGCACATCGATCTCCTCTTACTGCTTCATGAATTCCAAACTAAATCAATGGCGCAACCGCTGTTCTTTTCTCTGAAATCTAGGTAGGATGTAATGAAGAGAAAACAACTCCCGATCTAGTTTTAGAGGTAATACAACTGAAGGTACCCATAGTTAGGATAAGGGTCACCTTAACTTGTACGGCCTGTCAGTTCCAGATAACTGACAGCCTAATTTTCTGCTCAACTCAATTGTCAGTTTCGAGGAACTGACAGTTCATTCATCTCCTTCTCGCGTACTTTAGCCCGCTCCAAGTATAGATAGCATGTGAATTAATATTTTTGCGCTTTACGCTTTAAATGAGTGATTTCTCCTTCTTTTGCTCCCAAGGACTCCATTGCACCTAATAACTCAAAACTAAACATAAGAGATGCAATTCACGAAGATAATAGCAAAGAAAGCATAAATACTAGATATATATATCAAGGTGTTTACAACACCTATCAGTGGTGGAACAAGTCTAACCCGGTTAGCATGTTAAATCGAAACCTTTTTTGCTACGTGTCACACTGCAGTGCATATCATGATCTGATACAGAAGTGAGAAGGAGAAACAAGAAGAAGTTGAGGTGTTGGCACAGTACACCCAGTGAACATCCAAAATAAATAATGAACAGAAATGCATCAAAACAATATCACAGTAAAAAGATTCTAGTATCTATTTTTTAAAATAAATTAATTAAATAAGTTATTTTACTCGATTTTCAGAAATGGAAAACCAACTGATCTTCACACTTAGTACAAGTACTGTTGGTAGATCATCTTTCATTTCTAGGGTTTCAAAATCAGTGTTTCTCAAGAAGAGGAAGAAAAAGCTCCGGAATATTGATTCAATTAATTACTTACACAACTCAGTTGATCCTGGCTTGTTCATTCCCGCTACTACTACTCTGAATCCAATCTTCAGGTTAGTTTCGTTATTATATAATAATTTTTGATGATCTAACATTTGGGAATGTGTGTTTGGTTATGGACATGCTTGTGAATATTCTTATCAAGGTACTATTTTTTTGTGTTTGCTTCTAATTTTCGTAAAACTTAAAATTAACAGGGAATACAAATTTGGCACGCAGGGGGGAAAGAGGTGTGAACGATTTGTGTGCAAGATGTCTGAATACCGAGCAAAGGTAGTTAGTGATGACGTTTCTTCAGGAAAAATGGGTTATCAACCAATTATGGAAGAAGGGGTTTTTCTGTTTGATTTAGCAAGAACTTCTAACAAACAATTATAGCTATAAGTATTCACTACCGTAAGACCCATTTTTTGAGCTTCATCAAATATTCCATCAATACTATTTGCAACAAAGTCTTTGACTAACCCGTCCCACCACAAGCGTGTTTTCTCATGTGTGTAATCAGGAAAGATGCATGGTCTAGGCCACACCTCCCCTAAGAACGAGCTAGAAAGGACTTACGCTCAGAATGCTCAAATAAGGTACAAGGCAAGGACTTCAAGGGCTTACCGACAAAAGGTTGTCTATCTGCTTTCTGGACCCAAACATCATTTACAGAACCACTGTCATAAACAAAAAAACCCTCTTCGCGTTTAATCCCTGGGTCAAGCATCCAGATTGCTTTGAATCCATTATGATGAAGGTTGTTCATCAGGGATTTTGGTTGAGAGAAACGCTCCTGAGAACATTGTTAGTATTAACATTAGCCAAAGATTACATGGAAGAAAAAAGAAATTAGATAATAATTCTATATTAGTATCACTAGACTTATGTTTGACAAAATGCCTTTATCATTACAAGTTAATAAAAAATAAGAATCGCACAAAAGTAACATCCGTATACTTTATCAAAAGTGAAACAGCGAAAGCCGTCCATGTAATCAATGTCCATCCATATGACATCACAAGGTTTTCCCTTCTCCCGGAATGTTCTTGCGACTTGCATGCATACGCACAAGATCAAGTTAAACTGAATTACGCTAAAATTTGTTGAAAAGAAACGCGTCAATTCTCAACAAATTCTAAGCACTTACTTCAAGAACCCTTGAATCAGAGTCGTAGCTCCAACGACATTGGTGGTATCCTAAGGACCATTTTGGAGGCATAAATACAGTTCTTGCTCAATCAAATAAAGTTGAATTAGTCGAGATGAATTTAGAGGAAATGAGAAGTTTAGGTTTGGGGTTTGATAAATTTACTTTAACTCCGGTTTTACAAGCTTACTGTAATTCTAGAAAATTTAAAGAAGCTTTGAGTGTTTTTAATCAAATAAGGGATAATGGTTGGGTTGATGAACATATCTTGGCGATTTTGGTTGTGTCTGTTAGTAAGTGGGGTGAGATTGATAAAGCATTTGAATTAATTGAGAAGATGAAAATGTTGAAAACTTTAGTGATTGGCATGGTTAATTCAAAGTGTTTAATGAGTCCAGGTGCACTAGGGTTTTTGATTAGGTGTTTAGGTAATCAAGGATTAGTTGATGAAGCTCTTTATGTATTTTATGGAGCTCAAAAAATGGGTCGTATGGTAGTGAATACTTATAGTTATAATTGTTTGTTAGAAGTTCTTGCTAAACCAAATAAATTTGAATTAGTCAAGATGAAGTTAGAGGAAATGAGAAGTTCAGGTTTGGGGTTTGATAAATTTACTTTAACTCCAGTTTTACAAGCTTACCGTAATTCTAGAAAATTTGAAGAAGCTTTGAGTGTTTTTAATCAAATACGGGATAATGGTTGGGTTGATGAGCATATCTTGGAGATTTTGGTTGTGTTTGTTAGTAAGTGGGGTGAGATTGATAAAGCATTTGAATTGATTGAGAAGATGGAAATGTTGAATATAAGTTTGAATGAAAAAACAATGTGTCTGTTAGTTCATGGATTTGTAAAACAATCCAGAATTGATAAAGCAGTACAGCTGACCTTTCTACATGCATGTTATTTACCCCTCCTCTTTTTCTTCCTCCAGTTATCGACATTATACCTCACTACAATCGGGAAATATTCTCTGGTTTACTCTAAAAGTCTTGGTACACTAATTTCAAATTTGTATACCACAAAAGCTGAAAGTAAACATCAAACAATTAGTTACCTGCTAATTATTATTTTTAACTAATATAAAGCCAAAGGACATGTATTCTCAATTTACCTCGAGGAGGTCCCACAGATCCTCGATGCTTGACGAATCCAAGCATGCGATATCAAGAGAAATGTACAACTCGGCTAAGATAGCGGGCCCCCAATCATAAGTGGGAGCTTTATCCATATCTTGCAACGCCTTTAGTCATCCTACTTGAGTACTAGCGCTTGAGTTGGGAAAAAAATATGAACCAAGCAACCATAAAATAAAAACCTTGGCAATTTCCGTATCCGATTCAAAGTCATCTGTTTCCGAATCAGAAATGCCTCTACGATATAATTTTTGCGTTAGAAATGCCTTAGAACCGGAATTAGCAATTCCAACCACTTTTTAAGTTGTAGTGCCTCGACTGGGCTGTTATGGTAAAATACGACGAAAGCTCATTTTTATACTTGTCTTCTGCCAACCAACTTTCTTGTTCAAATGGAACATCACCTCACACACCGAAAGATATCCCACGTAAGAAATACAAATCTCATTGTATTATTCCTATAAAAACATTAAAATTGTGAATTTCGTACACACATTCGTATTGGTTGCATTAAAACTATTCCTTTAAATGAAACGTGTGTGTAATATACCACCAAAACTCCACCAATACAAACAACAATTTGGGATGTTGTTTCATCGGATGAATATGGTAGAAAGTAATCCAAAAAAATCTACCGATAAAAGGTTTAGCAAAGGAGGTGGACCTTCATAAACTTTGCTAACGTCGTACCAACCACCTATTTGTTTTTGGGCATCGCTATCTCGCTCAACTTCTGTAGAGAGATGACCTTGAGCTATGAAAAATTCTAGTCCGTAAAGCAGATTGAAATTGTCTTCTTTACAAGAGTCTGATTGAATTACTGACATAGAATGACTGGATTTATTCGGAGGTGGTTTTATATTTCTTTGCCGCCTATTATTTTGAGATTTAAGATAATTCTATTGAGAAATTTAGAGAAGTCGAATATAAATTAGAAGAAATTTTAGTAGAGAAAAATTCAAAAGAAGAGTGAATTTTGCTGTGAGCTGAGAGTTAAATGAACATGGTATTTATACATGTTGAAAATGTGACTTTTTTTAGTTGTTGGGATTTAGCCCGTAGCTAGATGAGATGAGTGTCGGTTCATCTTGTGACGAGACGAGTGTCAATTCAACTTGTGCCGAGACTCGTCTCAATTAGAAATGGTCAACTTTATTCCCCACTGTAAACCCTTTCTCCACTGCCCAAAATTGGATTTACCCATCTCATGGTCTGCCAAATGTGCTCATTTATCGATGCTAACTGATTTTGTCGTAATGTTTGTAGCAATCTTGTAGAGAATTCTAGTCCTCAAACATGATTCCTTTTCTGTCATCCCAATTAGGAAACACGCAACGGAGAAATTACTGATTCCGTAGATCAAATCATCCATGTTGAACCACAATGGAGTAGTGGTGGAACAAGTCTAACCCGGTTAGCATGTTAAATCGAAGCCTTTTTTGCTACGTGTCACACTGCAGTGCATATCATGTTCTGATACAGAAGTGAGAAGGAGAAACAAGAAGAAGTTGAGGTGTTGGCACAGTACACCCAGTGAACATCCAAAATAAATAATGAACAGAAATGCATCAAAACAATGTCATAGTAAAAAGATTCTAGTATCTATTTTTAAAAAATAAATTAATTAACTAAGTTATTTTACTCGATTTTCATAAATGGAAAACAACTGATCTTCACACTTAATACTAGTATTGTTGGTAGATCATCTTTCATTTCTAGGGTTTCCAAATCAGTGTTTCTCAAGAAGAGGAAGAAAAAGCTCCAGAACATTGATTCAATCAATTACTTACACAGCTCAGTTGATCCAGGCTTGTTCATTCCTGCTACTACTACTCTGAATCCAATCTTCAGGTTAGTTTCGTTATTATATAATAATTTCCGATGATCTAACATTTGGGAATGTATGTTTGGTTATGGACACGCTTGTGAATCTTCTGACCTCGATACTATTTATTTGTGTTTGCTTCTAATTTTCGTAAAACTTAAAATTAACAAGGAATACGAATTTGGCATGCAGAGGAAGAGGTGTGAACGATTTGTGTGCAAGATGTCTGAATACCGAGCAAAGGCAGTTAGTGATGATGTTTCTTCAGGAAAAATGGGTTATCAACCAATTATGGAGGAAGGGGTTTTTCGATTTGATTTATCAAGAACTTCTAACAAACAATTATAGCTATAAGTATTCACTACCGTAAGACCCGTTTTTTGAGCTTCATCAAATATTCCATCAACACCATTTGCAACAGAGTCTTTGACTAACCCGGCCCACCACAAGCGTGTTTTCTTTTGTGTATAATCAGGAAAGACGCATGGTCCAGGCCACACATCCCCTAAGAACGAGCCAGAAAGGACTTACGCTCAGAATGCTCAAATAAGGTACAAGGCAAGGGCTTCAAGGGCTTACCGACAAAAGGTTGTCCATCTGCTTTCTGGACCCAAACATCATTTACAGAACCACTGTCATAAACAAAATAACCCTCTTCGCGTTTGATCCCTGGGTCAAGCATCCAGATTGCTTTGAATCCATTATGATGAAGGTCGTTCACCAGGGCTTTTGGTTGAGAGAAACGCTCCTGAGAACATTGTTAGTATTAACATTAGCCAGAGATTTCATAGAAGAAAAAAGAAATTAGATAATAATTCTATATTAGTATCACTAGACTTATGTTTGACAAAATGCCTTTATCATTACAAGTTAATAGAAAATAAGAATCGCACAAAAGTAACATCCGTATACTTTATCAAAAGTGAAACAATAAAGCCGTCCATGTAATCAATGTCCATCCATATGACATCACAAGGTATTCCCTTCTCAGGAATGTTCTTGCGACTCGCATGCATACGCACAAGATCAAGTTAAACCGAATTACGCTAAAATTTGGTTGAAAAGAAACGCGTCAATTCTCAACAGATTCTAAGCACTTACTTCAAGAACCCTTGAATCAGAGTCGTAGCTCCAACGACATTGGTGGTATCCTAAGGACCATTTTGGAGGCATAAATACAGTTCTTGCTCAATCAAATAAAGTTGAATTAGTCGAGATGAAGTTAGAAGAAATGAGAAGTTTAGGTTTGGGGTTTGATAAATTTACTTTAACTCCAGTTTTACAAGCTTACTGTAATTCTAGAAGATTTGAAGAATCTTTGAGTGTTTTTAATCAAATAAGGGATAATGGTTGGGTTGATAAACATATCTTGCGATTTTGGTTGTGTCTGTTAGTAAGTGGGGTGAGATTGATAAAACATTTGAATTGATTGAGAAGATGGAAATGTTGAAAACTTTAGTGATTGGCATGGTTAATTCAAAGTGTTTAATGAGTCCAGGTGCACTAGGGTTTTTAATTAGGTGTTTGGGTAATCAAGGATTAGTTGATGAAGCTCTTTATGTATTTGATGGAGCTCAAAAAATGGGTCGTACGGTAGTGAATACTTATAGCTATAATTGTTTGTTAGAAGTTCTTGTTAAATCAAATAAAGTTGAATTAGTCGAGATGAAGTTAGAGGAAATGAGAAGTTCAGGTTTTGGGTTTGATAATTTTACTTTAACTCCAGTTTTACAAGCTTACTGTAATTCTAGAAGATTTGAAGAAGCTTTGAGTGTTTTTAATCAAATAAGGGATAATGGTTGGGCTGATAAGCATATCTTGGAGATTTTGGTTGTGTTTGTTAGTAAGTGGGGTGAGATTGATAAAGCATTTGAATTGATTAAGAAGATGAAAATGTTGAATATAAGTGTAAAGACCTTCAAGCTTGTCAACGCTATTAGACCAGTCAAGTGACGAATTAGCCGATAATGACTCGATTAGTTTAACATGAACGTTAATTATTAGGAATTAATCTAACAACGATCTAGATACGAAACTAGTACCACTGGATAGGACTCGAAGAGCTATGCGAAATGGACTAAACGAACGTGTCATTCGGACACCGGACGAAGAAGATATATCTTAGCCGCTTGGCAACCCTTATCCTTTTCTCGTGTGCCTTTAGCATTTTGGGACGGTTTTATCCCCAGCCGGTTCGAGAATATTTCATTCTCTTCTTTTCTTCTTCTTCTTTCTTTCTTTCTTTTCTCTTTCTCTTTCTCTTTTTTCTCATGTTCTTCATTCTCTGTCGAATTCGAGAAAGTAAACGGAAGTTTTGTGATCGATAGGAGGTGTAGAAGATTATACAGTAGTTGGTGGTGATGGTGTTTGTTGTTGATTTAGACTCGAAGGAAGAAGTGAAATTAAGAATTAGGTTTTTTTAATAAGTTCTGTGAAGATGTAGATGATGAAATTGAGTAGTTAGAGTTGGGTTGTGTTGTCATGAAGATTTAGACCGAGTATTAGGGTTCGAATTAGAGAAGAAGAGATTTGGAAAGTTAGGGTTCTTGAATCAGTTGAGGGTTTGTGTGAAATCAATGATGGATGTAAGCAATTGAAGATGGGTTTGTAATAATTTCCAAGAAGATTAGAATATGAATTTGATGGATTAGGGGATTGAATTGATGATAGGTTCCGTTGATATGAAGAATTGGGGTACTGTTGGTATGAATTAGAAAAGTCTTGAGTTGGGAATTAAGTTAGGGTTCACTGAGAAACGATGTAGGTGATGAGGATTATTGAGATAAGTCTTCGAATTAGGTGATAAAGAAGAACTGATTTCAGTGCTTGAGCAAGCTAAATCAAAGGTAACTGCTTTCTTAGTTAAATTACTGGAATTATTCATTTTTGGTTCATGTTTGGATTTGTGAAGTTATGATATGATATGAAGCTGTGTCTAGTGGTGGTTTAGATTTATGTTGTTATACAGAGTGTTGCTTTGATTTGTGGTTAGCTGAACAAGAGGAAAGGTGGTGGTGTTGCTGTCTTCAGTGGATTGGAATTTCAAATGAGTACCGATTTGATTGAACTGGTAGATGAGAAAGGAGAAGTAAGTAGTGAATAAAACTAAAGTTGTAAGATGCTATAGCATGTGGTGGTATGTATTGGTTTGAATTACAGTTGCAGATGCTAGGGATATTAACGGTGCATATGCAGGGTGAATGCAAGTTATGATCATCTTGTGGTGTTAATGGTGTTGTTAAAGAAGAGTTTAATGAGATTATTATAAAATCAGTGGTATGGTAACGGAAGTATTAAGTGGTAGTGGTGTTACAGGTGAACTGATTTTAGATGTTTTGAAGATGTGTTGGTGGTGTTGAAATAATCAAGTCTAGAACTGAATTTGCAAGAGGTGTAACTAAAATAGAAGTTGCATATGGGGTTTGTTGTAGAGAAATGGTAATAATAGTTGGAGATGGTGAACTGTCTGTGAAGATGAATGTTGGGTTAAACAACAATGACAATTGGTAAGGAGTATGTGTTTAGAAATGGAAATTGTTGTTTGAATGGATTGGAAGAGGTGGTTCGAGTCTGAGATGACATGGTTAGACATGGTTAGATAGTGTTTTATTGGTAGTGTTGGCTGTGTAGTTGAATTTGAAGGTGGAATTGTAATATTGAGATTTGAAGTGTTAGAACTGAAGCTATAGTTGTGGTTTGGTTGTATCTGGAATCACAAATGGATAGTCTTTTCAAAAGCCTGTTGTTATTGCAAATGCAGGTAAACTTAGTTTGCATTATAATTGGAATTTGAAGTTTATTTGAATGATTCATTTGATGTATTTTAGTTTAAAGTTGAGTTTGTGTTAATGTTGTAGAGTTAAGAGTTTGGTGTTACACCATTATGGTGCAATAGGGTTTTGGCCTGTGCAATGGCCAGTGTGTTTTCAGTTCAAGTCAGAACCTGACTGACCTAGCTTTTCCCTGACTCAGATATCTGACTGAGTCGACTCACCTGATTCAGTCTAATGGACTGAGTTGATTCTTTTGACCGACTTGGCCCAGTTGATCGATTTAGACTTTGACTATTTGACCCTGGACTTTGACCTGACCTTGGACGTTGACTGTTAGTTGACCCCTGACCGTTAGTTCTACCGTTAGTGACTGTTAGTTGACTTTGGTGGACTTAGGATTAGGGCAGTTTTCTTAATTAGATGTTTTGGATCTCTTGTGGTCCGAATTAGACTTTGGTTTCTTCTACAAAGTTGTAGATATTCATAAAACTTAGATAATGGACTATAGAACCAACCTAATTCAATTAGTAAACATTAGCTATACTAAAGATAGATAAATAAAAGATGAATAACCATTATTAGGCTTAGAACCATTAGTTAGACTTGTATGATTCTTGTGTGAGCCATTTTGGCTAGATTCTTAGAATTCTTGTGTGATTAACAGTTAGTTATTAACAACGATCGATTCAAAGGATGAACCAGTGGATCGTGGATCTCGAGGTAGGCGTGGCTTGTCATCAAAAGAGGTGGGAATTTATATTTAGCTCTTTTGTGATTATTGTTGTTTTCTTTTACAAAAGTTTGTGCTTAACAAAATTCATGCATTATCTGATTGTGTATTCCATGCTTTGTTTTATTTAAAATTCTGAAAGTACTGTTTATTTCTTTTAAGCTTTACATTGCTTGGAAAGGAATTATAATGTTTCGTTTGTCTTTATGAATTTTTTGGGAAATAAGAATTTCCATTTGATTGCTTGGAAAATGAGAATTTCCATCTATGGTATATAGGATACTGCTCCTTCATTTATACCTACTTACCGTCGAGGTGGAGGCTGAATCACCTTATTAGTATCTAGGTGGAGGCTGAATCACCATATTATTATGTAGTTGGAGGCTGAATCACCATATTATACATTGTTTGGAAGGAGTTAGTTCCATATACATGATTGTTTACCTATGTGAAATTGGTTGTGTTTTAGTGTCAGGGAAAACATGAATTGTTTTCAAATCATTTCAATGATTACTTAAAAGTTAAATGTTATTCCTACTGAGGACCCCTTTTAGGGATGATGTGCTCACCCATTCCCACTTTCAGTTTCAGAGACAGATCAGAGTTGTGCAGCGAAAGCTTCGAGGAGTCGAGTCCGTAGTTGGTTAACTTCTGCTATGTTTATTTTGTTGTATATTCTATTTGTAATCTAAATGACTATTGTATATGTATCATTTGATAGAGGTTCTTGTATATATATATTTCAGAGCGGGGCTAGTTTTTGGGTTAAGTTTTGTAGCAGATTTCTTAATTGAATGTTTAAGTAAAATCTTTAGATTTTAGTGCCTCTTTATTTAGATAATCTCTTGGATTAGTCAGCTGCTAGCTTAGGGGGCGCTACAATAAGTTTGAATGAAAAAACAATGTGTCTCTGTTAGTTCATGGAATTGTAAAACAATCCAAAATTGATAAAGCAGTACAGTTGACTACATGCATGTTATTTACCCCTCCACTTTTTCTTCCTCCAGTTATCGGCATTATACCTCACTACAATCGGGAAATATTCTCTGGTGTACTCTAAAAGTCTTGGTACACTAATTTCAAATTTGTATACCACAAAAGCTGAAAGTAAACATCAAACAATTAGTTACCTGCTAATTATTATTTTTAACTAATATAAAGCCAAAGGACATGTATTCTCAATTTACCTCGAGGAGCTCCCAAAGATCCTCGATGCTTTACGAATCCAAGCATGCGATATCAAGAGAAATGTACAACTCGGCTAAGATAGCGGGCCCCCAATCATAAGTGGGAGCTTTATCCATATCTTGCAACGCCTTTAGTCATCCTACTTGAGTACTAGCGCTTGAGTTGGGAAAAAAATATGAACCAAGCAACCATAAAATAAAAACCTTGGCAATTTCCGTATCCGATTCAGAGTCATATGTTTCTGAATCAGAAATGCCTCTACGATATAATTTTTGCGCTAGAAATTCCTTTGAACCGGAATTAGCAATTCCACCACTTTTTAAGTTGTAGTGCCTCGACTGGTTTGTTATGGTAAAATACGACGAAAGTTCATTTTTATATTTGTCTTCTGCCAACCAACTTTCTTGTTCAAATGGAACATCACCTCCCACACCGAAAGATATCCCACGTAAGAAATACAAATCTCATTGTATTATTCCTATAAAAACATTAAAATTGTGAATTTCGTACACACATTCGTATTGATTGCATTAAAACTATTCCTTTAAATGAAACATGTGTGTAATATACCACCAACGCTCCACCAATACAAACAACAATTTGGGATGTTGTTTCATCAGATGAATATGGTAGAAAGTAATCCAAAAAAATCTACCGATAAAAGGTTTAGCAAAGGAGGTGGACCTTCATAAACTTTGCTAACGTCGTACCAACCACCTATTTGTTTTTGGGCATCGCTATCTCGCTCAACTTCTGTAGAGAGATGACCTTGAGCTATGAAAAATTATCGTTCGTAAAGCAGATTGAAATTGTCTTCTTTACCAAAGTATGATTGCATTACTGACATAGCTTGACTGGATTTATTCGGAGGTGTTTCTATATTTCTTTGCCGCCTATTATTTTGAGATTTAAGATAATTCTATTGAGAAATTTAGAGAAGTCGAATAAAAAGAAAAATTCAAAAGAAGAGTGAATTTTACTGTGAGCTGAGAGTTAAATGAACATGGTATTTATAGATGTTGAAAATGTGACTTTTTTTTAGTTGTTGGGATTTAGCCCGTAGCTAGTTGAGACGAGTGTCGGTTCAACTTGTGCAGAGACGAGTGTCAATTCAACTTGTGCCGAGACTCGTCTCAATTAGCAATGGTCAAATCTATTCCCCACTGCAAACCCTTTCTCGACTGCCCAAAATTGGATTTACCCATCTCCTGGTCTGCCAAATGTGCTCATTTATCGATGCTAATTGATTTTGCCGTAATGTTTGCAGCAATCTTGTAGAGAATTCTAGTCCTCAAACATGATTCCTTTTCTGTCATCCCAATTAGGAAACACGCAACGGAGAAATTACTGATTCCATAGATTCAATCATCCATGTTGAACCACAATGGAGTGGTGGTGGAACAAGTCTAACCCGGTTAGCATGTTAAATCGAAGCCTTTTTGGCCGACCCAAAGGGAGGCCTTCTATGTGATGAGAAATCTGCACCATGTCAGTCACAAACTTTGTGCAAAAAAATTAAAATTGAAATAATGATTCATGAAATTGACATATAATTTGAGATAATTGAACAAATCGGTCGGAAATTTCTTTCTATAATTATAGATCAAGCAAATTAACAGTTAATACTTCTTAAAATTATCCAGTAAATCGATCAGAATCGATCAATCACGAAATTAAAATCATTTTTCAAATTTTTGTCAACTCAATCAATCACGATTATACTTCAGAAAGCTTCAAGAACAAAGTTTATAAGTCACCCATTCACTGATTTTTACCATAAAAAACGATCATTATGAAGAAATTAAGTAAGATCAGAGTTGATCATCAATCAAAATCATAACAGAGTTCTTCAGACAATCGGGTAGAGAAGACACATTCGAGGGTCGGTTAAAACCAAACCCGACCCATATACCACCTGTATCCATTTTTTGGATATCAATTTTGTTTGTCCATGGGTTTCTTCCGCAATTCTTCTTCCCAGTACCATTCTTCGATCATTTTCATGATTTCATCGTGCCAAATTCGTTTCCCGTATGTACATAGAAAATCCAAACCACTTAATATTTTCCCTTTTCGTAATTTATTTAAGGTTAGAAAAAGTAAAGATTAAAAAGTAAAATTGATCTTCCTCCCCATGAATACATGATAACCTACTAAACGATATGGACATCGGACACTTAGTATGGGAGAAACAAAAGTTGACTGTTTTTTTTTTTTTTTTGTGGTAGAGGATGTAAGACAAAATTAAGGTAGTAATGAAAGAATTTTAATTCAGCAGAGAAGACTGCGCAACGAAAGAGTAAGAGGGGAAGGGGAACGAAGGATAGGAGAAAAAGAAAAAAAAGGAAACTTCTCATCTGTTTTGGTTAAAATAAGGGCTGACGACATTTACCAGTATATGCCCATCTCTTCTTTTAACACTTGTTGACCATGTATAACAACAACGACACGTGGAGTCTTTTAAGTATGGGACGTTTTCAATAGGTTTCATCAGAATTTCGTCGATGAAGACAAGTTTTCAGCCATATTTTATTGAAGATGGGAAGAACTTTATTTATTTTTTCTTTTTTCTAAGAACTTAATTGAATTAGGTATTTATTATGAGAAGCTGTCTATAAATAATTCTTTCCTTGACAGGACAGGATTTGGATTTTTCTACGAGCCTCTGGGAGTGGGCTAAACCTGGATTGATTTGTTAAGCCCATTCATAAGACTGTTCAATGTGTTCATGCCTCTCAGATTTTAGCCCGTTCTATATTTTTCTAATATAATCAAGGTAATAATGATCCAACTAGTAGTAACAGTAGCCAAAATGTAACCAACATGTCTGAAGTAGTAATCAAAGTGTCTCAATTAACCATGGTAATATGAATCGGTCTTTAAGTATCTGTAATATCGGATAATTCAAATCGAAGTTAACAGTTCTGGTTACCGTAGAGCAGAAAATATATGATTTCAGGTCGAGTAAAACAATACTGTCCTAAATGAAATCCATAAAAATAAAACCGTGGAGTAAAACGAAATTATAAAACTGTGGTACATAACAAATCACTGAGGAAAATTTATCACCGATCCTAAATGATAAATGGTGCTGGACAATTGAAATTTAGTCGGATTAAAATCGAACCATTTTCAGTCGGCCTCCCCACCGCACGCGGTCATCTAGTTTACTATGTGTCACACTGCAGTGCATATCATGATCTGATACAGAAGAGAGAAGGAGAAACAAGAAGAGGTTGAGGTGTTGGCACGGTACAAAATAAATAATGAACAGAAATGCATCAAAACAAAGTCACAGTAAAAAGATTCTAGTATCTATTTTTTAAAAATAAATAAATAAATTAAAATAAGAATCCTCCTCAAAGGAATTAAATAAGTTATTTTACTCGATTTTCAGAAATGGAAAACCAACTGATCTTCACACTAACTAGTACTAGTACTGTTGGTAGATCATCGTTCATTTCTAGGGTTTCAAAATCAGTGTTTCTCAAGAAGGGAAAGAAAAAGCTCCGGAACATTAATTCAATCAATTACTTACACAGCTCTGTTGATCCAGGCTTGTTTATTCCTTCTACTACTACTCTGAAACCAATCTCCAGGTTAGTTTCGTTGTTATAATAATTTCTGATGATCTAACGTTTGGGAATGTGTGTTTGGTTATGGCCATGCTTGTGAATCTTCTGATCTCGGTACTATCTATTTGAGTTTGCTTCTAATGTTCGTAAAACTTAAAATTAACAGGGAATACGAATTTGGCATGCAGAGGGAAGAGGTGTGAACGATTTGTGTGCAAGATGTCTGAATACCGAGCAAAGGCAGTTAGTGATGATGTTTCTTCAGGAAAAATGGGTTATCAACCAATTATGGAGGAAGGGGTTTTTCGATTTGATTGTTCTGGAAATGATAGGAGTGCAGCACATCCAAGTCTTTCTTTTACTAATCCCAAAGTTAGAGACACGCCGCTCATGGTTCACATTGTGCCTACATATATCCCTAATTTTGAATGCGTGGATGGTCAACAAATTATTAGCATAGAGGTAAGCAATGCTGTTTTATCACGAGTTCTTGATACGCCTCTCTATTCTGTTATCTTTATTTAACTAGTGCATGTTTCAAATGATTTAGACTAACTGGTGGTCCTTTTTTGCTTTGCTTTAGCTTCCAACTGGAACCTCTTTGTATGGAACTGGAGAAGTTAGTGGACAGCTTGAACGGACGGGAAAGAGAGTAAGTTAAATATCCTTCTTATTACAATCATTTGAACTGTCAGTATTCTTTTTGAGGTTGTAAGCATTTAAGAGTTACAGGTTTTTACTTGGAATACGGATGCATGGGGTTATGGTTCCGGAACAACTTCCTTGTATCAGTCACATCCTTGGGTGCTAGCCGTTCTCCCAAATGGAGAGGCACTGGGGGTCCTTGCGGACACAACACAACGCTGCGAGGTCTAGTATTTCCTTTTATGTCTGAGATTGTCGTTACATGTTTCTGTAGATCCTCATGATCTAACATACATATAAACAGATAGACTTGCGGAAGGATTCAACGATAAAAATTAAAGCTCTGGCTCCTTATCCTGTCATTACATTTGGTCCATTTGCTTCTCCAACTGCAGTCCTCCAGACTTTGTCTCACGCAATTGGTTATTTCTTCAAAACCCATTTAAAATAACATCATTTACATTCCGGAGCAATTTTTTTGGATGCGTTCATTTTTATGTGTTTGTACCTTTCTATCATTTATGTGAATGCTATGTTTCTATTCAACTCTGTCTTTTTCTTCTTTTGTTTGGTTCCTAAACAGATGAATCCATCTTCATGCAGGAACTGTATTTATGCCTCCAAAATGGTCCTTAGGATACCACCAATGTCGTTGGAGCTACGACTCTGATTCAAGGGTTCTTGAAGTAAGTGCTTAGAATCTGTTGAGAATTGACGCGTTTCTTTTCAACCAAATTTTAGCGTAATTCAGTTTAACTTGATCTTGTGCGTATGCATGCAGGTCGCAAGAACATTCCGGGAGAAGGGAATACCTTGTGATGTCATATGGATGGACATTGATTACATGGACGGCTTTCGCTGTTTCACTTTTGATAAAGTATACGGATGTTACTTTTGTGCGATTCTTATTTTCTATTAACTTGTAATGATAAAGGCATTTTGTCAAACACAAGTCTAGTGATACTAATATAGAATTATTATCTAATTTCTTTTTTCTTCTATGAAATCTCTGGCTAATGTTAATACTAACAATGTTCTCAGGAGCGTTTCTCTCAACCAAAAGCCCTGGTGAACGACCTTCATCATAATGGATTCAAAGCAATCTGGATGCTTGACCCAGGGATCAAACGCGAAGAGGGTTATTTTGTTTATGACAGTGGTTCTGTAAATGATGTTTGGGTCCAGAAAGCAGATGGACAACCTTTTGTCGGTAAGGCCTTGAAGCCCTTGCCTTGTACCTTATTGGAGCATTCTGAGCGTAAGTCCTTTCTGGCTCGTTCTTAGGGGAGGTGTGGCCTGGACCATGCGTCTTTCCTGATTATACACAGGAGAAAACACGCTTGTGGTGGGCCGGATTAGTCAAAGACTTTGTTGCAAATGGTGTTGATGGAATATGGAATGACATGAATGAACCTGCTGTATTCAAGGTAAGGATCCTAGATCATGATCAATAACTTGCCATTTTTTTCTATTGGTTTTGAGTTCAAGCTGTTTTTCTTGCAATCCGCAGACCGTTACAAAGACAATGCCTGAGAGCAACATCCATAGAGGAGATGCTGAAGTTGGCGGGCATCAGAATCATTCACATTATCACAATGTAGTTACTTATTTTGCTCTAGTTATGAAGCTTTTATTATATGCTTATTTCCTTTCTGAACCAATTTTATAAAAGCCTGGGTGGAGAAATCTACAGTAATTTATATAAGTCTTGGATGGAGGTGGTATCAATTTTATAACAAAGTCTGAACATTAATCTTTCACATTGCTTGCACTTTTAGGTTTATGGTATGCTGATGGCGAGATCAACATTTGAGGGAATGAAATTGGGAAATGAGAAAAAGCGTCCGTTTGTTCTTACTAGAGCTGGCTTTATAGGTAGCCAAAGGTATGCTGCAACTTGGACAGGGGATAACCTGGCCAATTGGGAGCACCTCCATATGAGTGTATCTATGGTACTTCAATTGGTAAGATCTTATTCTTAGTCTGACAGCGAAGTTTGAAGGATTTATGCTGCATGGCCTTGCTCGATAATTGAACAGGATGTCAGCGAGTTTTGAGTTAGTTTTTATATTGTTAAAGACTGGATTTCTTATTGCCAGGGTCTTAGCGGTCAGCCACTATCAGGTCCTGATATTGGTGGGTTTGCTGGGGATGCAACACCTAAGCTTTATGGAAGATGGATGGGAGTGGGTTCTATGTTTCCTTTTTGCAGAGGCCATTCGGAAAAGGGCACTACTGATCACGAGCCATGGTCTTTCGGGAAGGAGGTTTGTTTTATCTTAGTAAATAAACGCATAATTTTGTGATCACTGATTCACTATTTCTTGATTTGGATAACATAACATGTGTACAATGTGTTTTACTGGAAAGCTGATGCCCTGCTTTATATTGCGAGTAACTTATGTTTCTCCTCGTTAGTGTGAAGAAGTATGTCGCCTGGCTCTGTTGAGGCGCTACCGTTTTATCCATCACATATATACACTTTTCTATTTGTCTCATACAAAGGGTATTCCTGTTGCTGCTCCAACCTTTTTTGCTGGTAGATTTCTTTCTTAATAGTACATTGACATCTAGTTTATTTTAGTTCGTGGAGAGTACTTTCAATTGTTATGGAAATTGGGTCATGTTATTTACTGGCTTGTGCAGATCCTAAAGATCCCAAATTAAGGAGCATTGAAAATTCGTTCCTGCTTGGGCCACTTCTAGTACATGCAAGGTAGAGCTCTCTTGATACTCACGGGGATGCTTAAGAGAATTTGTTGGGCTGTGAGAAGGGTTATATGATTTTCCAATTGCTCCACGTATTATTATTTGTTGTGTTGCTACTAATATCCTACTAATATCCACGTTGGTTCGATAATCAGCACTTCTCATGATCAGGGCTCGGATGGGTTGCTACATGTGCTTCCTAAAGGCATTTGGTTGAGTTTTGATTTTGAGGACTCTCATCCCGTAAGCATCTAGATGCACTAGTATATGATAATGTGATAATATATAAAATATATATTATATAAACATAGATCATGTTTCAAAAAAGCATAGATCAAAATAAACATAGATCTTGTGGATGCTTCAAAATTATGCTTCAAAATTAAACATAGATCATGTGGATGCTTTCCCATTATATGATAATATATAAAATATATTGTTCTCCTTAATTTTTTTTTTTTTCTGCATTGAAATGCCAGGACTTGCCAACACTCTATTTGCAAGGTGGAACAATGATTCCCGTGGGTCCTCCTGTGCAACATGTTGATGAAGCAAGTGCAACAGATGACTTGTTACTCATTGGGGCTTTAGATCAACATGGTAATGTGGCTATGATGTTATAGCTGTTAGACAACTCCACTACTAATACTATCCTATAAAAACTTACACCAGCTCAGCCGGTTCACTACGTGTTTAGCATTAACTTGTCCCTTTTTTCATTTAGTAAGATTATACTGTGTTCAAAGTTAAAGTTCTTTGTATAGGGAAAGCTGAAGGTGTTCTCTATGAGGACGAAGGTGATGGATATGAGTTTAGTGAAGGGGGATACTTGCTGACATATTATGCTGCAGAGCTTCAATCATCAGTTGTTACAATAAAAGTTTCTAAAGCTGAAGGGTCCTGGACTAGACCAAAACGACGTTTGCATGTTCAATTGTTGCTCGGTGGAGGTGCTATGGTATGTTTCCTTGCTATAAAGCTCAACTATTGGAAAACAACAGATGTTCGAACCAGTCAGTTATATGACAAATTGAATCCTCTTTCTATTATAATTTTCGTCTGTAAAGGTTGATGCATGGGGAATTGATGGAGAAGTCCTGCAAATTAAAATGCCTTCAGATCCTGAGATTTCCAACCTAATATCCATAAGCCAGGAGCAGTACAAGAATCGTATCGGTAGTATTTATATTCTCATTGTAGAGATTTAAGCGTAACCAGTATTTATTACTCGTCTCGTAGGGTTGATTTTCTTGTAAGCCTGATTATAAATTTTGGCTCTTTTTTTCCCGTGTATTGGATAAATTATTTTATTATAATTTAGGATAAATAATTGTCTAAAAGTTTGTGATGGAATGTGCAGAATGCACGAAGCAAATTCCCGATGTGGAGGAGGTTTCAGGGCGTAAAGGAGTAGAACTTCCTAAGACTCCTGTAGAACTCAAAAGTGGTGATTGGGCTCTCAAAATAGTGCCTTGGATTGGTGGTAGAATGATTTCTATGCAGCATCTTCCTTCAGGTATAGTTCGTACCAAAGATGTACCTGCCTCTATTTTATTGTTTACTTTGGAAAAACTTAAATTAGATTTGGCTGATTTGCATTATCTATACCGAGCTTCTCCTTTTTTTGGTCTGCTCTGAGTAATTTGTAGATTTTATGGTAAAATTTAATATGATTCGGCAAATTATATCTCATGGAGTTACTGGTGTCTTTCTAAATTATAAAAGCTTTCTTTCAGGAACTCAGTGGCTCCACAGCAGGGTTGAAGTGGATGGATACGAAGAATACAGTGGCGTCGAGTATCGATCTGCGGGGTGTTCTGAAGAATATACTGTCGTTGAGTAAGGGGACAGTTGTATTTTTGGCATGCCCATATGAAAGTGTGCCATCTGAGCTTATTATACTAAAAAGTAAAGTACCTACCGTCCGAAACGGGTTCTGTATTTTTAAGTGTCCCATGTTACTGTTATTGCAGGAGAACTGTTGGACTGGCAGGGGAGGAGGAAGAGTCTCTTAGCTTAGAAGGAAATATCGGTGGTGGATTAGTTATCGAGCGCCAGATATCCATTCCAAAAACTGATCTTAAAGTTATCCAAATCGACTCTGGTATTATTGCTCGTAACGTCGGCGCTGGCTCTGGTGGATTTTCAAGGTTAGTCAAAAACATAGCCATTTAATGTTGAGCAACACTATTTCTTTCTTATCAGTGGTTTATTCTTCTTATCTTACATTTCTCCATTAAAGGTTGGTTTGCTTGCGAGTGCATCCAGTCTTCATCCTTTTGCACCCAACAGAAGTTTTTGTGTCGTTTGTTTCTATCGATGGGTCTAAGCATGAATTATGGCCAGAATCTGATGAGAAATTGTTTGAAGGAGACCTCCGGCCTAACGGTATACCTCCCTTTTATTTGACTTTTGTATACATTCTTTGTTGCTTTTTTATAATAGTAGGGAGTTATCAATGGGTACTGATTTACCCTGAAATGGTTTCCAGATAAACATACCATTATCATTACAAGTATAGTAGCACATGCACTGCACCTTTTGTATATGCTGAATTTATAACCATGTGATGACAGTGGAAAAGTTAATCTAACCGAGCATAGCAAAGAAATCCTTTTTCGAAAGACTAAGTGGCTAGATCAATTTCATGTGGTCATAAAAGATGGTGTACGATATGGTACACTTCTAGATGGAAGAAGTTTATTAAGGGAGCATGCAAAAATGGCTCAAAGTGGCTTCAAGGACTTATTAAACCAGTGGAGATAATTGAAAAATGGAGTCCAAATACTAGGAGAATTTGTCAGGACTAAAGTTGACTATAACTAGATGAGAACCTCATTGCAAATCAAACCTTGTATTTATTTATTTTGATTCAGTTCTATCAGATTATGAAGCTGAGATGTGATTTTATTCTTAATTTCTTCTTAGGAGAATGGATATTGTTCGACAAATGTTTGGGGTTTGGTTTAGTGAACCGATTCAACGTGGACGAGGTTTACAAGTGTGTGGTCCATTGGGGAACAGGAACAGTTAACTTGGAGCTATGGTCCGAAGAAAGGCCAGTTTCGAAGGAATCACCTCTGAAAATCTCCCATCAATATGAGGTGAGACCAATCTCATAGTTCTTGTTTTCACAGATGTTCTTTGTTTCAGTGGAGACTCCACATCTCTGTATAACTATTCCCAATAATGAAACTAACATAATCTTGACTGCCGGCATGTTTCTTATGTAATTGAATTATGCTCCAGATCGTTTAGTCCATTGAATAATGGAAACTAGTGAAGCTTATCGTTATGAGAATTACAAATTGTTTCTGAGATGAGCCCAATTATACTGTTTTTCTTGACTTAGTATTATATTAAGGTTCTTTTAGGACTGGAATACTTGTGGAAGACACAAACAGGTCTGCCATGACCACGTGAAGATGATAGAAGGGTCCAGTTATGGTAAGGACGCTCTCTATTCAGTATATCAGAACCAGTATGTCATTTCTTATCCCATATACAGCTGGCATGATGATCCATTTTACCACGGATTTTTGAGTCCAATTTTGTGCACACTCCTTTAAAGAGTGTGCACGTAACAAAATGATCTTATTGGCCGCCTTAAATATACGGTTATCTAAATATTAACTTTAGTTTTTTCTTTTATTTTTAGTTTGATTTAAATCTCAAAAAGGTAACTGGATATATATCGTATCTAATTACCTAAAATATAGGATTTCTAAAACAGGAAATAGATAGCATGAAGAAGAAAAACAAAATATTAAACAACCATGATAGTTTTATGAGAATGGGTAATCATCGGTGATGGTTAAATTTTGCAGGGCTTAAGTTGATCATGTTGGAATATCAGCCTATAATCATGCTTCTAAAACTTTATTAGCTATAAATCATGCTATTCTTCATATAAGGTTAATATTATAAGCTGGTATGACAATTTATGCATCTGGATCATATATTCTGCATTTGTGTAACATTAAGATGAAAGTAGATAGGAAGTATAAGTACATACCTTGGATTAGCTCACAACAGTTGAAGGAAAACTTAGAAATTTCAGTTGCTTTCTATCCTGGCATTTTTAGGGGCGACCCCAGAAGAATTAGGGCGACTTTTTTATTCCCAACCCATATACACCGTAAGGGATGTCCGAAAACGCGGAGAATACGTTAATGCCCTTACATAATCGGAAGCTATTTTGTGCCCGATTATAAAGCAATCGGAAGCTTAGCAACGATTTTATACTACCGATTAATATCGATTTTGTGCCTAACGCGCATCTGGCTTCTATAACAATCGGTAGGAAAAACAACCTCACGAGACTACCGATTGTTAAAGTATAGAAATAAGAAATCTTTTGAATTTTGCAATGGTGAAATTTGGGGCTCCTATATAATCGGACGAATAAAAAAATGTCTAAGCTAACGATTTAGGGCTTCCTATAATCGGATGGTAAAAGTAACAATTCCTACCGATTATGGTAGATTTCAAATTTCCCGCAATGAAGGATTATAGAAAAAACTCATTATGGGGCAACCTATAATCGGGAGGTTGGGTAATCTATTTATCTTCCGATTATGGCTACATCCAAAACACGAACCAGATGGTTATGGTCGGCTCCGTACCTTGAAACTATGTAATTTGGCAAAGGTTCAATTTGGGGCTTCCAATAATCGGTAGGTTATAAGTAACCCCCTTTACCGATTTTGGGCTACTCAACAATCGGTAGCTAATGAGGTGGTATTACCTACCGATTAATAACCGTTTGACAGATAAAACCAAAGTCAACCTAAATTCATTCCATTTCATTTTCTTTTCAACTTCAACTTCAACTCCTCTTCTCCTCTTTCCTTCCGATTGCAGAGAGGAAAACTCTCCCCCTCTCCTCGCTATACATCGTTCATCGTCGAATCGAATCATCGTCGATTATTCTCTATAAAGATGAAAGAAAAGGAACGTAAGAAAGCTCGAACCAAAAACGTAGTGCGCGGTGAGGATCCGAATATTGGATTGCGTGCCCGTAATAAAGAGGTTTTAACTCACGAACCCGAAGAACACGAAGAAGATGAAGTCCCTAATGTAGGCGATACTGATAGACAAACTCTCAGGCAACTTGAAATGGCGCCGATTAGGTAAGATTCTACCATTAATTAGGTTTATATTGCTTCAATTCGACGAATCCATGTTTTTTTTTTTTTAGGGTTTTCGGTTATTACCCAGATTCGGTAGGTTAGGTATTGTTTTAAACTTCCGATTGTGGTCGAATTCTTCATTTCACGAGAACATTTGTCATATTCGGGTGGTAAATATTTAGGTTTCCTATCGATTATATAAGGTTTTTCATTACTGAGGCCTAAATCGATCATAATCGGAAGCTAATTGTGTTTTTGCCTTCCGAATATACTAGGGAAGAACAAGTATTAGAGACACAATAATCGGGTGATATATTTTGTAATTTCCTTCCGATTGTTTAGGCTGAACCACTTGAGTAATTTCTAGACACAAAGTGATGCATATTCGGTAGAAATTAGTTTTGTGAGGCTTCCGATTGTGATGCATTCGGAAGGGTGGACTTTTTATGACTTTCGATTATTGGTATTCGGAGGGTTATGTTGAAATTTAGCTTCCGATTATTGTGTGTAGATAAACATATTCGAACACTAAAAAATTTCTTTTGTTTCCGATTATACGTATTCGGTAGCTTTAGGTGAACTGATATTTACGATTGAGCGTAATCGGAGGCAATTGGTTAAATCAACCAACCGAATATGTATATTCGGGAACGTTGGTTTTACATTAACTTCCGATTATATAGTTTACTAACCTGTTGTACTTTCTTTTGTTGTTTAGGGATAGGCGAGGTAAAAAAATCGAAGATGTAATTGTCTCAGCTAGTGCAAGGAAGGAAAGGCGTCAGAACCTGACAGCTAGTGCAAGGAGAGCTAGGACTGCTAAAGCCACTTCAAGTGCTCAAGATGGAACTCAACAAGCAAGTCAAGAAGGTGTTCAACCAAGTGCCCCTCAATCAGAACCGGTTCAAGAAGGTGTTCAACCAGGTGCCTCTCAATCACAACCAGTTCAAGAAGGTGTTCAACCAAGTGCCTCTCAATCACAACCAGTTCAAGAAGGTGTTCAACCAAGTGCTCCACAATCACAACCAGAAATTCAACTAGAAGCACCCGAAGATAGAGTACCAGAAGTAGGACAAGGTAGTGGTGCGCAAGAAGAAGGAGAAGCCGAAAAGAAAAATCCTCCTCGAAAGAAAGCGAAACACCTTGTCCCACAAAGACTGAAGGTGAGGGATATTTCAGAAGGCGTAATCCTTGGGCTGCCGGAGGATGGAGGACAATTGTTATTTGGATACAAAGACTCCTGGGCCAAAGAAATATATGAAACCGAGGTAATAATCGTTTCCATTTTAGTTACCTATTATCTTTTTCTTCGTAATAGTTTTAAGTGTTATATTTTTAGGTTATTTTAATTTTTTTTAACTTGTCATGTGTTTAATAGTATCATTCCGATGCGGTTCGTATACTCAAACCGACCGCCGCACCAACAAAAATGCTGGATTGGCCTTTGAAGGATGAATGTGAAAGGTTCAAGAGAATTATTGCAAATTCTGGGTTGGCTGATGCTGCAGAGAACTCTATGTTGGAATATGACCGGGTGGCTATATTGGCGTTTATGGAGAGACTTTATCCTGAGATCGACACCTTCCATATGCCGTTTGGGGAGATGACGATTACCCCAGATGATGTTGTGCAGATTGTTAGACTCCTTGTCCATGGCAAAGGTGTAAGGGCTGAGTTCACAAAGCAGTTGGAATGGACCAAACTTTATGCTCTAACTAAAAAGTGTTTGGGTTGGGATGAAGAAACATCAACAACTGAGATCAAAAGATGCATGAAGTATAGAACTAGACAGTTCAACATGGGTACTCTGATGGATATGTTCAAGGGCACCAAGGAAAAAGAAGATAAAGGATACGGACGAGCAAGGCAACCACGCGGCCACCGCATATCTCCTATGTGTATTGGGATGTGTCATTTTCCCCAATATCAGTGGCAATCGGGTCGACGCCAACCTTTTACAATTTCTGGATCCTCTCGATAAAGTGCATGAGTACTCTTGGGGCACGGCATGCCATGCGTGGTTGATGGAAGAGTTGAGAAAGGCGTCGAGGCTTGGAATTAGCCAAGTGGCCGAGAACGTGAGTCTACTACAGGTATTGTTTATTAACTCTACATACTTGGTTATTTTTTTTTTTATTTTTCTACCATTGAAGAATCAATTTCCTAATACTTGCAAAAATGACAATATAGACATGGATCTACGACCACTTTCCTATCTTGGGATTGGCCATTGAAAAGCCGGCGTGGGCGAAAGGTGACCCTAGAGGAACAAAGTACATCTTCGATGACAACCATTCTAGGACGAAGGAGCAGCAGCTGATTCGTTTGAGGGAGATTTTGGACTCACTTAATGCCCAAGACGTATTCTTTGATCCATACAAGGAAGACCGAGCTGATGGACATATCGCGGGTCGGTCCGATTTGGCACTTTATTTTGGACCGTTGTGGCACCCCACGGGATATGTGATGTACAATGCCTCAAGGGTGATGCGACAACACGGTTTTGTACAAGGTATACCAAAGGACCAAATCCATGACAATTTCACTTTGGAGCTGGAGCACTGCAAGTCTGATAAAGATTCTATCACGGTGGTTTACAAGGGTTCACCATCCTGTAAATTCCATTGGGATAGAAGGGCGCATTACTTGATCAACCAAGGAAGGGCAGCCAACCAAGGTTTTGAAAATGCTCCCAACTATATGGATTGGTACCGGAATGTTTCTCATCTTCGTGTAATCCGTGATCTTAAAGCAAAGCCCGATTCGTACAAGAGTATCCTCAAAGAGAAACCTGCGGGTTTTGATAGATTGGTACGTATTGTTTTATTAATTTAGTTTAATATTATCGGTCAAAATAGAGTAATAACCATTTGATGGTATGCTATGTTTTAAAACAGATGAGCAGGTTCAAGCGTTTGTCCAAATGGTGCACTGATTGCATAAAGTCCGGAGAGCCTGTGTCAATTGAGAAGATAAAAAAGCACCAAGAGTTGATTGATAACGTTGACAATGAGGAGTATGCATCTCAGTTCGGGAAAAAATTGCAAAAGAAACCTACAACCAAGGTGAACAAAAGAACTCGGGCGTCATCGAGCACTCAAGTTGATGAAACCAATGATGATGTTGGTCCAAGTCGTATAGGTAGTAAAGCTCGCAAAGTCAAAGCAAATAGGAAAAACGAAACTCTCGGTGTTTTGTTAACTTTATGGATAACTTTGTTTATATCGGATTTAACTTTGTTTATGTCGGATTATGTCGTTTGTGTCGGATTATAAGTTGGTACGTTATGTTTATGGCTTGTGAATGGTTCGTTTTATGAATTATGAATGGTTTTATTGCTATGTTTATGCATTTAACGATGACTCGCAAGCGAATCACATGCAGAGATATGAAACTGTTGAATTTTATCCAAACAATCGGAAGGTTACTTTATATACATAGCTCCCGATTCTGGGGATATTTGCAATTTTATTGTCAGAATCGGGAGCTATTTATATTATGTACCTACCGAATCGGGGGATTTTGCAATAAAACATCAGATTCGGAAGATTATGAATTTCGTTGCCTACCGATTATGCTTTGGGAACAAATATTTTTTGTTCTGTAACCAAACCACACCATATTCGGGAACTAATGTAACTTATTAAACTTCCGATTATTATCATCGGTAGTGTTAGTTTATATTATTCCTACGATTATTCTATGTGAAGAAAATTTTGTTTTCTGTATCCAAACAACACCATAATCGGGAACTAACATGATTCCTTAGCCTCCGATTATGACACTCTAAAGTCCTTTGTGATCTGTAACCAAACAACACCATATTCGGTAACGAGGTGAACTTCTTAAACTTTCGATTATACTATACGGTAGGTTTATTTTATATGTTTCCTTTGATTATGACTACGTGAAGAAAACTTTGTTTTCTGTATCCAAACAACGTAACATTCGGAAATTAAATTAACTCATAAAGTGTCCGATTGTGATAATCGGTTGCTTATTTAACCAA
Source organism: Papaver armeniacum (assembly GCA_023531295.1). NCBI lineage: Eukaryota > Viridiplantae > Streptophyta > Magnoliopsida > Ranunculales > Papaveraceae > Papaver > Papaver armeniacum. Next base: position 162,721 of record JAJJWW010012703.1, read on the forward strand.
ATAAACTACCGCGTATAAATAATCGGTAGGCTGTTATATTAATAATATTCCGATTGTAGCCATTACATAAAGACCATAACGTTACAATCACTTTAAAACCACTCTTACAATCACTTAAAAGTATTAAAACAAATCATAACTTCCAGTGACCATAGAAATTGTCCCTCTTGATTTTGTAGCATCCTTCATGTTCAAATCGTTTCCCGTAGAGGTCCACATACCGGCGATCCGCAAGATTTCTCTGAAATTATGAATGAGTAACAAGTTAGTACTTACTTATGTTAATGTGAGCCGGAGTTACAAAGATACTTACTTGTTTTTCATACGTCCACCAAGGAAAAGCGTTCCTAACAAATCGTTCCTCATCTTCAAGTTTGTCAATCTCCTTATCGAGCGTCTTCATTCTCATCTTAATGTCATTGGATGATCTCCTTATTCGATTACCATCTAACGCCTCAAATACCATTAAAATACGGTTCCATAGCTGCTCTTGGGATTCCGATTTGTGGAGATTGTGAACACGATCATGAGCAGTTACCACAACGTACGCTCTATAAATAGCACAATCTTCTTCTTCTTCTTCTTTGGCAAAAGCAATAGCCATGTTTTTGTTTTCAAAGTTAGAACTGAAGAGAGGAAAGAGTTTGGTGCAATTGGGTTGATAGATATGAGTTTCTTTATATAGGTTTAGGGTCCAACGGCTCTTTTTCTTTTTCCCAAAAACTCCAACGGCTATTTCTTAAATTTGGTTTAAACTGCAACGGCTAATTTGACGTAGGTTTAATCTTGGGAAACCAATAATCGGTAGGTATTTAAGTTAGAATATCTACCGATTATGGTAGCTTTCAAAATTAAAAAAAAAAAAGGATTTTAGAAAAAACTCGTTTTGGGGCAACCTATAATCGGTAGGTTTTGGAACCAATTTGACGTCCGATTATGGCTACATCCAAATCACGAACCACATGGTTATGCCTGGCTTTGTACCCTCTAAACCTATGGATTTTGGCACAGGTTGGATTTGGGGCTTCGTATAATCGGACGGTAAGAAGTAAAAAACTCTATCGATTATGGTAGATTTCAAAATTCATCACATGAAGGATTTTAGAAAAAAACTCATTTTGGGGCAACCTATAATCGGTAGGTCGTGGAACCTATTTGGATTATGTGACAACCCTGAATTCATATTAATAGTCCGACCGGCCCTATCAATAGTAATTCAAAATCTTTCCATACGAACATAGGACCATATGGTTCACGCTAGTCAAAAACGTCTAACTGAATTGGAAGTAAATTTCCATTTAAAATAATAATACAAGAAAATCCTCTTTTTCATATGCATAAGAGAAGAAATGATCTGAACTAGATGTTCAACTGAATTAAGAAAATGAATACTGGCAATTTCGACATAACTATGTTCGAAAAGAAAGAAATAAATAAAAACTCTCAGTTTGGTGTCAAGCACCGGTGTCTCTCAGTGATAAACCCTTATTGAGAATAAGGAAAAAGAAAGCAAAATCTAAAAGATAGTCACTGCAAAGAAGAGATCCTACTTCTTCCCACAAACTGCAGCGACTCCAAGAGCAACTTTGCGACTAAATCACTTGTTTACTCTACTACCTGAAATAGAAAATCAACACAAGGTCAGAGCCTTGATAATTGCAAGTTCAATCTCATTCCATCATATATACTATTAGCATATAAGTTACAAAAGTATGAGGGTAGTCTAACAAGTTTTAACTACAACAAAAACATGGGAAAGGATAACATTCCACACAAGTAATGATGCCGCTTACCTTCGGCAGTTCCCAAAAACAACACACACATTCGTAAATATAGAAATTTACATTCAATATAGCGCCCACCGGTATTCACAAGCTATATGCTATTGTGACCCTGAACTCTTGGCTTATCCATCTCATCTACTACCCACCGGTGCACTCATACTATTTGAATAGACGAGGCCCTGCTCGCTTAGTAAGTAGATTCAAACATAAATTTAGAAAATCATTGCACAAGGATTTGAATCCTAATTACACATCAACCAATGCACCAAGATCATTCAGAAAGTATATATCCAGCACATACACCTCAAAGAATTATTCAGACTCATAAAAGTAATACAATCCAGACAAACTATCTCAGGACACAAAAGTTCAGAAACTACCCCAGCTGGTTTATGCCGTAACTTACAGCTTTCCCTGACACATTCTTCATGAATAAAACATCTGATCCAACTGAAATTCATACCACATATTCATAGATATATCACAGGCATTGTATCAAAATTTCATAGAAAAGTAATGGTTAGAACCTAATTTAACACTGATTCTATAAGTTCATCTCAAACTGAAATTCTACAAGTTCACCTGAAAACTCAGTTGGTTGGGGTACTTCTATAACTCATAATCAGGTGAAATTTTTACAGAAACCTCATAGACTAAATGGGTTACTCCCATTAAAATTTCAGGTCAATATATTTAGCACAACTATGTGATTTATGATTTTCAGAACTGCCTAAATACTGAAAAACTGAAGAACCAGTCTCTGAAACTCAGGCGTTTATGTGGCCTCTCCAAGTTTGATCCTTCTGAATTTTTGGTCGAGTTGTTACAACACGGTAAACTATAACATATAAAAAAATCTCAAAGATCTGATGGTTAGATCTCAGTTTATGGATCAAATAGTAACTAACTTTTCAGGTGCCAGGAAATAAAACTTAGTACGAATTTAACCTAAAATCTCCACTTCCTAACCAAGATTTTTAAGAGAAAGAACAATAGAAGCTTACACCCTAATAGTAGTACATGGTAAAGCAAGAAAGAACTTGCCTTTGACTTGAGCAAGCCTTGAAAATTCCTAGTCTTAGATGAAACTTCCTTCTCCCTGTGAGGTTTGCTTCCCTGACGAGTTAACCTAGTTTTTTTTTTTTTTTTTTTTTTTTTTTGTTTTTTTTCCCTAACTCATCCCATTTATCTAAGGTATTTAATTTGTATTCTGTTTGCCTAGTTACAACTGCACCCAAAAATCTTCTTAAGGGCAACCTACTAGCTATTAAAAAGACTACCCTAAAGGCAACCAATCAAACAAACAGTTAAAGAATATAAGGTTATGACAGATTACGATTATGGCTACATAAAAATCACGAACCACATGGTTATGCCTGGCTCTGTACACTCAAAACCAATGGAATTTGGAAAGGGTTCGATCTGGGGCTCCTTATAATCGGTAGGTTGTTAAGTTGTTAACTCTACCGATTATGGTATATTTCAAATTCCCTTACATGAAGGATTTTAGAAAAAACTCATTTTAGGGCAACCCATAATCGGATGGTTTGGTAATATATTTAACTCCCAATTAACGCTGCATCCAAAACACAAACCAAGTGGTTATGGCTGGCTATGTACACTCAAAACCTATGAAATATGGCAAAGGTTGGATCTGGGGCTCGTTATAATCGGTGGGTTATATAATTATATACCCTACCGATTATGGTAGATTTCAAAATTCATAACGTGAAGGATTTTAGAAAAAACTCATTTTGGGGCAACTTATAATCGGTAGTGTATGTAACCTATTAGGCTTCCGATTATGGCTACATCCACAGCTCAAGCCAAGTGGTTATGGTTGGCTCTGCACCCCTCAAAACCTATGGAATTTGGCCAAGGTTGAATATGGGGCTCCTTATAATTGGTAGCCTTACAAGTTGGATAAGCTACCGATTATAAAAGGGATTATTAGCCGAAGTATCTACATAATAATCGGTAGGTATAGTTTCAATTTAACCTACCGATTCACCTTTAACCTACCGATTATGGTGTAGGCTCCCGATTATATAAGGGCATATTGGCCATTTCTAAAAATCGAAGATAAGGGGTAGCTTAGATTTACGTTTGGGTGACCTTTTTTGTCTTTTAGTGTCGCCCCTAAAAATGCCAGGTTTTCTATCTAGGTAGACACTTCCACTACTATCCTCTCTTGTCCTTTGATGATGGAAAAATTTCTTTTAAACAAGAGCTAGAATGGAGTCCACCTCATGCTAGAAAAGACATGTGTCATTCAACCTTCCATCAAGAGTTGAAAAACAGCCTCACATAGCACTATTATAACTAGTATGCCATTCTAAGTAGTCTAAGAGATACTTATCCTTATGTACCCTTGAACTTACATAATTAACATGAACTAACCTTAACCTCATTGATTAGGATTAGTACTAATCCAGTTTAAAGAAATACAAAACATGTTTTGTTGCTAAACCAACATAGAGACTAACATCTCCCACTTTGGGCAGCAACAAAACCTTTTAAGTTTGAGAAAACTTTACAAAAAACAAACTTGGATTAATGAGGTAGAAAACTGTAGGTGTCCAACCCTTTTTTAGAAAATATGATCCTACAATGAGCAACCATTCATGTATAACCTTATCCTCAAGAACACCAATACGCTAGAATTCGACTATGAAGACCCAAACACCATTTAAAAGATGCACAAGCCATTTCCATAATCAGAAATCTAGACAGACTATTGTTCTTGAGTTAATCTTTAGGCATATACTTACATAAAGGACAATAACCTTTTAATCCTCATATAGATCCCTTTATGCCTTAAAAAAAAAACTTCCTTGTGATCTTAAAAAGGATTTGCTAATATCTCTTTCAAGAGACTACAACATTCTTATGACCTCAAAAGAGATCTGCTAACGTCTTTTAAAAGACTACCGCACTCTTATGACCTCAAAAGAGATCTGCTAACGTCTTTTAAAAGACTACCGCATTCCATTTTAACCTCAAAAGATATCTGCGAACTTTAGAATGCATCAATTAAGACATTACAGCAAACACAAAATACCAAGAGCAATCATAACAAAATATGTTGATATGCAAACTGAGATATTTGATTATTTACAATCAAAGTCATACATCTATGACATATCAACAACACCCATAGAAGTTACATGCTCTTTAAACGTCTTAGGGTTCAAACCTTTAGTCATAGGATCTGCAAGCATATTTTCAGTCGAAACATAAGAAATATCAATTTCCCGATTCTTGATTTTGCGCTTTACCAAGAAGTATTTAACATCTATAGTCTCACTCTTCCTGTCCCTTGATTGTCTTTTGCAAAGCTAATTGCAGGTTGATTGTCACAATAAAATTTCATAGGTCTAGATATAGAATCTATAACCAAAAGACCTTTCATAAAATTTCTCAGCCAAACTGCATGAGTCGTTGCTTCGTAACAAGCAATGTATTCTGCCTCCATTGTGGATTGAGCTTCAACAGATTGCTTTACACTTCTCCACGAAATAGCACCTTTAGCAAACATAAATACATAGATGTAGATTTCAGCTTATCTGAACCCATAAAGTCAGAATCTGAGAAACATTCCACTTCCAATTCATTAGATCTTCTGTATACAAGCTGGAAATATTTTGTTCTTTGCAAATAGCGAAGCACTTTCTTCACTGCTTTCCAGTGTAGTTCACCTGGATTTTTCTGGTAACATCCTAAAACACCAACGACAAAACTAATGTCTGGACGGGTGCAAATCATGGCATACATCAAGCTTCCAACAACTGATGCATACCTTTTAGAGTCTATTCGACTCCTTTCTAAGTCTGATTTAGGACACTGCAGGCGGTTGATAATATCACCCTTCACGATAGGTGCTTCACACGGTGCACAATTCTGCATTTCAAATCTCTGGAGTATCTTCTTGATGTAGGTTTCTTGAGACAAACCCAATAAACCTCTGTTTCTTTCCCGATGTATCCAAATACCAAGAACATACGAAGCTTCTCCCAAATCTTTCATCTCGAAATTGGTTGAGAGAAAATTTCTAGTGTCATGCAACATATGAATGTTGTTGCTAGCAAGTAGAATATCATCAACATACAGAACTAGGATGATAAATTTGCTCCTACTAGTTTTCAGATATATGCATCTATCAACTTCATTTTCAATGAAACCGTAAGATGACACTACTTGATCGAACTTCATATACCATTGCCTAGAAGCTTGTTTCAGCCCATATAGAGATTTCTTCAAGCAACAGACTTTTCCCTCTTGATATTTAGATGTTAAACCTTCCGGTGGTACCATATAAATCTTCTTATCTAGATCACCATTCAATAAAGCTGTTTTCACATCCATTTGAAACAATTCCAGGTCGAAATGAGCTACAGCTACCATGATAACTCTAAAGGAATCTTTCTTGGAAACAGGAGAAAAGGTTTCTTCATAATCAACACCTGGTTCTTGAGTAAACCCCTTCGCAACAAGTCTCTCCTTGAATCTTTCGATACTCCCATCAGCATTACGTTTGATTTTGAAAATCCATTTACATCCAACTGTTGTTGCACCTTCTGGCAGATCCACCATATCCCATACTCCGTTCTTGTCTATTGATTCTAATTCTTCATCTATGGAAGGAAGCCAAACATGAGAGTTCTTTCCATTCACTGCCTGTGAAAACGTTAATGGTTCTTCCATGTCGTCAATAACTCCATCTGATTCCACCATGAATGTACTAAAACCAGGCTTGACGACTGTTTTTCTTGGTCTAGCAGATCTGCGCAAAACTAATTCTTCTTTTCCGGCAGCTTTAGATGATTCTGGAATGTCAACTGTTGGTTCTTTATGAACTTCGGTTCCAGCCAGATCTGTAGGATCCTCTTCTTCAAATATAATCTGTCGAGATTCACTCCCACTGATGTGATCATCCTCTAGAAACTTAGCATGGTTAGTTTCAGCAATTTCGAAAGGCTTAGATGGACAGTAAAATCTGTAACCCTTTGATCTGTTCGGGTAACCAACAAAGAAACAACTAGTAGTGAGAGAATCAAGTGATTTTTATGAAGGATTAAACAACCTAGCTTCCGCCGCAAAACCCCAAACATGAAAATGATTTAGACTCGGTTTCCTACCTGTCCAAAGTTCATTGGAAGTCTTCGAAACTGCTTTACTAGGTACACAATTTAGAATGTACACTTCTGTTTTTAGAGCTTCTCCCCAAAATGATTCATGTAATGTAGAATTACTCATCATAGTGCGAACCATGTCTTTGTAAGTTCTGTTACGTCTTTCAGCAACTCCATTTTGCTCCGGTGATCCGGGAGTAGTAAACTGAGCCACAATACCTTGTTCTCGCAAAAAAATCAATCAGCTTTCCATGGGTTTCACCATGAGAATCAGCTTTCCCATAATATTCTCCTTCCCTGTCAGATCTCAACACTTTGATTTTCTTCTCAAGTTGGTTTTCAACTTCTGTCTTGTACGTTTGGAAAACTTCCAAAGTATCTGATCTTTCACGAATAAGGTAAGCATAAGCATAACGAGAATAATAATCTATAAACGTAATGAAATATCTCTGACCACCTCTAGAAGCAATTGTAAAAGGACCACATATGTCAGTATGCATAATTTCAAGTAACCCTTGACTTCTAATAGTTGTTTTCTTTCTAGATTTAGCGAACTTCCCTTTAATGCAGGCTACACAAGTGCTGAAATCTGAAAAATCCAGCTGTGGTAACATATTTTCCCTTATAAGCCTTTCCATTAGATCTTTAGATATGTGTCCTAGACGTTGATGCCACAACATCGAAGAATTTTCTGTGTCTAAACTTCTTTTGATACCTTTAGTCGTATCAACATTCATACAAGATACTGAAATCACAGAATTTAGATCAACATTCAACTTGTATAGATTATCAACATTCGGCCCATAACCAACTAGTTGAGAGTTATAATACATCTTAAAACAGCCACCACCGATAGAAAACGAAAAACCCTTAGTATCAAGTCTACCAAATGAAACCAAACATCTTCTTACTGTAGGTACATAAAATACATCAAAAAGATCCAAAAATTTTTCGGAATCCAGAGTTAGTCGCACATTTCCAATAGCTTTAACTTCCACTCCTTGAGCATTTGGCATATATAGACACCGCTCTTCCTTACTTAGTTTCCTCTGGCTTGTGAATGCCTGCAAGGAATTTGCAATATGAATGGTTGTTGCGGTGTCTAACCACCAAGTATTCAAAGGAGTATCAACAAGATTAATTTCAAAGCACATCATATGGAAATCAGTACCTTTCTTTTTCGGCCAATTCTTATACTTAAAGCAGTCCTTCTTCATATGGCCTTTCTTCTTACAGAAATAACATTTAAATGGAAACTTCTTACCATCCTTATTAACTTCAGACTCATCATTTGGTGTTTCTTTTTTCTGTTCCTGAGGTTTCTTGTTCTTTCCTGATTTCTTGAAGCTTTTCTTACTAGGACCAGCTGAAGCAAAGTGTGCGTATTCTTTAGTTTCACGTCGCTGCCTTTCCTCTTCTTGCACATAATGAGCGATTAACTCGTTTACATCCCATTTTCTATCTCAAATATTATAGTTGATCTTGAAAGTCTCAAACTGTTTTGGAAGTGAATTTACTGCGAGTTGCACTAGATAATCATCGTTTAGGTTCATATCCACACCTCGTAACTTGTATACTAGATCTGCCATTTGTAGTATGTGATCTCGAACACTGCCATCTCCACTATACCGCATTGATGTCAGCTGACTCATATGAGCACCAACCATAGACTTTACCAAACTCATAAATTGTGACTTAATAACATCCAACTGCTCTTTGGCCGTGTCTTTCATCGGAATTCCACCTCGAATTGCATCTGGAATCGCACCTCGAATGATCATAATACTCATTCTATTTGCCTTTTCCCACTTGTAGAAATTCTGTTTTTCACTTCTATTAGAACTATCTACAGGCTTTTGAGGCATTGGTTCTCTTAAAGCAATATCATACTCCAAGTAACCAAGAACTATATCCAGATGCGACCTCCATTTGAGATAGATAGTGCCATTTAGTGGCTCAATACCAGCCAAGTAACCTTGAACTTGTGTAGGATTCATTGAAGTAGCTGAAATATGCATGCATAACCTTTAATTTATTTCCATATGAATGATATGTATGTATTCAAACATAAAACATTCTGAAACTTCATATAACAATAAATCAGAACTAACAACAATTGTTATTGATACTTCATAATAACTAAATTCTGATTTCAGACTCGATATAACCACAATTTTACCTTTGGGTAAACTTGTAATATATCAAGTCAAACAAAAACAAGTCTAATCAACTCACACATAGTACTCGGCAGGACTTTTAAACCTTTGGGTCGAAAAGACCTATCATTTACCATGTACAAGTAGATTCTCTTGCTCCATCACATATGTTACCAGTATGATTAACCTTTGGGTATCATCATACAGAAAACATCTGAAATGCCACTTGCGCAGTCATTTTATATCAAAATATGCAGTTTTATCAGCTCCCTAAGTATCACTTTGGCGACACATAGAAACAATAAAAGAACATGAAGACTGCTACAAGTTTCAAGTAATACTTTATGACAGTCTTGTAACAAGATTACGGCAAAACATGTATAACCCATGATTTGAATTTAAGTAATTATTTCAAAACTAGTTGCAGAATATATTATACCTCGAGCTCTGATACCAATGTTGGAATATCAGCCTATAATCATGCTTCTAAAACTTTATTAGCTATAAATCTTGCTATTATAAATATAAGGTTAATATTATAAGCTGGTATGACAATTTATGCATCTGGATCATATATTCTGCATTTGTGTAACATTAAGATGAAAGTAGATAGGAAGTATAAGTACATACCTTAGATTAGCTTACAACAGTTGAAGAAAAACTTAGAAATTTCAGTTGTTTTCTATCTAGGTAGACACTTCCACTACTATCCTCTCTTGTCCTTTGATGATGGAAAATTTTCTTTTAAACAAGAGCTAGAATGGAGTCCACCTCATGCTAAAAAAGACATGTGTCATTCAACCTTCCATCAAGAGTTGAAAAACAGCCTCACATAGCACTATTATAACTAGTATGCCATTCTAAGTAGTCTAAGAGATACTTATCCTCAAGATTGCTAATGGGGGGTGCCAGGATTGGTGGGGGTGTACCAATGCAAGGCAAAAATTATTTTGTCCTATATAAAAACTATTTTGTCTTATTATAATTTTGGTACACCCCCACTAATCCTGGCACCCCCCATTAGCAGCCTTGCTTATCCTTATGTACCCTTGAACTTACATAATTAACATGAACTAACCTTAACCTCACTGATTAGGATTAGTGCTAATCCAGTTTAAAGAAATACAAAACATGTTTTGTTGCTAAACCAACATAGAGACTAACAGATCACTCATATGATTGATATGTTGATAATTCATTATGATTAACTCCATCAATTTTCAAGGTAAATTGTTAGATTTAAGTTTTGTGGCAGAGGTTTATCATTCATCATGATTCATGAGTGAAATTGTAAGATACTAAGGCTGAGTTTGGTAATGCTTTTATTTTTCGAAAAGCACTTTCAAAAAATATATATAGTAATTATTTTTCATATTAGCGTTTGGTAAAATATTTTCAAAGTGCTTTTAACCAAAAGCACTTCCAAAATACCCCAATTTTTAAAAGCAAGGTGAGAGGAGCTTATAAAAGCTCTAAAATCATAAGCTTTGGTCCCACCTTATTTTAATGCATGATTTTTCTTTTATATCCCTATTATAGTATATAAATGACCAAAATTGCCCTTAAATATTTGATAATTAATTTATTATTCTCCATAATATTCTTTAAAGGTTGTTATTTTAAACTATGTCACATTCTTCAAAGATTATTATTTTCACTTTCAAATTTTTGGTTATATACCATTTTAATTAAAAAATAAAATAAATAAGAACCAATATAATTATAAAATAAAAAATAGTATAATTTTAGTAAATATTTGATTTTAGTATAATTTTTTTTTATCCCAAGTTATATCAATAATAAAAAATAGTTACTCAAAATATATATAAATATCTAATATATTTAAATCCCATAAAATAGAATAAAACTATATTAAAAGATTATGTCTGTTTTTGTCATTTGTTACAACTACAATAAGTGAACCTATATTTTACCAAACACAATTTGATCATTTTTTTAATAAAAAAATCGTATAAGAAAATATAATATTATTTCAAATATAATATTATTAGAAATAAAATTACAAACTTTTGGTGGGCAACCTAGCAACAAGCTGGGCACCAACACCTTTTTGAATAGCAATACCTAATCTATGAAAAATAAAACTACCAAAACCACTACTAGCGTCCTTGCTAACTAAACAATTCTTCAGACGCTTGAAAAAACATAAAGTATCATCCCCAAGTTCCCCTAAAGTAGAGAAAGCTAAAATGCCCAAACCATAGCCATGAGATACACACTTGTCCAATTATTTAGTGCGTTTTCGTGAAACATCACTAGAAATAGCCTTGCCTGGAACAAAGGAGCGAGTACCTTCACCTGTAAAAGGAGAAACCCCTGTAACATCCATGCAAACATCTTGACCATTTTCCCAGTTAGGAACAAAGATATCCGCAGGCCGTAAATCTTTGCCATCATCCGACAGAAACCCGAGGGAAACTTCCTTACGCACAGGTACACCAGCCTTATAACAAATGTCAGTGATTACATCGCGTACAAAGTCATGTCGAAACTTAGGTCCAACATCTTTAGCAAAATGAAGCGCGTGATCTCCAAAAATATCCATAGGACTGTTGCAACTTGAGCATAAACTATTCTCAACAAACAGTGGAATACCCAGGCGGTAACAAAGAACAACTCTGAACTGTCTCGGCCCGATACATTAATTAAGCCCACTAATAGGTACAGCTAATAAATAATCTCGTGCATGCTTAACTCTGTTACACTGCCACAGAATGGAATCTCTTGCAGACATAGAAAATTGGTCGGGGATTTTCTTCTGAATTGCATCAAAGTAAGTAACTGCCAGGGAGTGCATGGAAGGGGGGGCAGTATCATCGACACAATAAGAAGAAGGTAGTCTACATACCTGAATGAAGTTCTGAAGAGCCAACTGATAAGCAGAACCTTTGTTTGTTGAGAATAAGTCACCAAGGATCACCTTTTGTATCGAAGCAGTCTGGCTCTGAGAAGCAAGATAACAGTAGGTGCGGGTATGGTATAAATGCCTAAGCCACCATCTTTGATGGGCAAGGCAGCCAATCGCTGCTGTAAAGGACCAAAACCAGCGCCATCACCCGTGACTAAGAGTCTCAAGTATTGGAGCAGATGATCATCAAAAAGATCAGTGGCTTGTTGAAGGGATGCAGGATTGGTAGTACGCATTGCAAAATATAGTCTTGATACACCGGTGCAATTACGAAGTAATAACATCTCGCTTTGAGGGTCCTTGAGTTTTTTGATGGCTGACATCAGTTGAACAGTCTTGTTCACTCTACTCAACATCATATCACTAATAAAATTCAAATCCAAACTCACAGGCCCTCCCAAGAGTTTCACCCCATTAGATGGTCTACCAATATCGGAAGGGAAAACACCCTCAACAATACTTCTGGGATCAATAGAAGGCCAAAAGACTTCCGTTTTCTTTATATTCAGATGTAGACCCCTACCTGGCCCTTCAATTTCTATTATGCGCAATGCCTTGGCCACCTCAAATGTATCACCAATAATTATACCATCATCAAGGTACCAGGCGTGCAGATCAAGTTTGCAGCTAGAGGAAATAATCTTCACTAGGGGGTGAAGTGTCAGTTTTAACTTTTAGTATCTAGTTTACCAAACACCTAACTGTTTTTTTTTACACATCACAGTACAGCAGAAAAGCGCTTTTACAAAAGCCGCAGCATTACCAAACTAAGCCTTACTCTCAGCTTTGATATGGCTTCACGGGAAATCATGATCATAATTTATAAGGGTCGTAAACTCAACAGTAAATGAAGTATTTCCTAAAAAAAAATTAAAAATCATCAATGGCGTGATGGTGGTGCATTAATGTTAATGCGTCAATTACCTAAATAAAGTCCCATATTTTAGAGATATTAATTGATATGATACCTATTATGTTGCATTTTAAGGATATAAATCAAATTAAACTAAAAGAAATAAAAATTTATTAATGAGATAACCATAAGTTTATGAATGCCAATGAAATCGTTTTGTTACGTGCACACTCGTTAAAGGAGTGTGCACAAAATTGGACTCCGGATTTTTCACCAACCTGTTGTATGGGGTAAGAAGTATATTCATTTTAGATCATCAGTCTGTTTTTTCATTGAATGATCTTATCATACACTGAGAATCAACCCTTGGATCATCTTCTGGCAGCCTTCATAGTCCAAATTGTCTTCCATGAATTTCATAAAAGTTCCCGAAATCAAGACCAAAAACATCCTATTAAACTTTGTTGGTTAGTCACCCAAATTTAGGTTATGGTCCGTTCATGACATGGGCATTTGGATGACATTCATAAAACACCAATACTCCGAGGCAGCAAAGAATAAATTAAACTATTGATGTCACCAAAAAATGGAAAAAGAAATCTTAAATCCAGCATCATATTCTCCAATGCTATAATATCCTTGAGTATCATTTGGATTATATGATTAGACTATGCTTGTTAAGTACAACAACTGGAATATAGAGAGCTCTGATTTGTCAATATGAGGAGGTTGTGCTTCTTCCCGTCAGCATCATTTCACCGTTTTTTTTTCCTAAGAAGATGGGGTTGGGGTTAGTTGGCCTTCTCGAACTTACTTAATCTCCCTTATAAAGCAAAGCAAGGATAACTTAGCCTAGATAAAGGACGGTGGGGATTTAGTTTCGGGAAAGCTAAATCTATGGCTGTGGGTGTCCACACCTAAACCGATCTCACGTGCGTTGTCATTTCCGTGTGTGGTTCTAAGACGCGACATGCGTGGTCACCCATTTCTATCTCACATATGTTCATCCCTTTCGTCTATCCTCTTGCTTTTCGTCTATCCATTTTTACGGTGGAACCATCCTTTCAATCCCGTTTTCTACCTGATCGTGAGAGGCCTCATGATTCCACTTTTAGTAGTTTATGATTTTTTTTTTGCTGTTCGTCGGGTTATCCTCACCGAAGATTGATAGGAAAAAAAAAATAGTGTAAATCTCCAGGAGTAATTGTATGAAATTCTTAATCGATGAAGATAACCTAATAATTTAATTGATGAGTCCAATTGATAGTGGGTTGGGTTTAATTGATTTTCTTGGTTAAATTTACAAGTTGTACATATGCCAAAACCAATTTAGAATTGCATGCATGATCTAATTTACCTGTTGACTGATTCAAAACTTGATTATATTCTTGATGGTAATAATTTAATCGATGAGACCCAATGAGGTGCGTTGGGTTTATGCAGATGTGGCTCCCATTACAATTGATTTAATTGTTGACTAATTGAAAGCTTCATATTTTCTGTGGATCGTTATGCCAATTGCCTTTTCAGTTCTTTCGTTACTATTAAAATTCATACTTCTTTGGTTTAATTGATTGATTCATTATGCCAATTGCCTTTTCAGTTCTTCCGTTACGATTAAAATTGATTGTTGTGTATGATTAATGATGGGAGTTGTTTCATTCATGTTTGGCATTCCCACTGAAAGGATGGAAATTTTCAGCCTATATAAAGGTCCCCTGATTCTGAGAGACGAATCACACTCACCCTGCGCAATTCACAACCTTCTTCCATCATTGTCACACGTGATTATTCCAGGTTGGTGTATTTTTCAGCATTTCATCAAAAAAAAAAAATCATTTCACATTGTATTATCGCCTCATATTTGATTTTCATCCTTATTTGTGTCTTTAAAAAATCATTTCACACTATATTATCGCCTCATATTTGATTTTTATCCTTATTTGTGTCTTTTTAAATACATGTATGTAGGTACTCGGCATGGCGTCTACAAACTCTCCAGTCCTGCAAACCCCTGCCCAAGCTGTGCCGAATCCTGCAATCCTCACCTTGAAAGATTTTCAGCTCAAAAATGGTATTGGGACATGGATGACCAGAGTCCGTATCGCTCGGATGTGGCATGAGGTTGACTTCATGAGAACTAACGAGGTGACAAGCCTCGATTTGCTCATACTTGATGACTCAGTAAGTTTGTACAGATTCAACAAACGTATCCTTCCTTTTTTAGGTGTTTCCTAATTGAGTTCATCTTAGTAGTAGGATCACTTTGTTGGATTGTCAAATAGAAAAGCACTAGCTAAGATGGTGTTCACTGACAGGAGATTCATTGTTAGGAATCTATAGACAGAATGTTAAAATAGAAAATTAAAAACTTCAAGCCTGTCCCCAAATTCTGAAAATTAAAGTCATATCATTGGTTTTATCGCCTGGTTTTGTTCTTGCACATTATTGGATTTGGGTTGTGAAAATGTAGTGTGTAACCAGATTTTGCATTTCTAACTTATCACTTCTCAGGGTGATTTATTTCTTAATCGAAGTAATAATTTATTTTCATTTCTAACTTATCACTTCTCAGGGTGATCTATTGCACGCAATCGTCAGCTCCTATCGAAGCCGGTCTAATTAGTCCTATAGAAAGTTAATCTTAAACTTTTGACCTTATCTCTTGACCAAATTATTAAAGTATTCTCAGTCATGTTCTGCTTTGTGTGATCTACCCATATGTGTCTACTCTACCTTCTAACCCAATGAATGAAACCTATACATATTGATCCGTAATTTGATATTCTTGATTTGTCATCAAGAGGTCGCGTGATTTGAGAATGTAAAATATAAAAAATATTCTATAAACATCGGAGGCGAAATT
This sequence comes from Papaver armeniacum, assembly GCA_023531295.1. Taxonomy (NCBI): domain Eukaryota; kingdom Viridiplantae; phylum Streptophyta; class Magnoliopsida; order Ranunculales; family Papaveraceae; genus Papaver; species Papaver armeniacum. The sequence continues at coordinate 178,441 of JAJJWW010012703.1, forward strand.
TAAATTTATGATTTAGAGTTTTTTATGATGATTTTGATGAACAAACATAATTTTCAAACAAATATTTTAGAATGCAAACATAGTTAATGCAAACATAGTTAAAGTTTCGTATGCGTATACATGATTTTGATGAACAAACATAGTTTTTTAGGCTTTTTTTTTTTTTTTAAATTTCGTGTTTTCAGAGATCGCATGCTAATCAACATGTAGTTGTTTTCAATTCGAAAGTTTAAATGTTAGTAAATGTTCACCTTTTTATTTCAGTTTGAGATTTTAATCGTATGCCTACAATATGTCAAAGTTTAGAGAAAAAAATGAAAATGTACGGATCAAAGAGCACACTGGGTACATATTGAAGCAAAATATGGAATGTATTGTACTAACTAGATATGCTCCTATAGCTATTCACTCGATGCCCTATGGAAGGAAATGTATTACTTCCACATAGTCCGTGTTTTCTTCTCAAGAAGCTTCTCAAAAAGGATTTGATTTAATGGATCATATTAGCGCCACCACCATCCATTTAGTTGTTACTAAAGCTACCACTTGCTGGCACAAGATCATCAAAGAGAGCTCCTACTACCACTTACTGGATGGAAAAAGCTGCCTCAGAAAACCTCTCTGTGTACCTTATGGACCAGCATTATGGACACCATATTTATGACTGAACATTTCGAACCTTAGGAACGGAAACAAGAAGCTCATATAGAATAGGCTCGCGTCATGTGCTTATTTTAGAGCTCCCTTATGATGGATTGTTGTTTTCAAGTTCTCTCTTAATTTGCATGTAACAAACTAAGAATAAGAAACTTCACCTTCGGGTTAACCTCCCAACTTCTCTTAATTTGTGGACAACATAAGTTTTGGAACAACAAGTCCCTAAAATGTAATCCAATCACCGGCCGTTACGGTGAGAAACTAACAGTGGCATTGAAGAGGGAAGGCTAATGCCCTGCACTTCACCATTCTGATGCCTTGAGGTTTGGCTGAGTTTAATTTATGACCTTAGCTATTAGGTACACTTAACTAACACTGGCTTATTTGGTGGAAAGCTAAAACGACAACTGACCTAACCTAGCAATGGCAGGCGGAATCTATCATGAAATCCCGGTGACGGGCAACACTTTCTGCGTTTTTGGAACCAACAAAGCAATAACAGGCTAATATGGGTCGGTCACCAAACCACTCACACTGGAAAATTCTGTGGTCCTTAATCCAATTCAGAGTTCCTTAATTCGGATGAAAAATGTACACAACTTGGTGGACATCACAGCGGGTCTATTTCCTTCGCAATTTGGTTGGTCCGGGTTTCCTATCAAATTTTTAAATATGAATCATACGCCTTATTAGTTGTCATCTGTTTTTGGTATGCGTCTTTGGATTACAGGTATGACAATTCCAAAATTCCGACTGCTTATTTTTTTTAAATCGTACGGTATCCAGCCATAATAATTAGTATAAACGTGCTGAATAATTAATCAAACATTATGCATTCCTCATACTTATGGTATTTATTATGTTCATTGAATAATTAATCAAACATTAAGAGAAAAAATCATGTCCATTGTAACGTCAATCTTATGTGCTGACATCTCTTCTGAGTGCCTGATTTGGCTCCACCTATTTTATGTAACTCCCATATCCAATTGAAAATTTTAGAAAGACTATTCAGATTATTAGCTGAAATATAAAGATGCATGATGGCCATTCAATGAATTTTCATTATACACATTAATGACTTGATGTATATTTAAGGTGGAGAAGAATTGAGATCAAACCTACGACACCACATATCGACAGATTTCACTATGGCATCACAGATAAACTGTACCGTACCCAAATATATAATGGCATATCTCAAGAAACAATCACCGGGAAGAGCAATCCTGCCAGGTATAACCATTTATCCAAATAAATTATGTAGGATGGCTTATAATTTGCGAGGGTTAACGATGCCGCTCTTGCAGGGACAAACTACAATGAATCCAACAGCAGCAGCAGCATGACTACCATTGGAAGGAATCTGGAAAATGCTTCCACATATGAACGAAAACACATCATGTCAATTGCTATGCTATGTGAGAAGAAAATGAATTCGGAGATTCAGGTATGAACTGATCTATTAATCTTTTGGAAAAATCCAAATATTTGACGTCATGTTATTACAGGAAGGAGAAACAATGACTACGCTGGCGCAAATAACTAGCTTCGCAGATGATTGGTGCTGCATGTACTATCCTCAATGCAATAAGGATTTTGAGGAAATAAGGCACGGGAAGCAGTGTCCAGAGTGCTTGAAATACATTAACTCAATCCCGAAGTAATATTTATGTTCTTATACTTTTTGTATTAAAAAAAATGAACATTACATAATATCGACATAAATAAATAGTTATACTAATCAACACTTGGACAGACTGCGTTTGACAATGATGGTTACTGATGGGACGGAATCGGCAATATTCCGAGCAAAAGGAATTGCAGCGGAAGAATTGATAGGACGTACGACGGATTACTTGATGCAAATGAAACAGGTATAGCTTTTTAAATTCATATGTGACATAAAGTTTATAATAGAAAATGACATGAAGTTTATGGTTGAAAATGACATAAAGTGGTAAGGGAACTGCTGACATCCTTCTAATTTGGAACAGGACCAAGGAGTTCATCATGTGTTCAAGGTTCTGTACGAGGTCCTGCGCCGGATTGTATTCCAGGTGCAGATACGAACAGACGGAGGTAACATGGACAAGACTTTTGAAGTTACAAAAGCATTCGTCAAGAACTGTTGCGCACAATTATATATGGAAGATTTAATGCCAGAGGTTCGCATATATACTACCCCTAGAAAACGTAATGGGTACACATTTTTAACATTTCACTCTAATAAGTGTTATACAAATTGCAGATACATCATATTACGATGGACAGTTTGTATCATCCGTTAGATGCCGAAAAATACTATTTGGATGCCAAAAAGTCCTACTCTCCACCTATTTGGAAGATCGGGAACACGACAATAGCGGATGAGTCAGCTGGAATGAAAGATCTAACAGATGGAATGGGAAAAATTGTTATGAAAGAGGAAGATGGGGAGACTTCCATGAAAGATTTTGATTAATTGATTTCACTAGGAAGGGAGCTGCTGACAAATAAAACAATACTACGAATCATCATTTATGTTTCTTTGACTCAATGCATTTTGTTTTAGTGTGTTTCCCATTCTGCATTTCATTCTGGTGTGTCTCTTTTACTGCTTTTGGTTGAGATGTAGTTCCCTTTTCTATGGCATTTTAGTATTACTACTTTTTACCTTTGGTGGATCTTATATATAAGAGGAGTTAAATTCAAGGCGAACTACTGTGTAATATGGGTTATAATATAACACCACATCAGGGGAATCATTCAATGAATCGAAACTTCAGGTTGCAATTTTGTATATTCGGTGAACATGAACACAATTTTATGTTTTTTATACTCATTTTTTAAGGCATCCAGGAACCACACCGGCAACGTATATGGTTTCCATCTTTTCAAGAGATCTAACTGGTTGGAACTTAATCTTTAGCAAAGTATGATTTAAGTTATACACCGTTCCTATATTTCAGAAATGATGATTTTCTTAATTAAACAAACAAAAAAAAAATACCGATCATAACAGAACCACCATGATTTTTTCTCTTTCACGGATTTTGTCTCTTTCACATGTGAGGTTCTCGACTTTTCTTCTCCTCGGAACACGAACAGATTTCCACCAATCTAAATTTAGATCCGCAAGAGATCAGAGAAAGATTAATCAAAGTGAGTACAAATGATTAGAGACTAATCAAAGTGGGTACATAAACAGTACCAAAAATAAATCAAAATAATTCCTGATTCCTGATTAAATCAATTTTCGCCGCAGATTTAATATACTCAAAATTGAAATCACAAAACAGGGCAGATTCCAAAAATGAAATAAAAAATTAGGGAAAAGAAAAAAAAATATATTTATAAGGCAAAACAGATCCAACTTATCTGATTTGATTCCAGCGATTTCCACATTAGCCTGACGTTAATCCGTGTAGAAAAAGAAAAAAAAATCAATCAATCCGATATAGCTCCGTGGTATAGCATCCTGCATGATAACATTTTGGAGTAACAATTAGAGAAGGAGAAGAACTTCTCTAAGCAGATGACATATCATCAATCGGTAGATTCATTGTGATTACTGCAATTTCATTTTTCCGATAGGTACTGCGGTTGGGTTAAAGAGTGACAGAATTAAACATCGGATGGGAATACCTGCTTCCCCGGGTTAGGGTTAACATCTAATCGATTCCAATTTCATACTTATCGAAGAAAAAAATGGAATAACGAATTAAGAACAAAAAACATTGTTATGCCAAAAGTGAAAACGTATTTGTGGCCACCTAAGTGAAGTTTAACAATTGTCTTTTGGTACAAGACCATTTTGGATTTGACGGAGGGCAACCAATGGGTTATTTTTTATTTTTTTTTCGATATGATCCGCGGCGAGACATGTTTTGGTGACATAAATTGGGCAATGAACATATAGACAATGATCAACTCCCGTGCCGTTACGGCACGGGTCAAGGCCTAGTTCTCTTTAATAAATTAGAAGTGTGTAAGTACACTTATTTATCTCCATTGCCACGTGTACTAGCAGAGCCCACGTGGAGGCCATGTCTCAAAGAGGGATGACACATAGGGGCATCCGTGGCGTTTAGACAACGTGCCATCTGTCAAGACCAACAGTCGAAGATGAAGGAGCATCCAAAATAGATGATCCCACACAACACCAATGAGTTACTCTTCCCCATCACGAGGTAAGATGTAATCAACGGTTGGGGATAGTCCAACCCGACACGAGACGTGACGGGGGGAGGACTGACACCGTCTGGCACGGACTGGATAGCCCCAACCACTCGTATTTAATGCCGCTCAGAGGGCACGTGTCAGACGACCCACGAAGGAAGCAAGGATAGGTTAGCGTAACGAGCGTGGGTATTATAGAAGCCGCGGGGTGACAAGGAAGTCCGCGGACCATGCACAGAGAGCACAATCGCTCAGAGGGCACGTGTCAGACGACCCACGGAGGAAGCAAGGATAGGTCAACGTGACAAGTGTGGGTAATATAGAAGCCGCGGGATGACAAGGAAGTCCGCGGACCATGCACAGAGCACAAGAAGATAAGGTCCCCACATTTCCTTGTCAGTGGACCCACTTGATTTAGTTATATATATGAATACCCCTTCCACAGAAAAGGGGGTCGAGGGAGAGAACTAAGAAATAAGAGAGAGAATAGAGAGAAGTAAGTATGTGTTTAGGGAGATCTCTCCCTGAACCATGTAATTCATCGTCTCCCTTACTTTTGTAATCGTTTACTTTATAGTGGATATCTCCGGATCCGTGGATGTAGGCCTTAGTGCCGAACCACGTAAACCATCGTCTCCTTTACCTTTAGTACTCATATAGTTTCATTTATGTATCCATATCTCAGATCTATCACCTTGGGGATGATGACGAGATCATGACAAACTTGCGGGGTTTGGAATCTATGAATCATCATCTACCTAGGCATACTATGCTTTACCCGCACTTTAATGCATGTATCTAATTCATGTTAAGATTGTTTGTGATCACGCGGATGACACCAGATTTCCGTGCTCACAATTTGGCGCTAGAAACAGGGACTTTGTCCCGGTAAAAAGATTTATCTTTCCCTGTGATTTTATAGCCTCTACCTCAAAAGTTTTACTTAGAACATAGACAGATCTCTGTTTAAATTTATTTTTCGCACGTATTTGTATTCTTTGTGCCGTCTAACAATGAGATCCGGGTCTTTTACAATTTTTAACTAGCAGATCTGGGTCTGGGGGCTATTTTTCGCACATACTTGTGTCTACTGTATTTTCTAACAACGGATCTGGGCATTGAGTGACCCTTAAGCCAACAGATCTGTATTTTAACTGATATTTCAAACATAACTTCCACCAACAGATTTGAACTTTTTGCAAACAACAACCCATGGACCTTATCCCGGTTAAATCCGCATCCGTCTATGTTTTTCGTATTATTCGCCAAACTAACAACCTGAGTACACTCATTACCACTGGAAATCGAGCTTATGAAATCAAAGTTGAACTAACAGCTAACCCGTGGACTTGTTGTCTCGGTTTACCTCCATGTTCTTTGTGCAGAGTATTGCAATGGAAAGGAACAAAGATGCCGGAAAGACAAAGGTACCTTCAAAAGAGGCACATAGGACTACGCCGGTAGTAACAAGGAGCAAACAAAAGGGCGCGGGACTCGCAGCCGGGGACAAGGCACAGAATGGAGCGGAAAGCACATTCCTTTCAGATGCGGGCATCATCGCAATGGAAGCAAGGAAGGCCGCGGCGGCAAAGGCCGCTACACCTACCGAAGGAACTTCTCAAATGGTCGCCTCCAAAGTGACAGCCACAACCAGGCCTACGGAACCTCGAGAAACAGTGGCAGAATCAGTAATCCAGAACCCCCCCTATGGGATGCCACAGACTAACGAACAAAACGAACAACTGCACGCAGGATCCTACGAAATGATAGAGCCGGGTAGACAGATAGCAATGGAAATCAACACTGCGGCCCCCGAGGAACAAGCCCAGGTCCAGATAGGAACAAATCAAGCATCAAACCAGTCTGCGCAGTTTTTGGCGCAATTAGAAGAACTAAAACGGAATCAGCAGACATACGCGGACGCGGTGGCCTTACTAGCCCAAGAGAACCAGCAATTAAGAGAGAAGATCCTCCAAAGCGCGGAGCTAGAAAATCAGCAGGACGAGGCTAACTCGGCGTGACACAGAATAGAGACCGGAGGATGATCCTCGAGAACACGCCCGCAATAGTCAACCGAAGAGGTGCGCGGAATAATAGAAGGCCCGACCGGACTATCACCCGGACACATGATTACTATGATGAGGAGGAGGCCACGACGTCAAAATCTACAAGGAAGGCACGCCCTTCCATTCAAGAAGAACACTGTTTGGCAATGGAGAGTCTCCGCGCAGAGATGTTAGCAGAGATCAATCAAATCAAGACCAGACAGGGAGGTGGAAGACTAGAACAGGTTATGAAGGAAGCCAACACCACCCCACTCGCTGTGATTGGCCACCGCTATCATACCCCAGAAGTGCCCGGTCCCATCCTTCGAGTGTTACGACGGATCCACCGAGCTCACCTACGATATTACAACAGGGTAATGGCCAGATGGGACCACGACGAAGCTATACTTTGCAGATACTTCCCTTCAAGCCTGAAAGGATCCGCCCTATCTTGGTTTGATAACCTCAAGCCTGGATGCATCAATTCGTATGATCAACTCACGGAAAAATTCTTGGCTACTTATATGTACAACAAGGTTGTAAACACAGGGATGGACAAGCTCTTCTCACTTGCAATCAAATACAAGGAGTCCATTCGAGAATACACGGATAGGTGGCACAAGATATGTCAAGCCATAGGACATGTGGATCCCATGGTGAGTATTAATTGTTATAAATGGGGGCTCGACAGGATGAGCCCTTTGTTTGTTGAAATCCACGGTACCTCTCCAACCACAGAAGGAGATTTGAGGATAATCATCGAAAAACATGCAAGGTTGGAAGAAATTCAAAGAGACAACCCGAGAGCACAGGCTCAACGACCCCCACGGACCAATTCCGCGAAATTAGCGAACAGATCAAGCGAACGCCAAAAGGATCGGAAAGATGACCACAAAAGGGGTGGAAGAAAATTTGAGGACCGAGTCTACACAAAGCTCATTACCAGCTACTCGCGCATTCTAAAGGAGATCAAGGATCGTGAAGACCTAGACTGGCCTTGGTCTAAGGGGAAACAACCACCGGCCTCGGCAGAGTCCAAAGAGTATTGCGATTTCCACTGCTTCTACGGGCACTCAACTGAGAAGTGCAAAAATCTTAAGATAGCGATACAAAAGCTGATTGATGCAGGGGATCTCAAAAAGTATATAGAAAAGGCTGGAACTGAGGACAGAACCAAACGCAGCAAACAGGTCCAATTGCCAGAGGGTAATCGTACACTGAACACTATATCCTGCTCGGAAAACAAAGAACCAACCCTAACCGCACAGATAGGGAAAAGACTGAGGAAACAATTTGAAGACTATTGCGAGCTCTACAACTTAGATGGAAAAGAAGTGGAAGAGCACGAAGAATGGATGAACGCACCCCTAACCTTCGAGGCCGAGGACATTGAGGACGACATGGAAGATCACAACGACCCTTTGATCCTCACTCTGCCAATCGCAGGATGCAACATAAAGAAAATACTCATTGATGGAGGGAGCTCCGTAAACGTCTTGTTTCTATGATACCTTCAAGCGTATGGAGCTTAATGACGAGCAACTCTTGACCTCGCACTACACCATCTACGGATTCAATGGCACGGCTACGAAGCCTATCGGGGATATTATTTTGCAAGTAGACGCAGGTCCGATGAAAGTTAACGCCCGCTTCAGTGTGGTGAACACGCCTTCACCCTACAATGCCATTATTGGACGAAAATGGGTCCACAAACTTAAGGGAGTCGCATCCACCTACCATCAATACCTTAGGTTTCCTACTCCCTTTGGGGTGATGGAAATCAAGGGTGATCAAGTTTCCGCAAAGGAATGCCAGGCAATGCAAATACGGCTAAACAATGAAGAAGATGAGAAAAGAAGAACCCGCAGGGCCCGGAACAAAGCAATATCCAAGGACAAAGCCATCGATGAATACTTGGAAGAGATCTCAGGAAAAAACTTGTCTAAGGGGAACTCCGTAGGGAACACGGAGGCATCAACATCAAATGCTAACCAGGGCGCTCCCACAAACAAAGAATCTGAGCCTACCAAATAGCAATTAAAGAAAGTCCCCCACCTTGGGGAACCGAAGCCCACGTTTACATCCTTGGAGGCAGTGAAGGAAGTTAACATAGGGACGGAGCAGAACCCAAGGAAGATCAAGATAGGAACTCTAATGGGCGGAGAGCGCGAAGCCTCACTAATAAAACTATTAAAGGAATACGCGGACATCTTCGCATGGAAACTATCTGATATGCCTGGAATAGACCCGAAGACAGTACAACATGAGCTACGCATTAAACCTGGCACACTCCCCGTACGACAAAAGATACGAAAGGTGGCTACAGAGTATCACAAAGCAGTAGAAACAGAACTGCGAAAGTTGTTGGAGGCCGGTTTTATAAAAGAAGTCAAATATCCTACTTGGATCTCTAACATGGTAATAGTACCAAAGAAGAATGGAGGGGTCAGAATCTGCATCGACTTCACCAACTTGAACAAAGCATGCCCCAAGGATAGTTATCCGTTACCCAAAGATTGATCAGCTCGTCGACGCGAAGAGAAGGATACGAAGAGTTATCATTCATGGACGGATACTCTGGGTATAACCAACTATTTTTAGCAGAAGAAGATCAGCAACATACAGCATTTTACACACCCCACGGTCTCTATTGCTATGTAAGGATGCCTTTCGGACTCCGGAATGCGGGAGCAACGTACCAAAGGATGGTCGATGTTATTTTCAAGCCGTGGATTGCAGGGACCCTAGAGGTCTATGTTGACGATATGCTCGTCAAGAGCAGATTGAGGAAGAACCACCACCAGGACCTGAGGGACATCTTCGGGGCTATGAGAGAACACAATATGAAGGTCAACCCGGAAAAATGCACGTTCGGAGTAACATCAGGAAAATTCCTTGGGTACCTGGTGACGAAAAGGGGCATTGAAGTAGATCCCGCAAAGATCCGAGCCATAGTAGACATGCCATCCCCAAAGAACCTAAAAGAAGTACAAAAGCTCAATGGATCCCTAGCAGCCCTGGGAAGATTCATCTCAAGATCTTCGGATAGGTGCAAACTCTTTTTTAACATACTAAAAAAGGGGACGAAATTTGAGTGGACGACAGAATGCGAAGAAGCTTTCCTAGGCGTTAAACAGTACCTAGCGGAGATCCCTATCCTTCAGAAACCAGACCCTGACGAAGTTTTGGCACTATACATTGCAGCAACAGACGATGCAGTAAGCGCAGTACTTGTCAGAACCCACACAAAAGAGGAGCAGCCGATCTATTATGTCAGCAAGACTATGAATTCCGCAGAAAGAAACTACACAAGAATCGAACAACTCATCTTAGCCATCGTATGGTCTACATTAAAACTGAGGACGTACTTCTTAACCCATGACATACGTATCCCATGCCGAGCGCCCTTAGAAGCCATCCTCAAAGGGGAAGGAAAGGTAGGACGCATAACGAAATGGAGCACATACCTCGACCAATTCAATATCCACTATGAACTTCAACACTCTCAGAAATCGCAAGTGTTAGCGGACTTTCTAGCAGACCTACCTTTGGACAACGAAGAAGAGGTGCGCATACAAGGATGGAGGGCCGCGGGTGCCCCTGAAATGGAAAAACAAAAGGAGCCAAATAACATTCTTGAACCAATGAACCCACGACAATGGGAGGTCTTTGTCGACGGCTCCAAAAATAGAGAGGGCGCGGGGATAGGCATCGTCATCACCACGCCCACGGGAGATAGGATCGTGCATGCATTCGGATTGGAATTCGAAGGCCATACGAATAACATCGTAGAGTATGAAGGAGTGGTCCACGCCCTCCGCTTGATAATTGAATTAGGAATACAAGAAGTACGGTTAACAAGTGATTCACAACTAATCATACGGCAGATAGGATACGAATACAATGTGTATGACGAGACACTGATGGCATACATGGCTCTGGTACAAACGTTGGTTTCCCAAATACCAAAAATCAAATTTCGACATCTGCGTAGGAAGGAGCTCAGACACGCGGATGCCCCGGCATACATATCAGCCATGCTTAAAAATGAGGATGTCGAAGCAATCAAGATAACAAGAGTGTACGAACCATCCATCAAGCCCCAAGAAACATGCGCGGCTAACCAATGCAAGTCTAAGGACGAAGATATTTCTGATGAGGATGTCGGAGAGCACATCTTCGACGACTTTCAAGACGATGACATCATGCGACAAGTCGATGAAGACGACGATTACTGATCAAGAAGCGAAGATTGGAGAATCGAAATCCACTCTTTCCTAAAAGAGGGAAACTCCCCAGGATACCAAACAAGCTAGGAAGGTACAATCCAGAGCAGGGATGTACGAGCTAAGAGACGGAACCTTATACAGAAAATCATTCCTCGGGCCACTTCGTCACTGTCTGTCTCGATCAGAGGGACATATCATCTTGAAAGACATCCATAGAGGGGACGCGGGGAATCACAGTGGAATGAGATCCCTTGCAGATAAGGCGAAGACGCAGGGCTACTACTGGCCAACCATGATCCGAGACGCGGCTAGGATGGCGAAAAGGTGCGAAGAATGTCAAAGATTCGGCAAGCGAATCCACGCCCCAGCCACAAACCGAATTTCGTGGACAATCCGTGGCCCTTTGGGAAATGGGGGATCGACATAGTAGGCCCACTCGTATCGAGGATAGGGAAAAGAAGATTCCTAATAGTGGCGACGGATTACTTCAAAGCAAGTGGGTAGAAGCAAAAGCACCGGCTAGAATTCGGGATTCGCGACGTCTTTACTTTTATTTTTCAAAATATCATCTCGCAGGTTTGGCATCCCCATGCAGAGATAGTTTCCGACAATGGTAAAAACAACTACAAGGAAAGAATATTGACTTGTCCGTTTCGACACCTTCAAGATTCGAAAAACAAATCCACCCCCATATACCCACAAAGCAATGGACAAGCAGAAGCCACAAACAAAACTTTGGCACTTATTCTTAAAAAACAGTTAGACGAGTACAAGGGGCGGTGGTGTGAACAGCTGCATAACGTTCTATGGGCATATAGGACGACTCGAAGGTCAGCTACCGGAGAATCCCCGTTTTTGCTCACCTACAGGGCAGAAGCAGTAATCCCTGCGGAAATTCTACTTCCAACTACAAAAACAGAAGCATGGGAAAAGAATCTCACCACGGACATGATGTTAGAAAAGCTCGACGACCTCGAAGAAAGGAGAGAAGCAAGACCGCAAAGAATGGAAAACTACCAACGCAGTGGCGCAGAATATAACAAAAAAGTGAAACTTAGGAATTTTGTAGAAGGGCAGTATGTGTTGAGGACCATTCCCCAATACCAGCGAGAAAAGAAGTGGGGAAAATTGGCACCAACTTGGGGAGGACCCTACGTAATACACAACATCGCAGGAAATGGCTCTTACTATCTGCGCAACCTGAAAGGGGAAATCCTCATGCATCCGTGGAATGCCAAATACCTCAAGCCATACTACCCATGACCAACCACTGCGTGTGCATTTCGGAAGAAGAAGAAAAGGGACTTGCTAGTCCACATGTTTCTATCTCTGACAAAGGAGTAACACACCTTAACTTTTCAATCAATCCAAGCTTTCACTTTCAAGTATCATATCCCATTCATTACCCACGCGCATTTCAATTTATTCAAAACCCACAACCTATACCACATGAAACACATATTCACACAATATATATAAACCATATGAACCACATGTATATACTACTTACACAATGTACATTGAAAACCGTGTCACACCTTAATAAAATATCGATACTATTGTTACCCCGTGGATGTAGGCTTTAAGGCCGAACCACGTAAATCATTGTGCAATACCATTATTAAGAATTGACATTTTGAGAGGGATATCCCGCACAAAGCGTGGATCTTACCCACTGCAATATACCGGGCAATATCCCATACAAAGCACACGCATGCAACATATCGGAGCATACACATGCAATCTCGTGGAACTCCCCCGTAAGCGTCTATAAGTGTACGACCGGGGGGCGACTTCCCACAGAACGAGATACCCGAGCAATATTACAAGCCGCGAACTCAATGGAATATATCCTTGAACGTCGGCCAGACCCCCCACCGTTCAGAATCCCCGCCAAGGAATTCATTTGGACGGGGTGCAAGGTCACAAGGCAATTCCGGGATATCAACCTACGGAATGCCGCAAACAATACACTTTCTCAAATTCAAAGATCAACATCCTTGGATAGTAAATACTACGGAAGTATTCATTACGTTAACTTATTTGAAAAAAAAAAACAATAAATGCAAATTCAACAAAATTCAAATTCAGATTTAACACCAAAGTTTGATCTAGTACATGACAGTTGATTACAAGCCTAGCAAAAAGAGTAGCAAAAACGCCAAAAAGGATAAGCAACTGAGATCAATCCCTAGCATACTAGATGTGACCCTCGGGAAGGAGCGTTATCCGCGGGTTTGTCCTTGGCGAGGAAGGAACACTACCACCGCAGGAGGGCCCGAGAAGAGCTCGAAGGGAGCGCGGCATGGACGCCGAGTGTAACTCTTGTTTAACCCATGGTTTTTCCTGAGATCCAACTCAATCTCACCAAGAGTTCTATTAATCTCCTCTGCCAACTGCTTACGAGCCACGAAGCCTATGGCTACACTCTTCATCTCGGCCGACTCAGGGAAGTGGAAAGAAGGTCCACCTTTTGATTGGCATGCTTCAGCGTTTCTTCCCGAGACGAGGCCTGGCCACGATGGTAATTAACTTGGCCCTCCAATTGAACTACCTTAGCTTGAGCTTCGGCAAATTTGTCATCCGCAGCTCGAAGCTGTCCCTGGGAGCTCTGCAGATAATGGAAAAAGAACAGTTTATAACAGAACAAGTACAAAGCACACTCGATGACAAAAACGTATACCTTCACAATGATCAACCGCGGAATCCTTTGCTTCTGCGGCATAATCATATTCATTTGATAACCTATCATAATCTACCTGCAGAAGATTATGAGCATACCGACTCGCGCTTAGATCATTTCGAAGCATCGAGTCCGAATGACGATATCGATTAACCTCATCATTCTTCGATTCCAATCCCTTGTTAAGGCGATACATAGTCACCTCTAAGTCTCTCTCACGCTCAACCTGACGAGCCACATCAGCTCGAGACGCGGATAAAGCACTACTGAGAGCACTACATTCTGCCCTAGCATCGTCTCTTTCCTTGGCAAGACGCTGCATATAAGTCCGCACATCCGAGGGATGAGAAGACCGCGCCCGCCGCAGCTCGTCTTCCATAACATTAAGCTTAATTTCTAAAGAGGAAATCTGCCCGCGGGCTTTCTCAAGATTATCCCGCGTCCATAAAAGAGCCCCGTTGAACAAGTGGCGGTCATGGTTATTTCGATTTTGCAGATCTACCAAGCAATGCTTTTTCTTACGCCATTCTTCGGCCATAGCGTTATGAACATCCGCGCGGGCATTCCATTTCGCCGATTCACTCTTAAGTTTTTCAACTAACTCAGCAATGCGACCTTTTTGACGAGCCCTCTCACTCCGAAGCCACAACAATTCAGGGACTCCGCCCACTGAAGACAGTACAGCGGGAGGAGGGAAGAAGGAGAAAACTCAGAAAATATAAGGAGCAGGAAACTACCAAAGAAGAGGAAGCGCAGACCTGAAATAGACGAGGAGTTCTTCTCAAAGAACCGCTATCTTGGCCTTAACCGAGGCCAGCTCAGAGCGCAGCTTTGCCTCCACCGCGTCCGGCTGCTCCATACGCTTAGCGAGACCCTTGACCTCCGCTATTTCCTCATCTTTAGCGGAGACCGAAGCTTCAACGCCCGAAAGCGTTTCTTCACAATGCCAGAGCTTCCCTTCTAGCTTGAGAGACTTGGCCTTGAAGAGCCGGTAAAGATAATGGTTACAATACTCACTCCTCATCATCTATCAATCAAAAAGGGAAATTAGTTCACAACACATTTAAGCAAAATCAGGGGAAGAAAGAGTAGGACAAACCTCCAATAACCGCTGTTGGGGATAATTGTCTTGGTACCCATCAAACAATGGCCATCATACCAGCAACCGTAGGGGGAGGATCCACCACGAGATCAATCCCGCTGGTCACAAGATTCTCGCCCCACACTCGATCTACCACCTCCTCCGGGGTTAGTTCCATATGCCGACGAGTAAAAGAGTCCGAACTCTTCTCCCCCTCAATCACGGGGGCAGGACGAGGCACGACAAGCAAGTTTTTCTTTTGCAGCCACGCCAAAACAGCATCATCACCATCCGCGACCAAGGACCGCGTAAAGTCATCTGAAGGAGAGTCTAAGGACGTCCCACCAAGCGAGGCACCAGTTGTACTTAGCGTCAAAACCCCACCAGCGGTGGAGGAGGTGCCGACACAAACCTCGGGATGCACTGCCAAAACCCCAAAGATCGATCCACGTGTGGGGTCACCCCGCAGCCTATCCTTAAGGACATTCCAGTCATCACCATCGGGAAGCAGAGTGAAATCCGAGACAAGCCCCATAACTGTGGCCATGTCAAATGATTGCTCCCCGGATAAAACCCTACCAAAGGAAAACTCGCAAGAAGCATCCCCATCCTTGTCACCACTATCAAGAGCAATTTTCTTACCCTTGTCCCCAACATCCCCAGTACCCTTGTCTCCAACATCCCCAGTACCCTTGTCCACAACATCCTTGTCACCACCATCCCCATCCTTGGTAGCCCCCTCAGCTTGATCGTTACTACCATCCCCATCCTTGGTAGCCCCCTCAGCTTGATCGTTACCACCACCACCAGTGGCCTGACCACCACCACCTCCACCAACGCTCCCACCGGCAATACTATCTGCTTCTTGAATGGGCGGAGAAGTCTCATACGCTCTTCCCCGTCGGAAACATCCTCATCACCATCCACGGACTGTTCACATCCTCGAACCGTGTAGAACCCTCGGTGGGAGAATTCGACGATCGCCGGATTGATCCCCTTGTCTCTACGCACCTACCACACATAATGATAAAAGAGCCATCGGTATCTCCTTTCCTTAGCATAATCAATATTATTCAAGAAAACGAAGGGGCATATATACATAGAAAACAAACAACACACCTTAGCAACATCAGTATTCTGCGAAAAAAGGTTAGCATCAGGAATATCTTCGTCTTCCGCGTCGTCAACATCGCGATTATAAGCAAAATCCATGCCTACAAAACTCATCTTCCAAGGGCAGTAATGGGCATAACGAGCGGGAGAAACTTAGCGATGAGGACTGTCAGCAGTAGGCTGCCAACCATGGGGCCCAGGGACCCAACCATAGGCCCACGGACCAACGACTTCAAGAACGGTGGCAGACCATTCATAGTCATGATCACGCTTAATCCTCTCATCAGCGGGAATAGGAAGACCTTCGGCACCAGGAACCCTCGCCATCTTGGAATCACTTACCTCACTCAAAAGCCGAACTTCCCCCTTGGAAGAAGCAATGTTCCGCAGACTCACCGACCACGGTTTACGAGTATTCCTGTTGACATAATCCCCAAAGGATTTGTTGAAATTCTCAGGAGTATACCACCCTTTCTCCTTTTCTAATTTAGGGGCATAGCAAGTCATCATCGTTCGCCCCTTACTACGAAGATAGCATTCACGAAGATGGCGAAGATAGTTCCTGTCAACTGTTGCACCCCGCGATTATGACTTTTCTTGGCAAAGATCGCGGCTAGACAAGACCCGTAATAGAAATCATCACCGACTTTATACAAGGGTAACATCAAACCAGCCTCGAAAGCACCCACGGTCGTCAAGCAAATGAAAGGCATCATACTTGTAATTGGTAACCATCTCATAAGTTATATCTTTATCGGAGGCATAAAAACGAACTTGGAAGTGTCAAGACCATGCTTCAGCCTTCAAGGCCTCAAGATCAATATGTCGGAAGGTAAACTTCTTGTTACCCAAAGGTAAAGGACGGAAAGAAAGTAAGCAGAGTCTTCCTCGAAAGCATCTCCCGTAGTATCTTCCGCGTAACCCGCAGCCTTCTTCTTAGGAGGAACCGTATCTCCCGAAGACTCTATTTCCATGAGCCTTTCTCTTCGAAGACAGAGTCTTAGTTGACTTGCTCGAACTAGGCACAGGTGGATTAGTCCGCGGTGGAGGCTTGGAGCGGAGAGGCTGCACATTTAATGGCTCAGTGCGCGGATTCTGCTGCTCGGGAGACTCACCTCTAGGGCGATTCACGACATATTTAGATCCCTGCGGTGGATCACCCCTTTTAAGCGAAGATCTCTGACCAAGGGACGAGGATGTTCGCCTATCCCGAGCATTATCCTGGGTAAGCGAAGGCGGGGCTCCACCCTTAGTAGTAGAATCACTCCGAGGAGACCTGTGAGGACTCGACGGAGGAGTTTGGTAGGGGACCCGCGGATGGTCGGACATTTCTGCGGGCACAAACACGAATAAAAGTGCAAGTCAGAGGCAAGGAAGATCGAAAAGCGAGAAAATCTCAAGAACAACAGCAAACCCTAGAATTCGTCTACAACTACTTAAACTCTCAAGTTATCATTCCAACTCAAAAGAAGAAAGATAAAATTAAAGCCTACGACTCAGTGGCGTCAACTCTCAAATCCCAGGGTATACATAAATTTAAACTAATCATCAACGCATCACCAGAAGATCAAGAACTCAACAGGCTTAGGCATGGTGATTAAACGGAATAAAAGATCATACCTGAACCACAAAGAATAAATCAACAAAGAAGAACGAAGGTGGCAAAGAATAACAACGACCACAAGAGTAAAAAAGAACAGCAAAGAACAACAATGGTGTCAGAGGAAGTTAAGAAGATGAAGAAGACAAAAAAAAACAGAGAATAAAACAGAGAATGTGAATTAAATTCACATTCTCTCACTCTTCTCTTTTTATAAGACCAAGAGAAACCGTCCACTACCCAAAGGGAAGTTATGGCCGGACATGGGAAACGTGCACAATAAATGCAGGTAGCACCTTTTTAGGAGAAGTTATGAGGAGGGAGATAAAAACGTACCACACGGTTCTTCTTCCAACAAAAGCTAAACGCCCAGTCGCAAGAAGAGGGGCAAATTGTAAGTACACTTATTTATCTCCATTGCCACGTGTACTAGCAGAGCCCACGTGGAGGCCATGTCTCAAAGAGGGATGACACATAGGGGCATCCGTGGCGTTTAGACAACGTGCCATCTGTCAAGACCAACAGTCGAAGATGAAGGAGCATCCAAAATAGATGATCCCACACAACACCAATGAGTTACTCTACCCCATCACGAGGTAAGATGTAATCAACGGTTGGGGATAGTCCAACTGACACAGACGTGACAGGGGAGGACTGACACCGTCTGGCACGGACTGGATAGCCCCAACCACTCGTATTTAATGCCGCTCAGAGGGCACGTGTCAGACGACCCACGAAGGAAGCAAGGATAGGTCAGCGTAACGAGCGTGGGTATTATAGAAGCCGCGGGGTGACAAGGAAGTCCGCGGACCATGCACAGAGCACAATCTGCTCAGAGGGCACGTGTCAGACGACCCACGGAGGAAGCAAGGATAGGTCAACGTGACAAGTGTGGGTAATATAGAAGCCGCGGGATGACAAGGAAGTCCGCGGACCATGCACTGAGCACAAGAAGATAAGGTCCCCACAGTTCCTTGTCAGTGGACCCACTTGATTTAGTTATATATATGAATACCCCTTCCACAGAAAAGGGGGTCGAGGGAGAGAACTAAGAAATAGGAGAGAGAATAGAGAGAAGTAAGTATGTGTTTAGGGAGATCTCTCCCTGAACCATGTAATTCATCGTCTCCCTTACTTTTGTAATCGTTTACTTTATAGTGGATATCTCCGGATCCGTGGATGTAGGCCTTAGTGCCGAACCACGTAAACCATCGTCTCCTTTACCTTTAGTACTAATATAGTTTCATTTATGTATCCATATCTCAGATCTATCACCTTGGGGATGATGACGAGATCATGACAAACTTGCGGGGTTTGGAATCTATGAATCATCATCTACCTAGGCATACTATGCTTTACCCGCACTTTAATGCATGTATCTAATTCATGTTAAGATTGTTTGTGATCACGCGGATGACACCAGATTTCCGTGCTCACAAAGTGGAATTGAACTATTGTTTTTCTGGAGTTGCACCAGAAAATTCTTCTCTAGAGAAGTTAGGTTTAAAGTAGAAATGGCAGGCAAGACATTGATGGAAACATGCATTTCATTTTCACAGTTCGCGATTGCACTGTCCCTTATAGCTTGTCGATTATCATGTTATGATTTCTTTTCATATGATCGAACCAGAAGGAACCAATCTGGACCCATGAATTTGAGTTCGATGTTTTTTTTATGCAGGCACAAATCAAACTAAGAAGGACCCGTAATTGGGTTCAATCTTTTGCATATGGGAACAAGGGAACAAAAATAATATCTAAAAATGCATCGAAACACAATCAAATCGACTCTTTTGTCATCCTACGATCAATAGGTAAATACGGCCGTGTCCGTATGCAGCATTGCTAATGACAAGGATAAGAATAATTTCTCAATTCAAATCAAGCTCCCGTGAATCGTGATAGGAAGGAACTTTAGATTGTCACTCCAAAAAAAAAAAACAAAAAAAAGAGAATAAACACTAAGTCACGTTCAGTTAAAATATGAATAAATATGCACTACGGTCAAACATGCACAGATAATTATAGAACAAGTTATAAGATCATTCCAAACCCTCAATTAATTTCTATATAAGAAAAACAAACCATACCGATAACCATTCTTCACTTCACAAAAAATAAAGCTTACTGTCAGCGGGAGAAAGTGAAGATTTAACTACACTACCTTTATTGCTAAACCAAAATATGAATTACAACACTGTCGTGGTCCATCGCCAATGTTTCCATTGCTACTCATCGGGGTATTGGGGGTCATTGTATATGGTCAGATGTTGTTAGAAAGCTTATTAGCTATATTTGAAATTGGAGAATCACTCTCTTTAATCGTACTAATCTTTCCTTTACTACTTCTATTGATTATTCATTTCCTCAGTAGATTATTTCCTTCTTCATCTTCGTTTCATACCAGAATTCTTGGATATCAACTGCAACCACCAAGTGTTAATAGTAGTATTTCATCATGTTCTGACTCGGATGGGTTCGGTCTTGGATCTTTACTACTACTTCTTCTCTTCTTATTTCTGTACAACTTCGTTTGAACTTAGTTTCTGTTTGTTCCTAATTATTGTAAAAAGAAAAAAAAACACAGAGAAGTGGTGTTGATGTTGGATTTTCCTTATGTCATTTTATTGTGTAAAAATTTTCATATGATGTGTACGTATGCTGCTTTTTGTTAATTAATTACTGTATAAACTTTTTAGTTCGTCTTCATAGTCTGTCGATCATAGAGACTAAGTTGTCAATCCAAGTAAGTTGATCACGGAATCAACCAACAGATTACGGCACCTATATGACAAGTTTTGAGTTTGATTCTTCTGATGGTTTCAAGTTTTTGCGCCTTGTTGTGACCTTGGCATTCTTGTAACAGCATTCGTCTGGAGCTGTTAATCATTTGCAGTTAAGAATTTGGAGGTGTTAGCAACGGCAAAGCTGCGTCCAATCGCCTAATTCATCTGTTTTCTTTAGTTAAAATCATTCTTAGGCTTAGTCCTATGGGAGTGCTAATCTAGCATTAGCAGTCCACGTCAGCCAGGACTACTTCCTACGTCCTATGGGAGTGCTAATCTAGCAGCTAGATTAGAAGCCCACGTCATCTGGGACCACCGCCCAACGCTGTTTGGTTCAGCGCAAATAATTTCAGCCGTCATATCAAATTTTGTGGTTTTTGTGATCCGTGTAATTTTTGTGAGCGCTGAACCATTCAGCGTAAAGGTGATTTTTGTGGCGCTGATCCATTCAACGCTTCAATCTCGCTGCTACTTCACCTGCGAGCACATGCTAGGAGAGAGAACTAGTGTTAACAAATAGACCACACTTTTTTTTTTGAACTGCAATACTTTTCTGCTAATGTAGCAGCTCAATCTAGCCCATATGACTTAGTCTTACAGATAGTTATCTCCTTAATTTTGATCTGGAAAGTCTTCAACAGTTTTTGTTTTTTTACAAAAACAAGTAATGACTGTCGTCGTTTGTCCATATCAAGATGCAAAAACTACAATCAAACTCATTTTTCAGATTTTTTTTTACTCTAAAACCGACCGTCAGAAAAGTTCACAAACACATCCATTTTCTTGATGAAAATTCTCCCAAACGGGTTGTTTGACAACCATTTTATAATGGATAATCCATTATATAGCTCATAATGGATTATGTGTGGGTTTGATACCCATTATAATAATCAATTGTTTTAATCATAATTGAAAAAATCTATTATTTTCAACAAAAAAAAAAAGAAGTTGTTTTTAAAAATTATTATAATCAATTATTTTATTTTATTTTTTTATATATATATATATATATATATATATATATATATTTAGATAAAAGAAATATTATTTCAAAAGAATTGGATTACATGGAAGAGTCTTTCTCTAAATCTCCAATAATGAAATTTGGAGGTAGCCTGTACCAGAGACCATTACCATTGGCCCTAACATGCTTAGGCAATGTATCAGCTACAAAGCTTATCTCTCTTTTAACAAAAACACAAGACCTGTTTTCAAATGTTTTTAACAAAAATAGACAATCCTGGACAACACAGTTTGTGGTCCAGCTGATATAGTTTGAGTTGCCATTTATGGCACTAACTACATTCTTATTATCACCTTCTAAGACTAAATTCTTATTCCTTGCTCCATAGCCCATTTGATGGATGCGAGTGCAGCCAGTGCTTCCCCCTGCTCCTTATCAACTACTTGGATCCTTTCTCCTTTTGCACCTTCAAATTTCCCTGCACAATTCCTCAGTATTAGACCAAACCCACTTGGCATATAATTATTTATAAAGGACACATCAAAGTTGATTTTCACAAAGTTATTGTGAAGAGGGCTCCATCTGATCTCTACAGTGTCTCTGTGAGTATTACCTGTATGTTGTTGTGTTGGTAAAATAGAGGTTTCACAATCATTTATGAACTGTTGTAAAGAAGAAATAAATTCCACCTGTCTGAATTCTTTTTTATCGAAAACAATGAAACATCTAAGTTTCCAGATATACCAAAGTATGTAAGATACAAACCTGAATCTTCCTTGTGTAGCATTGTCACAGAAATTAGGTAACCTAAACATCTGATGTAACCAATCTAGCAAGTTGATATTACTCATGGATGCATCAAGATTATTATCCATGGCAAACCAAATTCTCTTAGATAAATCACAATCGATAAAAAGATGATTAGATTCATCATGATTACCACACAGAGGACAAACAAATTCAGCATTGTTCAAATATCTGGTAAATCTATCTCTAGTTGGTAGACCATCATGTAAACATCTCCACAAAAATAATTGGACTTTAGGTGGAAATTTCATCTTCCATAATCTATTCCATGGGAAATTGTCAACCACAGGACTAGTAGCCTGCATAGATTCATTCAATTACACTATGTAAGCAGATTTAACAGAAAAATGACCATTTTTACTACCTGTCCATCTAATTTGATCTTTACCAAGCATAGGAATTCTAATTTTAGTGATTTCATGGACAATATCAACAGAGAATAGGGTATTTAAGATGTTCAAATTCCAACTTTTAATGTTTGTATCAATGAGTTGGCTGACATTTTTCATACCTGAGTTGCTAAAGGTAGAATCAACTCTAGTTCCTAGTGTAGGAACCCAAACATCCTTCCAGATGTGAATGTTTTCTCCATTAGCTATTTCCCAACAATAATGATTGTTAATGACTTCTAATCCTTGACAGATACCCTGCCATAACCAAGAGCCATGAGTGCTAACATCATCAGATAAAGGATCACAATCATTGAAATATTTATGTTTAAGAAGAATGAAACATAGAGCATCAAGTTAATTAAGAAGCCTCCAGGCAAGTTTGGTTAAAAGGGCTTTATTGAATATAACAGACTTCCTAATGTTGAGTCCACCCTTACATTTTGGACCAGCAGTAGTTGTCCAAGGAATTAAGGTCACACCCCTAGTGCCACTAGTTTTGTTCCATAGAAATCTTTTTTGTATTGTGTCCATTATATCAGTCAGCTTCTTGGGCATATGAAAAACAGATATTTGGTGAGTAGCAAGAGATCCTAAAACAGTCTGAGATAGAACATATCTAGCAGGTAGATTCAGGTGCTTTGATCTCCAATTACCTAATCTACATTCAAAGTCGTCTGTCATTCCACTAAAGGATTCAGTTTTATTCCTTTGTAAGAGCAAAGTGACTCCTAGATACTTATCTTGAAGTATCATTCTCTTAATATTAAGAATATTAGTAATATCATTAATAGATTGACTACAAGTTTTTGGACTAAAAGCCAATCCAGATTTTTCAAAATTGATAGCTTGACCTGAGATCTTACTAAAATTCTCAATAATAGAGTTCAAATTTCTTACTTGAGTAGGATTTGCCTGAGAAAAGATTACACAGTCATCTGCAAAAAAAAAAAAACAAATATGAGATAACAGGACAAGAAGTAGTTACCTTAATGCCTTGTATAAGGTTTAGCTTCTCAACAGAGATCAGGGCTCTAGAAAAAACATCCATACAAATGATGAAAAGATAAGGAGACATGGGATCTCCCTGTCTCAGACCTCTAGAAGGTATGAACCGCTCCCCTGGAGCACCATTCATGAGAACAGAAGTAGAAATAGTGGTAACACACTGACTTATGAGCTGACACCAATCAGAACTAAAACCAAGTTTTCCTAAGCAGTCTAAAAGAAATTTCCATTTTATTCTATCAAAAGCCTTAGACATGTCTAACTTAATAGCCATTAAGCCTTTCTGAGATTGTGTTTTTTCAAAGTATCTATAAGTTCATGAGCCATTATAATGTTATATGTCATAAATCTTCCTTGTACAAAAGAAGCCTGGAGAGGAGAAATTATTTTATTTAGCAAAGGCTTTTGACGATTAGCTAATAGTTCAGATATAATCTTGTAACTAGTGTTACATAGACTAATAGGTCTAAAGTCAGCAGCTGTTTTAGGACAATTTATCTTAGGAATTAGAGATAGGATATTATGATTGTTTTCCTTAAGCATAAACTTACCGTGAAATAAAGATTGGACCATCTCAACTGTGTCAGTTCCCACTATATCCCATATCTATTGATAAAAACCTGGAGGAAAGCCGCCTGGACCAGAAGAGGTCCATGGTTTCATTTTGAAAACAACAGATTTATTTCATCTTAAGAAGGAATTTTCAAGAGCCTTTCATTATCAATACTATCAACACAAGGTTGGATGTAATCAAAAAAACTATCCACAGAGACATGATTACTAGTTTTGCTCGTTTTATAGAAGTGATGTTTAAGATTTTCAGCTAGATCATTATTATCTGTTATCCAAGCACCTGTATCATTTTGTAAAACTTCTATTTGTGTCCTTATTTTCCTATAATTGGCTCTAGAATGAGAATACCATGTATTCTTATCATCTAGTTTAAGAGCATCATCTTTAGCCTTTCGTTTATAGAAATCCTCTTCTACAGTTTGCCAGTGGTTTAGGTCAGCTAATGTGCTAATAATTCTAGTATCATTAGGATCAACAACACCTTAAAAATGAAGTTCCTCAAGCCTGGCATTCAAACATGTGATTTTAGTTTGAATATGACCAAAAGTGGTCAAGTTCCATTGTCCTAAAGCATGTCTAACCTGTCTTAGAGATTGCTTATGTTTAAAGGCTTTAGAGCCCTGAATATTAGCCTTCCAGTGATTATCAACAACAGTTTTGCAACTAGCATCCCTAAGCCAACATTTATTAAATTTCCTATGTCTTTTAACATGGTTATTATCCCTAGAGGTGGTAACAACCAAAGGGCTATGGTCACTAGCAATTGGAGCAAGGTGATAAACATGAGAATTGTTAAACAAATTAAACCAATCATCATTACCTAAATCCCTATCCAGTCTCTGTTGAATAAAATCATCTCCATGTCTTTTGTTAAACCAATTAAAAGGATTACCAGAAAAATTAATTTCATACAACCCCAGAGAATGAATAAAGCCCTTAGCTTTATCTAAAACAGACTGAGAGACTTGAAGACCACCTACTTTCTCAGAACTATCAAGTATAATGTTTAGGTCACCCACTAACATCCAAGGACCATTAACATTTTGGCTAGTTTGTCTTATAAAATCCCATTGAGCATCTTTATTACCATTAGCTAAAGCACCATAAACACAAGTAAGAAAGACCTTAGCTCTAGTATCAATCTAAACCATCTTTCCACATTATGCAGAGACCCACAGAGAATCCTGTAGGATTAACCATGTAGTTATTTGAGTAATTCAAAGGTCTAATAAGATTGGTAATTTTCATATAGTAAGATTTGGTTTCAGCTAAGAAAATTATAGCAGGATCATTTGTTTTGACTAGAGACTTAAGATGTGCTCTAGTATCCTTGTTACCGTAACCTTGAACATTCCAGGAGATGATTCTCATTTCTATAAAGAAGGCAGACAGGAATAGCAGGCAAATTCCTAGAACAATCAGGCAGAAGAAGAAAACAAGTTCTAGAGACTAACCAGAAATTGAAAGAATAAAGACTATCTAAAGCAAGATATAGAGTATTAGCACAATTAAACAAAATACAGGTATTTGTCAAGAAATAAATTTTGAAATTATACCTAAAATTAAAATTAGCGCAATTTTCTAAAGTTATAAAAATACCAGATTTGTAGCAGATTCTCCATGTTGAATCTGTGTCATTCCGGCCTGCATACTTGAGTTATCAGTTGTTCCCTCTCCAACATGATTGTGTTGATAGGCTATATGAAACTCCATTAAGTTTCTGTTACCATCAGATCCAATATCCTCAATAGAAATATCATCATCCTGATAAATTGGGTTGCTATGAGAATTGGTAGGAAAGGGGTTCTTTGAAATAGGGTAATTTTGGATATCTTCTTCTCTATATCTCTTACTATTTCTCTCATCCCTTTTATCTATATTTTCAATTTGAGGACAATCTATTTTTCCTGTGTCTTCTGATTCACATAACATAACAGAATTGTTATCCACATCCGCTTCCAGGATATAGGCAGCCAGAAAAGCTTTACCTTATTCAGTTTGGCTATAAACAGAAAATATGTTTTCATCCATTGCTTCCACCTTGTGCTCTTGCGCAAGCCTTGCGCAATTTTCATCTGCGTGATCAACAACATAATGCTCTTTACAGATTTCATAGGTTGAATATCAAAATGATATTTAACCCAGATTTTTTCCCCCATTTAGAGCATAAGACCAACCCCCTCTTCGCATAGGCTCTTTGAGGTTAACCTCCACATACACCGTATTTGTCACATGACCCCTAAAAAAAAAAATTCATCCATTCTGAAAACACCCTTTTTTCTATATCTTTATAGATAGATATCATTAACCAACTTCTCATTCAATATGATCTGTTTTAGGTTCTTCAATCGGATACACCAGATTTGGCTGCTAAACTTGTGATCTAGAATCTCCATATTTGGATTATATTGTTTCAGACAGAGTAGATAACCATTGATTGACCATGGCCCATTTGAGATGACACTGTCATAGGCACTCTGCCTTTCAAATATGAAAAGGAACAATTTAGTTCCCTTAGATATCATTTGGTATCTCCGTTAGCTTGTCCGTCTGATATTTACATCTTTCTTGACTTCTTCATGGTTCAGAGGATCTTTGGATATGATCTTGCCTAGTAAACTGTGGAAAATTTCTCTGTCGCATCTTTCACCACCTTAGCTGAAGTGATAATTCTCCTAATAGTTCTTGAAGAACCAACTTCAATATTTGTAGTTTGCATCTTCAAAGATAAATTATCCATGTGTTTTGGGGTAAAAATTGATTCTGCTGTTTTTGGTAAATTTGGGTGTGTTGATGAGAAACGAATTCAAACCCTAAACAAATGCACTGCACGGGAGTACTTTTAGATTCGAGAGATCAATCTATAAGACTCTGGCCTAAACAAAGAAATGGTCGTTCCAGATTCAATTCGGTCACAAAGTGAAGGAGAAGGGTTGATCTTAGGGAGGGAAGCGAAGAAGGTGTTTGAGATCAGAATGTTGAATTATGAAGGTGTGGCTGTTTTATGACTTGTATCAGAATATGGTTTCTGGATACTTGTGTTGATAACACTTGTGTCTTTTGAAATAGGTTGAAAACCTATTTATATATAAGTCATTGAGTGCACCCTGATCTCATAGGAAGTGGAGGAAGTTAAGTAATGGAGAAGTGGAGTTGTGCGAAAGGTGGTGATCATCGTGTTTCCGTTATGAGGGAAGACTGGTCACACTTTCACCCACTACTCTCATTATTGTTAACCGTCCGTCTTTCCTGATACTTTCTCGTAATGGGCGCGTTGCACGCCGCACGCTGTAAACCGCCAGACCAATACCCCAGTGAGCATCCCCCAGTTTGTGACATGTTTGATGTCTCAAGTGAATGGGTCAAGTCGTGAGACTTGCCGCTAAAATCAGCACATAGTGCTTTTAGGTTAAATAATAAGTTATTTGTGAAATCAATATTTATATAACATCGCTTATAATCGATGTATATAAAGCATCGCTTTCAAACAAGCAGCTGAAAAATAATCGATGTGCAGAAAACATCGTTGTTTTAGAGCTCGTTCAAGTTAGTCACGAGTTGAGCGTCTTAGAAAAAGGAGCGTAACCGGCTACCTTTGGGTGATCGCTTGGGATCCCTACGGGTGACCTACTAATTGGTCGATCGCTCTCTGTGGGAGAGGGGTGGCTGGTAATCACAATGCTACCCTGCTGGTAACCTGAAAACAAATCTACACCATCCAACTAGGCTAGCGAAGTTGGATGGACGAGATGATTTGCGGCAGTTGCATAGTGCCGTTGACTTAATTTAGGGTTTAAAGAGCGCGTGATCGCCCTACTTTGGGCAAACGGTTTGACGCTCTCTTGGATTGCTATGTGTAGTTCGATCAACCAGGTATGGAGATGGGTCGCCAGTGAACGCGTAAGCACCTCATTGGCCGCCTGAAACTGGATCTAGGTCGTCCGAATAGGCTGACGAAGATGGACGGACACGATTGATTTGCGGCAGTTGCATAACGCCGTTAATTCAATTTAGGGTTTTAAAAGTTACGCGATCACCCTTCTTTGGGCGCGTGATTCAACGCGTTTCTGGTTTACCGCGGGCAAGTCGATTGACCAAGAATTTAGTTGGGCCGACGGTGATCACGCCAGTACCCTTTTGGTTGTTTAAGGGAAGATCTAAGCCGTCCAACTATGCTATCTAAGTTGGACGGTCGTGATATTTTTGAGACCGTTTTTTGCCGGTCTTAGCTCGTTTGAGCTATCTTTCAACAGCGCGATCACCCATGTTAGGGTTAGCTTTCAAAGACGTTGCGAGTGTGCTAGACGGAATCCGACCGGTCAGGGTATTACCGGGCCCGCCGGTGGTCATCGTGATGATCGTCTAGTTCCGCTAGGAGTAGGATATGCCTGATGAATTGTGTGGCCAAATCGTGTGGCCGTGATCGTTTTTTTAAGCCTGATATGGACAGTCTAGATTTTCCTTAAGGAATTTAAACGCGTTCGATCGCGCTAACTTTTAATTAAAAAGTGTGTAAACACGCTGATCTCTTTGTCAGAGAATGGTGTAGCCTACGCTAGTGTTTTCATGCAGGTCTCAATATTGACATTTCTGGAGATTCATGCTACTCCGCTGCGAGTGAACATTAATCGTCATGTCATGCCAATATCGAGAGTTCGTCTGGGACATAGCATAGGAAAATACCAGGCAGGCTCCGGCATTAGTGATTAATGCAGCTAGGAGCTTAAACACTCATTAGGCTCTATACTAGTGAACAATTCATCTAGGAGCTTGAGTTTCAATATAATATGAAGAGAGACACAGGTACTCATTAGATTCTGATACATTCTCCAAATTCCCTGCGGAATATAGATATATCAAGGTCTACTACTTATGATGTCGGGTCAGGTAGACAGACTTTTACAGTTCGCCCTAAGCTAAAAACCACCATCAACACCATGATCGAGATTTTACTACTTTTTCAAACTTGATCTCTACCTTGCAGTTGTTGATGGTGGATTTTCATTTAAGGTTAAAATTGTAAAAACCAGAAAATCATGCGCTGACATCTTGTAAAAGATAAAGCCATTAATAAGTGTTGGATACTCCTTCACTTTACTAATTCACCTAGAATGGAGCATGTGGCAACAATCCCATTCTGTGAATTAAATACATGAAATTCATCCAGGTTGGAGCATGTAGCAACAATCCCATATACCCTGTGAATTTATAGCATTATTAATTAATGCATGAGCAGCCTTGTATTTCATGTACTCATTATCGATGCGGTATGACGACTGAGTGTTGCTCTGTGCAGAGCAACACGAACCTCCAAGCATTATAATGAAAGCATGTACGAAATACCCGTACAGGTTGCAACTCTCGGTGTGTTATACTAGCCCGATTGAGAACTCTCGGTGTGTTATACTAGCCCGATTGAGCATCCGGACTGTCCGTATCAGCCTGGATATGATCTCGTTCATCCAACCTCACCAGCGTGATTGGATGGCCCGGATCAATTCCATAACCCCCAAGCGGTATGGAATATTCACTGCTTAGAACCAACACGGACCCCGCATGGTCGGCCTCCCCAAAATATTGGCATAGCTTGCCAAAACGTCCAAACCAGAGCGTATGGACGGAAAACCCTAAATTAGGGTTTGCGGCATATTACATGTGTCGCAAAAAAAGTCTCAACCATCCATCTTCGCAGGTATAGATGGAGGGCGTAGATGTAGATTCAAAGGGCCAGAGCATGTCAACACAATCACCGTGGGCCCGCCTACATACCTGACCAATCGGTCAGGACCAACCATGGTTGGTCATCCCAAGTCGTGCGCCCGAACATAGCATGACGCACGGCCGTGAAACCCAAAAATTAGGGTTTTGAGCATCACGAGCGTCCATCTTCTCCGGCACGAATGGAGGGTCCCAGATTAGATTAGCAGGTCCGGTCATACAAAGCATGACCACCGTGGGCCCGTCTATCCCCTCACCGATCGGCCAAGGCATATCATGCCTGGCTATCCCAAAACGCGCGTCCGAACTTGCATGGTCACACTTCCCAAATTGCAAACTGATCTCGACCACTCAACTTTACCGGACGATTTGAGTGGCTTAGATCACGTTTTCATGGGACAGTCAGGTATAGGCGTGAACACCAGCCTACCACCTACACTCCAGAGCGATCGGCCAAGACCGACCAAGATTGGTTGTCTTGGAACGCGCGCCTGAAGATGGCGTGATGTGCGGCTCTTGCGGCACTAGTTTTCTGTCACAAATTGATCTCGACCACTC
Organism: Papaver armeniacum; assembly: GCA_023531295.1. Taxonomy (NCBI): domain Eukaryota; kingdom Viridiplantae; phylum Streptophyta; class Magnoliopsida; order Ranunculales; family Papaveraceae; genus Papaver; species Papaver armeniacum. The sequence continues at coordinate 208,813 of JAJJWW010012703.1, forward strand.
AACTTCACCGGACAAATTGAGTGGCCCAGATCATACTTTCGTGAGGTAATGGGGTATGGGCGCTTGCACCGTCATGCCGTCTACACGCATGTACGAGCGGACTGGCCAAAATCGTCTCCCAATCTTGGATTCGACCAAGCTGAAGAATGATGCCTGCGCACCTCTTCAAAATCCTAATTCCATCAACGGTCGCAGAGATGAGTGTCTCAAAGATCATCTCGTCCGTCCAACTTCACAGGCTTGGTTATACAACCCTGGTCAGGAATTAATTGGTCAGTGAGGCGTCATGGTAATCACTACCCATCACTCTACCACACCATGATGCGCACTCGCATAAAATACACATGATACTTCACAAGTATCAACTTCCCGAATAACGCAGTTATTCAATTTAACATTACATGCTACCTTTTGTGGGTTCCACGATCCACACATTCGGACATCAATCATGTCACAAACTGGGGGATACATACTTGGGGTATTGGTCGGAGGTTTACGTGCAGTGTGCAACGCGCCATCACAAGAACGTGTTAGGAAGTCATGGACGGTTAGAGATGACAGGAGAAGTGGGCAAGACTGGTCGTGTAACACCAACACACAACTCCACTACTCCATCACTCCATTTCCTCCACTTCCCACGAGAGACGTGAATAAGGCTCAAATGACTTGTATAAATAGGTTCTCCTCCCTATTTTCCAAACAGGAGAAAAAATAACACAAGTCCTGACGAGACAGAAACCAAGTGTTAATACAAAACGTATTCAAACACCCAGAGCCTGCTTGCATCAATCGTAAGCCTGCTCACCTTTTCTGTTACAAGTCATAAGCAAGCCAACACCTTCACAATCTCAACACCTTCTTCGCTTCCCTCCCTAAGATCAACCCCATCTCCTTCATTTTGTGACCGAAACAAGTCTGGAACGGCCATTTCTTGGTTTAGGCCGGACTTGCACAGATTGATTTCCGAATCTACAAGCACTCACCGTGCAGTGCATTTGTTTAGGGTTTAGATTCATTCCTCATACACACACCCCAAATTACCAAATCCGGCAGGAATAGTTTTCACCCATAAACAGCAGTTTATAAAGATAGATATTGCTACGGTTTTGAGTGATGAGAGAATATCTTATCGGTTATAAAAGGTTGGAGATATTCTGAAATATTTTGTTTACCAAAATAAATATTTTTTTGGCTGTCAAATAGGATTTTCAGTGTAACAGTTTTGAACAATTTTTGAAAACTATTCAGGAGGGACAATTTCCTAAGATTATTGCTAAGATTACGTGGTTTTGAACCAGCGATTTGACTCGGGTAATTCACTGATTCTGAATGATATTATTAAGATTAAACATCGTTGGAATCTAGAAAAGATGATCGAAGGTTAAGATCTGACGAGAGATGATGATATGGAAATACCAAGCTTCAACTACTTTGAATCACCATAATGTTGAAAACAACACGACTGTCGGAGAACAAGCACAACTGCGATAACTCAAGAGACCAAACTGGATCTTGAATCACGACTGGTTTTTACAAACTGAAATATCACAGAGATCAACAGGGAACCTTCAAGAAAGATTTGCAACCCATTTGTTTTGTTTATTCAAATTTTGAATAAATTTAAAATGTGAAATAATGCACTCAAAAACTTAGATTACTTCTACAAGCTAATCAAAGTAAAAAAAAAAAAAGTAGAAAAGAGCTTACACATATATTAGAAGGTAGAGAATCAAAAACAGATCATCATAAAACCATTTGCAATTATAAATCAAGAGAAGATGAAGATTTAAAATTTAAAATTTTAACTAAGTTAACTCAGTTTCCCCCATGAATGAAGATAATTATATAATACATTTTTTCCCTGTATATTGTCTTTTCATTTCTTAATAAAACAATAGGGGACGTAGAAAAAAAATAGGGGACGTAGAAAAAAATTCTAGATCATTGTTTTTCCTCTCCTTTTTGAGAGCATCTTTCATAGATTACCAATTATTTAAGAAAGGTTTTTGTGAAAATTTATTATAGAAATGATTAAACTAAAATCATTTATCTATTTATGATATAGATAATCATAAATTTTGCCAAACAAGGCCATAATTGTTGAAATTTTCGTTTTTCTTTTTTCTACAGACTAACTTCTACAAAATCAGAGCAAACTTGAATCCTATCAAAAAGCAAATCCGCAATCTCTAATGCAATCGATTATATTTTCACAGATTAGATCTGAACTTCGGTTTATACATTGAAATTGATCATGGAAATCAAAAAAGAGATTACGAAAAAATCATGATATCAAACGTCGATCAAAATCAAAAACCATAATCCGTGAGGAACTATCTGAAATATCTCTGGATCATAGGTTTCTTGCGTACACTATGTATGGCAAAGAGAACGATTGTTTTAAGTTATCTGTTAGGTATTTGAGTTCAAGTTCTTTATTTAAGAAACCTGGGGTTGATCGAGTTGCGGGTTTGGCGTGGGGAGGGATGGAAAATCATTGTTTTATACATTGACTGATAATAATAAACGACCCTATCGGTTTGTGAAAATTTACAGTATTTCCAGTGTTAAAGTTTTGCTTTTATTTTCTGATTTTTTTTTAATTTGGGATTCAATCGAGTATATTTGATGATTCTTCTAAAAAATAATTTTTAATTAGGATCTTTCGTAGTGTGATCGGAGAAAATGAAAATGATGTTTTGGTTATGGAAGAATCAAATGAGAACGCTTACCTTTGTATTAGACACACAAAGGATTTCCAGTTTGTGACTGTTAATGTGTCCTCGGTTACTTTTTCAAAGGTATAAGATGTAAATGGCTACTTTTGTCTCTCCATGTTTTATTTATTTCCTCAGATGTTGATAAATTCAAGCAAGTATTTGCAGGTTTACTTGATAAATGCAGTTCATCCTCTGTCTATTATGAAATTAGTATATGAGTGTGAACCACATGTTAATTACATAATTGAACACCATCGAGAACATGTTTATGTTTTTAAAAAAAAGCTGTGAAAGATGTGCAGCCTGCTGACTCTCATTACCTTCTCTCTTGCACTGTTGAAGCTTCTGGTTCAAGAAAATGGGAGGTTAGAGTATAGCCATTTATGTTCAGATTCTACAAACACTTCCCTGCAGCATGTGCTATTTTTTGGAGTTTTAGTTAGTTCAGTATTATTTCCTCCACACGAGTTCTTGGTTACTGTCTTCAAAAATATGTGGCATTTCTTGTTTATATTTCAGGATGTATTTCTTGATGATCCAGAGTTTGTCCTGGAGGATGTGGATTATAATGATACTCACCTCATACTTATCTTGAGGGTGGGTCGGGAGTTTAAGATCTGTGCAGTCCCTTTACCTTTGGAAAGTAAGGTGAGCGGGCATTTGTGTGTTTGAAATTTTGCGTTATATATGTTGTTCTGGCTACTCCCATTTTGGCTAGTAGTAGGCTGTCAATTTACTGGTGGATCTTTCTTACGAGATCAAATGAATGATCCAGTGATGGAGCTCCTACTATGAATGATCCAGTGAAGAAGTTCAGTGGTTGTGGCCATAACTGGTGGAGATGGTTGAGTTATTAAGTGATACGTATTGATCTTTATACCTTGGTAACTATTACTATAAAGGCGGAATTCAGAATAATAATAGACGAGAAACCTAGAAAACAGAACACGAGTAGTAATTCGAAGAAATATCTTCTCTTAGATTATGAACAAGAAAACGATTACAATTCTCTCTTTGTTACGCTCACAATCTTCTCTAAATAGTGGATTAACCTTAAACTGTTTGCTAAGCTTGCACAAGTATTGTCGTAAGCTTTCTCTAGGTTTTCTGTGCCTAGTATATTCTGTAGGTGCGTCAATATCAAGAACACACTAACTAGATGTGTTTAGTTATGAGCTAAATATCCCTATTTATAGCTTTAACGGTTTCCCAAACCTTCTAGGAATCTATTTCCTTATCTAGGAGTAATTCCTTTTCTAGGTATATTTCCTTTTCTAGGAATATTACCTTGTTCTAGGAATATTCCTTATCTAGGAATAATTCCTTTTCTAAGTATATTTCCTTATCTAGAAATATTACCTTGTCTAGGAAATATTCCCTTTCTAGGTATATCTCCTTATCTAAGAATATTACCTTGTATAGGAATATTCCTTATCTAAGAATACTGCCTAAAAATCAGTATTCCTTCCTTAAATTACAATTATATCCTCAATCCCTCTTGAGGATCACTGGTTCCTGGAGAGAGGAAGATACACATGTATCATGCGCCCCCACTCAAGAACTTGAACTCATGTGAAAGTTAGATTTGGTAGTTAGGGAACTCGAGGGTTTCTTTCACCCTGCTGAACCATCTATCTTTGCTGGAAACTTGACCTTGATGTCTAATTTGAAAAGCATCCATATCTCTTCGTCTTATCTTAGTCAATCTTCGCTCCATAACGCAATCTTGTTCGAGTGGTTCTACTTCTTCTTCTTCGTTCTTTCCTTCAAAATCACCAGATGGAGACATAGTCTTTTTCTTCGCCTTCCGCTTAGGTGTATGAGAATGAATACCTTCAATCGATTCCTTAAGGGTAACTTGAACCGACTGCGTGTCTGTTTGTATCTCAGCCACCTTTTCTTCCATAGTTTGTGGTCTATGCTTAGGATCATCAACTGACTTTCCCATCTTTATTTCCCTTGTTCTTCTAACGTCTTCTAGATTATCAAGCACCTCACCAAGTTTTACATAGAGAGACCTAGTGAAAACCATAAACCACAGGAATCTTCCCTAAAAGAACGAATCTCGCTCTGATACCAACTTGATACGTATTGATCTCTATACCTTGGTAACTATTACTATAAAGGTGGAATTCAGAATAATAATAGACGAGAAACTTAGAAAACAGAACACAAGTAGTAATTCGAAGAAAATATCTTCTCTTAGATTATGAACAAGAAAACAATTACAATTCTCTCTTTGTTACGCTCACAATCTTCTCTAAAAAGTGGATTAACCTTAAACTGTTTGCTAAGCTTGCACAAGTATTGTCATAAGCTTTCTCTAGGTTTTTTGTGCCTAGTATATTCTGTAGGTGCGTCAATATCAAGAACACACTAACTAGATGTGTTTAGTTATGAGCTAAACATCCCTATTTATAGGTTTAACGGTTTCCCAAACCTTCTAGGAATTTATTTCCTTATCTAGGAGTAATTCCTTTTCTAGGTATATTACCTTGTTCTAGGAATATTCCTTATCTAGGAATAATTCCTTTTCTAAGTATATTTCCTTATCTAGAAATATTACATTGTCTAGGAAATATTCCCTTTCTATGTATATTTCCTTATCTAAGAATATTACCTTGTCTAAGAATATTCCTTATCTAAGAATACAGCCTAAAAATCAGTATTTCTTCCTTAAATTACAATTATATCCTCAATCCCTCTTGAGGATCACTAGTTCCTGGAGAGAGGAAGATACACATGTATCATTAAGAGTGGTGCAAGGAGAGTATTCAGATGGTCTGGATTTAGGAAACTTGTAGTAGTGTATTGGTAAGTTGTGGATGGAGGATAATAGTTGGATAAGCTGATGTTGAGGAGTTGGTGTTGTTGGTTGGGAAGCTACGGATGTATTGGCCATATGGAGGTTAGTGTTTGGTCATAATGGTTGAATAATCTGTTATGTAGTTATGAAAATGGTTGCATAACACGTTATGCAGTAGCTTTTTTGTTAGTATCGAAACCAACAACAAAAAAAGACTACATAGCTTGTCATGCACCTAAAATAATATATGTGTAACATGTTATGCAATAGAGATAATGAATGCACAATCTTTTATGCATCCAAGGAAATGGATGCATAACTTGACATGCATGCCAAAATATGGATGCATAACGCATTATGCATCTAACTTTTTTTATAAGCACTAAAATTAACCAAAACAATGTATGTATACTTGTTATGTGGTCGAGAAAATGATTGCATAATTCGTTATGCATCATTTTTTTGTGATGTTATTTTTTTAGGCATATATATCGTTTTAGTGGTTCCGTAACTAAATTAGCAGATGCATGAACCAAAATATGTTTGCATAACGTTTTATGCATCTTTTGTTGTGTCTGCATAATGTGTTATGCATCTTTTTTGGTGGCTACATAATGGTTACATATCAAGTTTTCGAAAATTTTGCCAAAAATCGTAAAAAAAAAAACTTAAATTTGGTATTGTTGTTTGTACTCGTTGTGTAGATCTTTTTAAAAGCTTTCCAACGAGATAAAATTTGTTAAATTTCAAGACACGTTTTTTTAGATATGTTATATTCTAGTTTGCTTATCAATTATACCCCTGAAAAATTAGGACATTTTTTATTATTTCAAATAATTATGAGTGTCACAGAAACTGAAAAATGTTTTAGGCCTGACAATAAGAAAAATAATATTTTTGGGCCTTAGCCTAATTTCCCCAGATCGGATCCCAACCGAATAATTGAAACCTGCCGAAAACAAAGAAATTAATCCTTTATTGTAGGGCTTTGGGCCCATGTCTGTGCGGCCCATATGATGTGAATAGTGTTTACTTCGATTTTTGTTATATGGAAAGCTAAAATGTTTAGGGGGAAAGATGACTTCTGATCAAACGGAGTTGAATAAGAATGACTAGGGAATAAAATACAATAAAATAAAGAACTTAAAAGAACTCATTCATCTTCCGTCTTGATTGAAACATTTTAGTGTCCCATAAAAACATATTAGCTTTGTTGATTACAAAGATCATGTTCTCGGGGAACAATTTTCTATGTTTTCAAAGTTCGTTATTTACTTATACTTAGATTATGTAAATCAGTGATTTACTTCAAAAATGCTAAGACCTCAAATGGGATTTAATCATTCAAGTAGAAACGAAGGGGCAAGAAAAGTCTGGTTGTGAAATTCATAACTACAGTTGAAACATGGCTTCAATAATCCAGATTTAACCGTGTGATTTCTGATCGGTTTAGATTCATATGAATGACATTTAACTGTCTGATTTGTGATCAGTTAAATAAAAGTTAATTATTGTGTTATAAATAGATTAAGTTTATAGGGAATAAAACTTGAAAAATCCATGTTCTGGGAGTGGTGATTGATTTTTGATAAGATCATAAACTTATATATTCCACAATTCCGATGGTATGATTGTAACTGGATAGTCGGGATCCAAATGGGTATTAATATAATTGGTGTTTGGTTCTATATGTTCGAGAATATCGGATCATAAAACAACAATCAATTCACGTATGAGAAATTTATTCATAATTCCATTACGAGAAAAAATATACGCAACAGGAGACAAGCACTGAACACATGGGTTGTGTCAAGATGGAAAATTATTGAGTTTATTTTATTTCTACCCCAGTCATTCTTAAATCAATTTTCTTTGACCGGAAACACTTTAGCTTTCCCTATAACAAAAATATTTACTTCATAGTTGTATGTAATTCATTTCTAATGAATAAGAGTTAGTTTTCTCATGTTTTATCATATCTCAGTAATAATACAACACGTCGTCAACTAGACTTTTCTAACATCTGTAAACAAAAACAAAAATTCATTCGAGACGGGTGATTACAGGATTCTACGTTTATGTACGAATATCAAATATAAAGATTTTTAGCATTTTAAACAGTGAGTTTAAAATTTCATAGAAATCGGAGCTTGAAACTATTCCAAAAACATCACTGAATTATAATAATTTTCGTTTAGAAAAACCCGAATTTTGAGCGACTTCATAATATCTTAATATAAAGATTTCCAATCATTGGATTATGCTGAATATTTGGTATATCTTATATATTGAACTCTTGTATCTCTGTGAAAATTTCATAGTGATCCAAAAATATTCGAAATGGTACGACATTTATAACCATGTCTACATAAACGTAACCTGGATCGGTAATTGATGTTATCTCAATAATGTTGTAGTAAATAGGTTCGTTGAGACTTGTGAAAGCAAAAGATTTTAGACTTATAAAACTTAAAAATAAGGAAAACTTAACACAAAATCGATTCAAGATATGAGAAAATAACCAAGACACTGATTCCACTATTACACATGAATAAATAACGGTAAATAATCCAAAACTCTAATTATTTTTTTTAATCCCTTGTTTCTTAATTTACAAATAATTAGGCAAATTCTCAAAAATTAATTGTATCCCCTAAGCATAGATTATCTTAATACAAAGCATAACCTATCTAATTGAATCACAATTAATGACGAAAATTATGCAAACAATTTAAAACTCTGCAAAAGCAGTGATTGAGTGAATTATAAATTATAAATTAGAGCAAATAAAATAGTTACCAATTATTCATGCGTAAATAGCTTCCTCATTGCCTTGGTTGTGGGAGAATTAGCCTCTCATCATGTTGGAAACAAGCTCAAAACTCATTTTTATTGCTCAAAGGAGGTGTACAAATGATGAAATGGAGAAAATGATAAAATCGGGTGTTTGCAACGATTATAAGTGTTGCAAACATGTTACAAAGAACTCTATTATCGTTGCTTTTAAGTCTGCCTTCCGTATTACGACCCTCGTCTGTGAGTCGTAAGCACTGTAGCATATACGACTGTCATCCGTGCGTTGAATGTTCTTCGTGTTCTTCAATGGAAGCAGCAGCAGCAGAATTCTCCAACTCGATTTTTATTGCTCTGTGGTTGCTCCAAACTCTCCCAAACTCTCCGTCCCCCTTCTCTATGCTCCCACAGGCCTTTTTATACTCAACAGGTACGAGAAATCTCAGCAATAAATACCAACAATTCTCTTTTACTCTCCATGCAAGATACGAGATTTCTTTCCATTATTTTCTTCATCACGCGCCTGCAGCTGTTATTTTCTTCCTCATTTACCTTCTTCACTCGTCTGGTAACAACCCACACACTCCAAACACGAGCAGTGCACGTCTCAAACTCACAGCGATTCATGATATCCCGTGAATATTTCCATCCACCCTGTTTCCTCCTCGCGAGTTATCTAGACAAATTTAGACTACGAATCGACCCATACCAACCCTGTTAGGCTCTAACAAGTCATCCCATGAAATTTCAGCCATTGAATCGCATTAAAACTCCTCCAAATGACGAACTGAAAATCTGCCTGAAGTGCCACCATTTTCCCGCCAAAAATAAAATTCAAATGGAGAAGAAGGTCAGCCCTTATCCAACAGCTGGGGGTGCGAATATAAGTTGGGTGCCCCTTAGTAATTGGGTTACCCCTTATCCAAAGTGGGAGTCCGAATAGCAAATGTCGTCCAGGGGTGTTTCGAGCAACTTTTCGAGCCGAATTTTCCAACAATCTTTATTTCCAAAATACCTACAAACACACAAAACACCATAATAAGGACAAAAATGAGTACTAACAATACGAAACATTGAGGACAAATTAGACACATAAATGCGTTTATCAAATACCCCCAAACTTATTATTTGCTAGTCCTCGAGCAAATTTATTCTAGAAAATAAAAATCATTTGAACCTGTAGTTGCAGGAAATCCTACACTACACCCCTCACAATAATCCACACAACTAAGACATTTGAATAGGAATAACAATGATTTTATTGATTAATTCTTTGACTGTTTACAAGATAAGATAGAAAAGAGCTAAAGAAATTACAATCACCACAAACTTTCTCTCTCCTAATGACTTGTCTAACACTCCGAAATTGATCTTCTCTTTACAACAGGCTCACTCGACTCTTTATATAGGGTAATATACAATGGATGACAGCTAAGCTGTCCTTTATTTTCGGGAATGACTTGCGAAATATCGCAAGTGTACAAGTATTAATTCTCTCAGCTCTCCTAAACTTCGCTAGGTCTTCATACCTTTCTCGTGTTTTGACTGTCGTCATTCATTGCGTCATTTATATTACTCTTTTGCGACGCCCTCGCAATGCTGTTGTTTATTGATCCCGCGAAGTATTGATGTCGCGATATTCTGACCCTACATCTTGCCTCTTCTCATGTCTTCTCTGCGAAGGAGAGAATGTCATGAGAACCAATATTTTGAAATGCCACAATCGTTTGTTTTCCACCAATTTTTTTGCCGACAAGATTCCGTGAATTTAGGAATGACTTTACACGTATCTAAAATTTCCCTTTTACCTAAGCACATTTAATGTTATCCAAGTTACTCTCTTCTCGTCTATTTAAAGGAGGATTCCTTGTGAAAGCATTTCTTTTCTTTTACTTCGTCTTCTTTCATCGTCTGCAACTTTTTTCTGCTGCTTTTCTTCATCGTCTTCTTCATCGTTTTTCTGCTACTATTCTTCTGCTACTGTTTCTATGGCATCAAGGTTTGTTAATTTTGCTGAATTTGATCATTTTGTGATTGATCTCTCTTATTGAAGTTGTTTTATTTTGATAATGTTCTTCTTTTAATGACTCCCCTGCCATTTTTGTTTTAGCAAGAACAAATCTAGCACCAAGTTCACCATTGTGAACCCTAATATCTCTATGGGTTCGCAACCTAAATTCACTGCCTCTAAAAGAAAGCCTGCGAATAACAAGGTATTTAAGAAACATTTACTCTTTTAATAACAATATTGTTGCCTCTGTTTCTTATTTATCTTGTAATTCGCAAGATGACAAAAATGTTGATAAGTCCCCCAAGAAGCCTCGCCATTCTAAACCTGTTGCACCTGCTGTTTCCTTCCCTATATTCAAACTTACAACTCCTACTGCGAAATCTTCGCAAGATAATCCTACTACTTCTTCTTGCGAAAATACCGTTGATGATAATACTCCTATGCCTGAATTTCTCATAAATCAAATCCCTCATAACAGTCCCATTGCGAATGAGCCTATTTCTTCTTCCATTGTCAATGCCTCTACCATTTCTCCAGTCATTAATCTTCATGAGATTTCCTCTTCTCATGATATTCCTTTATCAAAAGATGACTCATCTCTTCCTTCTTCTATCACCGTTACTTCCTTATCTGAGCAAATCCCTCTTACTAAAGAAAATTTGGAAGGAATAGATGTGGCCTTCAAAGTTCTATCAGATATTGTGAACGATGTCAAGAAAACTTCTGTCGATCCTATCAAATCTGATGTCTGCGAGATTTTGAGTAAACACCTTGGCCTTGATAGAATTTCGCAAACATCTTTGGAACAAGAAATTAATAGCTTGAAGAATGATCTCCAAGCTATGACTGCAAAGTGTAATGTTCTCCAACTTAAAAATCAAAAACTTCAAAATGTTTCACTCGATCGTGATAATCTTCGCAAGAAGAATGAAGAATTGAAAGGTATATTCTTATCTCTGTATATATATATTTTTTTATTTTTTTATTTTTTTTATTGAACCAAGAACCGTTGTTCGCCCTTCAAGCCTTCAACCAGAAGCGAAAAATGGAGATATACCAGTTGGAATCTACTATTGAAGAAGTTCGAGGTGATAGAGATGCTTGGATGGAGCAATATAACCAATTAGATAATCTTCATACATACTCTGTTGATCAAGTAGATAACCTTTCTAAAGAAAATGCTGACTTAGTACAGGAACAAGGCTCATTAAGTAATGAATTATCTCGCCTCTCTTACTCTTTGACTAAAGCTAATCTGGAGTTGGAAACTTTATCAGATGAGAATGGAATTCTTTCTCAAGAAAAGCGAACTCTGTTAAACAAGGTGGCGATTTACTCTCAACAATCTGATATTTTTCAAAAATTATGTAAAGAACAATCTCTTTGCTCGCTGAGAAATCAACTTGAAGAAGTTACCGCCGAGAAGGATAAACTTATTCAAGGTAGAATAATCTTAAGTGTAAAGGCAAATCAATTCAAGGATCAGTGTTCCAAATTAGAAAAGTCCAACTCTTCCCTTGCGAAAGAGAATGCCTTACTTGTTTCCAACGAAAAAAGCTTGCGATCTCGACTAAAAGGTTTAATTGGAGATAATTTTGACAATGCCATGGATCATTTGGAGAATAGTTATTCGGCTTTAATCCAATATCTTACCTCGCAGAAGGAAGGTAGTCATAGAAATTGACTGCCTCATCTATTCTTCCTTTATCAAGTCTTCATATTTTTTGTTTGTATAATTCCTTTTGTTCTTTCTTTTTGCAGAATCTGAGAAAAATCTTCACTGCTCCATTACCGCTTTGAAATCCGATTACTCAAAAATTCGCAAAGAAAACGGAATACTCGCTGCTTCCCTTGTTCGTTCTCGCGACAGAGCAGAGAGAAGATTCGATTATATGTCTGATTGTAAAGATATAGAGAGTAGAAATCATCAGAAAGCACTCCTTCGTCAATTTCATCTTAAGGCCGAAGTTGTTGTGAATAATGTTCTACTATCCAAATCTCTTGATCCCGTATGTATCGAACCTCTGGAAGTAAGCGATGATGAAGTTCCTAATTCTCCTGACAGCGATTTGACTACAATAGTGGCGAAGAGATCGCAAATGAAGAGACAATCCCTCCTAGTAAAATTGTCAACGATGCCCTGGGTGAGGGAGGATCTGATGGAAATATAATAACTGGCGAAAGTATGGATAAAATTGCTGAAGAAAGCCCAGTATCTCCTTCTGGCGAAAAAAACTGATATTTGAGAATTAACTTTCTCTTGTAATTTTTCTTCTTGTACTGTTACTTCTTTATGTGCTTCAATCATATTTTGGATGTTTTCATCTGTTTATCACTACTCTTTCTTTCATTGAGTATAATTTTTGGTATTTAATAATTGCTATTTTTCTTTCAATTGTTTATGTTGAAATTTGTCATTGCGACAAGATCGCAGGACGTCTTTACATTTTCATGTAATGACCCATTGATCTTGCCTTATCATTGTTTTTGTGTGGTCTTATTTTGCCTTCCTAGTTAAAGGTCTTATTTTGCCACCCCTCATTGCGTCAATATGACAGGCCTAAATATTCTTGCGAACATAAAGCCCCATGACATTGCCGTCTTGCGACAAAATCGCAGGACGTCCTCACACTTTCATGTAACGACCCATTGATCTTGTCTTATCATTTCCTTAGTATTATTGCCTCTGTAGGATGTTTTTGTTGCGACAATATGACAGGCCTAAAAATTCTTGCGAACTTAAAGCCCCATGACATTGCCGTCTTGCGACGAAATCGCAGGACGTCTTTACACTTTCATGTAAAGACCCATTGATCTCGTCTTACCCTCGCGTTAGTATTATTGCCTCTTCAGGATCATCGCACAAATATGACAAGCCTAAATTTTCTTGCGAAAATAGAGCCTCATGACATTTGCGTCTTTTGACACTTATCAGCTCCCTAATGGAGGGTGCCGCCCTTATCATCTCCCTGGTTGCCCCTTCAAGGAGGCGTACATCGGCCATACAAGACTAGCTCCTCCCATCCGGTCTTAACAACAACCAGTTGTTTTCGCACCTCTTATCCCTTATACCTATAGGGCTTATGGTTACGAGACCGCACCTAAGTGGAGTTTTCTTCGGGCCGAAAAAGATGTGCCAAGACTTGCCAAGAATGGCCGAGACACTTCAAATTCCCCAGGCACTCTTGGCTCAACCGTGTACCTCGGCGCCTTGGTCATACATTGACTCCTTGGAAGATACCCTCGGTCGTCCAACCAGGGTATAACCTTATATATATAGTTGGAAATCCAAGGTATCTCCCCCGGATAGGCTTTCATGGGCCCCAAATCTTCATGACTCAGGTTCCAGGAGCGGTGTAACCTTTTCCCTGAGCCATGTCAAGAGATACCCCCTTATATGACGCACTTTAGGTCTTACATTTGCCTTTTACGAAATATCATTCGCGAACTAGGGTGTACGCCATAAAGGTTCGTCCCATTCACTCGCTCATTCATTTCTGTCAATTCGTTCAATCATTCATTTTTGGTTATCTCTTGTTAATTCATTTGCGAGATATTCGCACATTCTTTTGAAATTTCGCAATAACTCTGTCGCAGGAACATTTCATATGAATTCATTTCATTTCATTCATTCAACATTTCGGAACTTATTCTTTCCCTTCCATCTTCTATGGGTAGTATTTCTTGAGATATAATCTATTCCATGGTCTTCCCAACAACATGTTATATGGTGATTCCATATCCACTACACATAACGTCACATGTGTTTCAATTTCTCCCAACAAAATTCGTATTTTTATTTCCCCTTTAGGTTTTGTTATTGATTTGCCGAAACCATAGATATGATATGTTGCGGAAGTCATTTCTTCATCTTTGTACCCCAATTTTTTATATGCATGATAAAACATTATATTCACTGAACTCCCTGTATCCACCAAAGTTCTATTTATTGCCCATTCTTCCACTGTTTTTGTTAATTTTCCTTCTTCTCTGTTGGCACTTATCGTAATCACTAGTGGAGATGTGTGATTTAAATTCTCTCCTGATATCTCTGTTGCTGTGAATATAATTATCTGTTTTTCCCATTCTTTCAAGGGTAACATCTTCTCTGATGTTATAATTTTCTTTCCTTCAAAATCTCTTTTATGTACTCTCCTCTCGATACTTTCATGAAATTCATCGACCATTGTTTTTGTAATCATATTACATTCCAATTCTCCATTACTCTCCTTGATTCTGATTTTCTCCAATTTTTCCATCATACTCTTGATTTGATCAATTTTAATGACAATATCCAATCTCTTATCTTCAATGTCCCCATTTTTCTAGCGCCAATATGTAGTTGCAGGAAATCCTACACTACACCCCTCACAATAATCCACACAACTAAGACATTTGAATAGGAATAACAATGATTTTATTGATTAATTCTTTGACTGTTAACAGGATAAGATAGAAAAGAGCTAAAGAAATTACAATCACCACAAACTTTCTCTCTCCTAATGACTTGTCTAACACTCCGAAATTGATCTTCTCTTTACAACAGGCTCACTCGACTCTTTATATAGGGTAATATACAATGGATGACAGCTAAGCTGTCCTTTATTTTCGGGAATGACTTGCGAAATATCGCAAGTGTACAAGTATTAATTCTCAAAGCTCTCCTAAACTTCGCTAGGTCTTCATACCTTTCTCGTGTTTTGACTGTCGTCATTCATTGCGTCATTTATATTACTCTTTTGCGACGCCCTCGCAATGCTGTTGTTTATTGATCCCGCGAAGTATTGATGTCGCGATATTCTGATCCTACAGAACCCCTAGGTGGCCCTAGTGGCGGAGTGTTGTCTCCGGAGGGTTTACCAGAGGTGTACCCACAAAACCTTTACTCCAGACCCTAGCTATCTACGCATAACCTTGGAAGGCACTAAAGAATCTCCTTGGTTGGCATACTAATTGACTGCAGGAGGAAGTACCCTGATGCGAAATTCCAATTGTTGTACACGAGTTTGCACTCAAGCATACTAAAATTCATATAAAGTGACAGAGCTCTACTCAGATAGTTTCTGGACATCATAAACCGGAGTCAACCAATCACATGGATGGATTAAGAAGATGGATGTAGAGAAAACGTGGATGATGTTGACTAAGGTGAACCTATCCTAATGGACTCGAGATACGAAAGTCTGGACTAATATCAACACACCGGCATATACAAGGGAACCCGGTGGTCGATAATCCTATCTCTAGGTCAACTCAATTTGGCATATACAAGGGTACCAGTGATCGACTTTATTGTATTTATTCTGGTTGGTCTAGTAGTCCGGTCTCAATTTTTTTTTGTTTTTTTTGTTTTTTTTTTTGGGTATCTCAGTCACTCTATTTCACCCTAGCAATGGTAAAGAGAAAAATAAAAGAAGTGATCAGGATTCTTTCGATGTTTCCATCACGAGGATATGGCGAAACTACCATGTTTTCTTTTTCTAACACCTGAGCTCGTGCTTTTATGAATAGACTCTTTAGATGTTTCCATCTAATCAGATTGGTTCCTCAACTCCTACAACCAAAATGCTTCCATCCACTTAGATTGGTTAGTGTCATCCTTAATAAACATAAATTTCTAGGCTCTGGAGTTTATTTATTGCAACTAAAAACTAACAAGAAGTTTCTTCCCCACCCCCAAACTTAAATCTAACATTGTCCTCAATGTTTCTAATGAAAAAGCAATACCAAAAAGTAAAGTAACATGAGGTATCGAGAAAGAGAGAAGTCGGAAAGATAGTACCTGGGTGAAGAGAGAAATCAAAAACTAATATACAACATACAATCGCCTCGATGGTCAATCAAGGGTAAACAGGGTCCTCCAGAGGGACCTCCTCAACATTACCTGTAGGGAAGGGCTCTAAAAAGGGTTTCAATCTCTGACCGTTAACCTTCGAAGAACTACTACCGTCCGGTGTCTCGATCTCAACAGCTCCATGAGGAAATACAAAGTGCGAACAATAAAAGGACCCGTCCACCGAGAACGTAACTTCCTGGGAAAAGATGCAAGCGGGTATCATACGTAAGAACTTTTTGACTGGAGAAAATGACTTCCGTAAAATATTTCTATCATGCACAAGTTTCATTTTGTTCTTATACTCCTTCGCACTATCGTAAGCATCTATACGAATCTCGTCCAACTCATTGAGCTGGAGTTTCCTATGGGCTCCTGCCTTGTCAGGTGAAAAATTTAGCTGCTTAACATCCCAATAAGCTCTATGTTCTAACTCAACAGGTAAATGACATGCCTTGCCATAAACAAGTCGATAAGGCGACATTCCTATAGGGGTTTTAAACGCAGTATGGTAAGCCCATAAGGCATCAGTAAGCCTAGACGACCAGTCTTTCCGATTAGGATTAACTGTTTTCTCTAATATACGTTTTATCTCCCTATTAGAAACCTCTACCCGACCACTAGTCTCATGGATGATATGGGGTAGCTACCTTATGTGTAATACCATATTTCTTCATCGAAGCCTAAAAGGTCCATTACAACAAAGCATCGACCCTCCATCACTAATTATAGCTCGCGGTGTACCAAAACGTGTAAGTATATTATTTTTCAAGAACTCAATCACAACCCTATGGTCATTGGTTTTACACGCAACCGCCTCAATCTACTTAGAGACATAGTCTACGGCGACAAGGATGTATAGGTTACCAAAGGAATTAGGAAACGGACCCATAAAGTCAATACCCCACACATCAAAGACCTCAACGATTAAAATAGGGTTCAAGGGCATCATGTTCCTACGGAAATGGTTCCTAATTTACGGCAACGTTCACAAGTAACACAAGAATTGTGGGAGTCTTTAAACAACGAAGGCCAGTAGAATCCACACTGCAATATCTTAGCAGCAGTCTTCTTAGCACTAAATTGACCCCCACAAGCATGATCATGACAAAAGGAAATAATACTGGACTGGTCACTCTCAGGTATACATCTCCTAATAACTGTCTGGACAATACTTAAACAAATAAGGATCATCCCAAAAGAAGTGCTTAACCTCGGCTAAAAACCTAGAACGATCTTGTTTACCCCAATGTTGGGGCATTCGACCTGTAACAAGATAATTCACTATATTTGCATACCAAGGTGATTGGGAAACAGAGAACAATTGTTCATTAGGAAAGCTATCCCTTATATGAAGGGAATCATTAGGGGAACTAACAACTAGCCTAGACAAGTGGTCTGCTACTACATTTTCTGCACCCTTTTTGTCTCTAATGTCTGGACAAAATTCTTGTAATAAAAGGATCCATCTAATCAATCTAGGTTTGGTATCCTTCTTAGACAAAAGGTATTTCAAAGCAAAGATGATCAAGTATAGATTATGATCTTAGAACCTAAGAGATATGGTCTAAACTTGTCTAAGGCAAACACAATGGCCAACAGAGTTCCTTCTCTCGTAGTGGTGTAGTTTAACTGGGCATCATTCGAGTTTTGCTAGCATAGTAAATCACATGAAGTAATTTGTTTTCTCGCTGACCTAGCACAACACCAATAGCATAATCAAGCATCGCACATGATCTCAAAGGGTAGGTTCCAGTTAGGTGCCTGGACTATGGGGGCGGTAGTGAGTAAAGTCTTAAGCTTCTCAAAAGCCTCTAAACAAGCATCATCAAAGACAAACTTAACATCTTTTGCAAGCAAATTGCAAAGAGATCTAGAAATCAAGCTAAAATCCTTAATGAATCGACGATAAAAACCTGCATGCCCTAAGAATGACCTAATATCTTTTACGGTTTTTGGGACAGTAAAGTCTTAATAAGGTCAACTTTGGCTTTATCTACCTCTATACCCTTAGAAGATACGATATGTCCTAAAACAATTCCTGATTGAACCATGAAATGACATTTCTTCCAATTAAGCACTAGATTCTTTTCCTTACATCTAGTCAACACTAATGACAAATGATGCAAGCACTCATCGAAAGACGAACCAAACACTGAAAAATCATCCATAAAGACCTCCAAGAACCGTTCTACCATATCTCGAAAATATGCTCATCATGCAACGCCGAAAAGTCGCAGGGCGTTACATAGCCCGAAAGGCATGCGTCTATACGCAAAGGTACCAAAGGGACAGGTAAAAGTGGTTTTATCCTAGTCTTCGGGGCAATAACGATCCGATTATAGCCAGAGTAGCCATCTAAAAAGCAAGAATGACTATGTCCAGCTAATCTCTCAAGCATCCGGTCGATGAAGGGAAGGGGAAAGTGGTCCTTCCTAGTGACCTTGTTCAATTTCCTATAGTCAATACAAACACGCCAACCCGTGGTCACTCGGGTAGGGATTAACTCATTGTTATCATTACGGACTACAGTATACCGGATTTCTTGGGAACAACCGAACGGGGCTGACCCACTTACATGTCCGAAATGGGGTAGATAATGCCCGCATCTAACGCCTTAAGAACCTCGGTTCGAACTACTTCTTTCATATTAGGGTTTAGTCTTCGTTGAATCTCCCTAGAAGGTTTGGTATCTTCCTCTAAATAGATCTGATGCATACAAACAGTAGGACTTATACCCTTAATGTCTGCTATGGTCCATCCTAAAGCTTCCTTGTTGTTTTGAAGGACGGTCACTAGCCTACTTTCCTGATCACTATCCAAGTCGGAAGCAACAATCACAGGTAAAGTCTCAGAAGGGCCTAAAAACACATACTTTAGGGTATCTGGTAATGGTTTTAGGTCCAACTTAGGAGGCTCTTCTAACGAAGGAACTAGGGTAGACTTAGAAACAGGTAGAGGTTCAAACTTGGGTTTCCAGCCATTACTAGTGTCTATCAAAGGGGTTGAATCTAACAAGGCATTCACCTCATTAATCACATCATCATCATCAAAATCAATCCCAAAGTGAGCTAGGCATTTCTCTAAAGGATCTTCTAACAAAGTGTTTGGTAATGACTCCTCGACTAATGTTCTTATCATGTTCACCTCTTCTATGCTCGAGTCATCTAGTTCGAGAGGGTAGCTTACTAATATGAAAGACGTTCACTCAATAGTCATATTACCAAAAGACAAATTCATAATACCAGTTCGACGGTTAATGATCGCATTGGATGTAGCTAAAAACGGGCGACCTAAAATTACCAGGTATCTCGGTTCTCTCGGGTCGGGGACAAGGTTGGGTATCTAGGATAACAAAATCCACCGGATAAATAAACTTGTCGACCTCTATGAGAACATCCTCGATCACACCCCGAGGAATTTTAACGGACCTATCAGCTAACTGAAGATTCATCTGGGTAGGTTTCATCTCACCAAGTCCTAGCTTAAGGTACACATGGTATGGGAGTAAGTTCACACTGGCTCCTAAGTCAAGCAAAGCTTTCTCAACACGGTATTTACCTATTGTGCAAGAAATAGTAGGGGACCCTGGGTCTTTATACTTAGGAGTAGTGGTATTCTGAATAATGGACACGGGACTAGCTAGGAAGGCTTTCTTTTGAACATTAAGCTTACGCTTTCGTGTACACAAGTCCTTAAGAAACTTGGCATAAGCGGGAATCTGCTTAATCGCATCCAACAGTGGGAGGTTGATAGTAACTTGCTTAAAAACCTCCAATATATCATTAAAGTTGGACTCCCTCCTAGTTGGAACTAGCAGCTGGGGGAACGGGGCTCTGGGAACAAAGCCTGGTTCAATATGATCCTCATTGGTCTCATTAGAGACTCTATCGTCTCCTCATTTTCTCGCTCGGAAGGGTGAACTACAAAGATGTTCACTTTCGTGCATGGCGACCTTATTGTCAACTTTCTTTCCACTCCTAAGGGTTGTAATAGAATTCACATGATTGTACGATTTCCCTCCTTTAGGGTTAGGATCAGTATGACTAGGGAACCTTCCATCTTCTCTCTCACTAAGGAACTTAGCTATTTGGCCGACTTGAAGTTCTAATTTAGCAAGAGACTGGGAATTATTCTTAAAATTATGCTTGGTTTCCTCTTGAAAATTACCCTGGCTCTTTACTAACATTTCCTGGCTCTGTGTTAACATATCCTGGCTCTTTTTTAGTATACTAAAAGATTCCTCTAAGCTAGTCATTCTATTCTCATAAGGGTTGGAACCTGGGTTGACTCAAGAATTCTTATTATAACCAAAACCCGGGGAGGCCGAGAATTACTATATCGACTTTGATTCTGGCCCTTAGACCAAGAGAAATTAGGATGGTTTCTCCAACCAGGGTTGTAGGTCTCTGAGTATGGGTCATACTTATAACGGTTCTCAAACCTAGCATTGTTATAGACAGCATGAGCTTGCTCTTCACTAACCTGACCTTCCCAAAATGAGTTATCGGGCTCTGTTCCACAACTAGATACTTGAGAGGTTCTATTAGGTTCACCAAGGGACCTATTTTTAGACTGACCCATTTCCAAAGCTTCTAACCTTCTGGACAAAGCATCAAACTTAGCATCTGACCCGAAGCTTGTATCTACCATATTGGTGCTACTTCTATTAACCAAGAGTCTTTCAGGGGGTTCAACACAAGACTCCCACTGTTGGGATTTCTCAGCAACAACTCCTAAGAAGGTAAAGGCATCCTCAAAGACTTTTATTAGTAAATTCACCAAAGACACATAGACTCGACCATGGCTTTGGGTCGAATAGTCTAAACCATCATAAATAATCCCTACAAGTTTCATCTTATCGAATCCATGGTGAGGACACCGAGATAGGAGATCATTGAATCTCTCTAAAAACCTATAAAGAGACTCTCCCTCTTGTTGCACACTAGCACTAATTTTCTGCCTAACAGCTGCAGTTTTATGCTTAGGGTAGAATTTCATATAGAAAGCCGCAATAAGTTCCTGCCATGTTTCAATGGATCCAGATGGTAGGTTGTTTAGCCATGTGTTGGCTTTATCTTTTAAGGAAAATGGGAACATCTTAAGTTTCAAAACTTCATCGATGAAGGTCTTTTATTCTAACTGTCCCACAAATTTCCTCAAAGTCCCTAATATGAAAATAAGGGTTCTCATCATCTTTTCCTAAGAATATAGGGATCATCTGAAGAATACTAGCTTTTATCTCGAAGTTAGCCGTATTGGCTGGCAATTTAATGCACGAAGCTCGGTTGGTCCCAGTTGGGAACATGTAATCTTTCAAAGTTGCCATCGTTGGTACAACTGAAGTACTAGGGGTACTTTCCTCACTAAGAGACAGATTTTCAAAACTGAAGTTTCCAAAAACGGGGATCTCAAAAGAAGAGTCTTCGAGTTCCCCGCCTTCACAAGAAGAACTACTAGGTTTGTCACTAATCAAACGACCTAGAGTGATTCTTTTCCAAGCCCGTTATCTAATGACCTCGGGCATACACTAGAAAAAGAAAATAAAAGAAAAAGAAAAATCCTAAAAGGAAGGGGAGTTCTATGCAAACACAAACAAGGCTGACTCCACCACAACAAACCTAATGATATCTAGCAAACAAAAAGCATGATGGCTCCACTTAGATTGTTTTCTAGACCAGCTTCTAATCCTTTGAAAGGGAATTCGTTACAATCTAAGCAAACCCCTCTGGATCAATCCGAGTTAAAGTAAGTTGAATCAAGGCGAGGGAAGCTCCGTGGAGCTTTGATACCCAAGGCCTCACCGCTATTACAAGGCGGCACAATCATGCATTCAACTTCACAGAAACCATCATGACTTCGAAGTATGCTAAAAGAGTAACCAATATTTTTCGAGCGACTTTCCTACTAAGCTCGTTACCCTATCGGTCTCGTTCTATTCCAAATTTTAAAGCTTAGGTCCGTGCTAAGTATTGTTTTCCTAAGGCGGGAAAGAAGAGAACGGTGATGAAATCCGAACCCTTATCTTGTATGGCCAGGCCTTGCCCTTTACTAGGAAATTAAAACAGCCGTTTTCAGTTCCTCGACATACATGCAAACGAAGGAATACAGTAACTCGCTGACAGGGGATTCGCGAGTGTTTCGACAAACTTACCTCCCGTGCCAGACGGGGGATGAACCGTTATAGTCGACTCGGGCCACGACTCCTATGTCATGTACGAACCCGAGGGGCCGAGACGATATCGTAATCGTCGTCCTTCTCTGCACACAGTTTATATTTAATATTACCCTTCCGTAGGGTTTAAAAAAATAAGGAATGTCCAAATGTCCAAATGTCCAAGTCCAAAAAGTAAAAGTGCAAAAGAAAAGGAAAGTCTAAAAAAAATAAAAAAAAAATAAAAATGCCTCTCTTTTTTTTTTCTCTCTTTTATAAAATATAAAAAAAAAATCTTCTTCTTTCGCTCCTTTCGCTTTGTCTTTAACTCCAAATCTTTAAGTATCCACCAAAAGCTTTGGCAAATTTTTATTTCGCTCCAAATCCCAAAATCTGAAAGGAAAAGACAAAAACCCAAAAACGTAAAGAAGAACAAATAAATAAAAACCTAAAAGAAAATCTAAAAACTCTAGCCTAAAGACAAGCCCGCGTATGATTGACATTTAACTGTCTGATTTGTGATCAGTTAAATAAAAGTTAATTATTGTGTTATAAATAGATTAAGTTTATAGGGAATAAAACTTGAAAAATCCATGTTCTGGGAGTGGTGATTGATTTTTGATAAGATCATAAACTTATATATTCCACAATTCCGATGGTATGATTGTAACTGGATAGTCGGGATCCAAATGGGTATTAATATAATTGGTGTTTGGTTCTATATGTTCGAGAATATCGGATCATAAAACAACAATCAATTCACGTATGAGAAATTTATTCATAATTCCATTACGAGAAAAAATATACGCAACAGGGAGACGAGCACTGAACACATGGGTTGTGTCAAGATGGAAGATTATTGAGTTTATTTTATTTCTACCCCAGTCATTCTTAAATCAATTTTCTTTGACCGGAAACACTTTAGCTTTCCCTATAACAAAAATATTTACTTCATAGTTGTATGTAATTCATTTCTAATGAATAAGAGTTAGTTTTCTCATGTTTTATCATATCTCAGTAATAATACAACACGTCGTCAACTAGACTTTTCTAACATCTGTAAACAAAAAAAAAATTCATTCGAGACGGGTGATTACAGGATTCTACGTTTATGTACGAATATCAAATATAAAGATTTTTAGCATTTTAAACAGTGAGTTTAAAATTTCATAGAAATCGGAGCTTGAAACTATTCCAAAAACATCACTGAATTATAATAATTTTCGTTTAGAAAAACCCGAATTTTGAGCGACTTCATAATATCTTAATATAAAGATTTCCAATCATTGGATTATCTTTGAATATTTGGTATATCTTATATATTGAACTCTTGTATCTCTGTGAAAATTTCATAGTGATCCAAAAATATTCGAAATGGTACGACATTTATAACCATGTCTACATAAACGTAACCTGGATCGGTAATTGATGTTATCTCAATAATGTTGTAGTAAATAGGTTCGTTGAGACTTGTGAAAGCAAAAGATTTTAGACTTATAAAACTTAAAAATAAGGAAAACTTAACACAAAATCGATTCAAGATATGAGAAAATAACCAAGACACTGATTCCACTATTACACATGAATAAATAACGGTAAATAATCCAAAACTCTAATTATTTTTTTAATCCCTTGTTTCTTAATTTACAAATAATTAGGCAAATTCTCAAAAATTAATTGTATCCCCTAAGCATAGATTATCTTAATACAAAGCATAACCTATCTAATTGAATCACAACTAATGACGAAAATTATGCAAACAATTTAAAACTCTGCAAAAGCAGTGATTGAGTGAATTATAAATTATAAATTAGAGCAAATAAAATAGTTACCAATTATTCATGCGTAAATAGCTTCCTCATTGCCTTGGTTGTGGGAGAATTAGCCTCTCATCATGTTGGAAACAAGCTCAAAACTCATTTTTATTGCTCAAAGGAGGTGTACAAATGATGAAATGGAGAAAATGATAAAATCGGGTGTTTGCAACGATTATAAGTGTTGCAAACACTGTTACAAAGAACTCATCATCGTTGCTTTTAAGTCTGCCTTCCGTATTACGACCCTCGTCTGTGAGTCGTAAGCACTGTAGCATAAACGACTGTCATCCGTGCGTTGAATTTTCTTCGTGTTCTTCAATGGCAGCAGCAGCAGCATAATTCTCCAACTCGATTTTTATTGCTCTGTGGTTGCTCCAAACTCTCCCAAACTCTCCGTCCCCCTTCTCTATGCTCCCACAGGCCTTTTTATACTCAACAGGTACGAGAAATCTCAGCAATAAATACCAACAATTCTCTTTTACTCTCCATGCAAGATACGAGATTTCTTTCCATTATTTTCTTCATCAAGCGCATGCAGCTGTTATTTTCTTCCTCATTTACCTTCTACACTCGTCTGGTAACAACCCACACACTCCAAACACGAGCAGTGCACGTCTCAAACTCACAGCGATTCATGATATCCCGTGAATATTTCCATCCACCCTGTTTCCTCCTCGCGAGTTATCTAGCCAAATTTAGACTACGAATCGACCCATACCAACCCTGTTAGGCTCTAACAAGTCATCCCATGAAATTTCAGCCATTGAATCGCATTAAAACTCCTCCAAATGACGAACTGAAAATCGCCGGAAGTGCCACCATTTTCCCGCCAAAAATAAAATTCAAATGGAGAAGAAGGTCAGCCCTTATCCAACAGCTGGGGGTGCGAATATCAGTTGGGTGCCCCTTAGTAATTGGGTTACCCCTTATCCAAAGTGGGAGTCCGAATAGCAAATGTCCTCCAGGGGTGTTCCGAGCAACTTTTCGAGCCGAATTTTCCAACAATCTTTATTTCCAAAAAATACCTACAAACACACAAAACACCATAATAAGGACAAAAACGAGTACTAACAAT
Organism: Papaver armeniacum; assembly: GCA_023531295.1. Classification (NCBI taxonomy): domain Eukaryota; kingdom Viridiplantae; phylum Streptophyta; class Magnoliopsida; order Ranunculales; family Papaveraceae; genus Papaver; species Papaver armeniacum. The sequence goes on from JAJJWW010012703.1 coordinate 234,022, forward strand.
ACGAAACATTGAGGACAAATTAGACACATAAATGCGTCTATCAGTAATACGACGTCATACATATATTCTTATCCATCCATTCGAATTTTATGAAATATTAATATGTTTAGCATAACTTTGCGATGAATCTCCTATAGAAATTTCACATAATCGGAGCAAGGTAAAATTATGGGACAATGACGTTTGGTACCACAATAGAAGTTAACGAAACACAAAATACCACAACTTAACATAATAGCATTCCATTTTTCTATTTGACTAACTCGCCCCCCACAAAACATAAACTACCTAATCATGTCCTCAGACTTGGGGTTGCACATACGTAATTAGATTTTTAGATCCTCGCCCAATATCTGAAGAGAGATAAACGGTATGGTAAAATGGAGTACTTTTCTCATTTATATGGCATACGAACCGCGACATAGTTGCGACCAATTGTTTGGGACATATCCGGAATTCGCTAATTAGATAATACTTGGCTCCGATATATTTGGAAAGCTCGTGGTAGTTTATGCAACTATTTGCAAGCTATGGTATTAGGCATAAATAAACCTCCTGAAAAGACGAGGGTACCCAAATACACCACAATCTTTAAATTATCCATCTATAAGTCCTCTTACCGAAAGTGATTGTCTATGGACAAAATCGAGACAATACGACAAATCGGTATTCACACTTTGTCGTCTATGGATACGAGATCGAGAAAATACAACAATCAAAGTGTGATTACTTGATAATAGGTTCGGACTTAACCAAACACTATATGATCAATATCAAGTAAAAAGGAGTTAACATTTGTGTATTTTACTTTTAATTATAATAAACAATTATAATTTCGGAAATAGAAAAGTAAAAGACACATCAAGATTTTGTTAACGAGGAAACCGCAAATGCAGAAAAACCCCGGGACCAAGTAAAGAATTGAATACTCTTAGAATTAAGCCGCTATATAAAATCTAAACCAAAACTTCGTATGGTTGAGACCGAGCAACTAAACCTAGTTCACTTAGTTTCTTCAGTATCCCTGCGCTTCCGACATTCAATAAGTGCACGCACTGGAACAATTCCTTTGGATCGTATTCCAAACAGTAAAGGAACAACAAATTTGTTTGGTAACAACTATCTCAAGTCATATGTAAAGGCTCTTCCGTTTAAACCAATAAATTCATTTGCCTGGTTAGATCAATTATCCAACAACTACCGAAGTAGCAGAGTTTAGATTTGCAATCAATCAATATAGAATCCAACAAGGAACTATAAAGCGATGCCGATCTTATGCAACTAATAAATCGAATAAATATGATTCTAGTTGGATCCCAGCCGATAAAGGTTGGTGCTACACAAAGATATGAGAAACCAATCAGAAATCTTCTTCGTCTTCAAATCTTCTTTAATCTTCAATTAAACCTGCACAACACCACTTGAATCTCTTGTGATCAATCACGCACAGAACGGAGTCTGTTAATAATAGATTATCACAAGATGTCTTTATATCTACAAATAGTTCTAAAGATCCCGTAGACACTTCGATCTAGCTAGTTTGAGTGAATCTTATATCATAAGAGAAGATTCTCAAGAATAAACAAACTAGGTGCAATCAAAGTTCAACAACCGTTAGTCAATCAAATAAAATCGAAAACTAATAAACTGCAATTATCTAGTTTCCCACCAACGGTACTCGTAGAGCTTCTTGATCCCACAGAAGTCTTTAAACGAGCGGTAGTAAAAGATTTCGCCTAATTATGGTACTTTCCTCTCCGGATAGACGGCTCCACCAGAAACAACAAGAAAGATGATGTTTGCCCGGCTCTTAGGATAGTTTGATAAAAATTCAAACTTAGGTATTTATAGACCATGGATGTTTGGACACCAAGGATTTTCCTAAACCGAATATTCTCAAGATATGCAATAAATGCCCAAATCGGTTTTCATAATTCCTGGAAATGCTCTGTCCAATATTTTCCGAAATCTCTCAATAGAAAATCTCCAATTAGTAAATGCACATTACTAATTTTTATTCTCTAAAGATATGCATTTAATTGCTGGTAATTAAAGCATATAAAACTAACAACCTTAAATAAAAGATTCTTAATTTATTTCGGACCGGGATCTCCTTGAGTAATTAAGGAATATCTTTGAACAATAAAAGATAAGAGTTATTGTTCGTGTTCAAATTATGTTGACATCTTTTGTAAATCCTCTTTCATATTACAATCTTGGAATCGATTATACCACACTTACAAACAAGTTTAGAATTGGTTCATCTGTATTCCAAGACAACTATGTGATTGATCAAGTATCAAATCACAATCATGGGTTCAATCGGTTCTACTAATCACAAGGATTGGTTCTACCTCAATATGGATTACTTGTGATCGAACACACAAGTTACCAGGACCAGTTACGTCAGTTACCAGGACCGGTTACCATATTCTCATGGTATTACTTGTGATCGGTTACACAAGTCGCTAGGATCGATTACACCAATTACCAGGATCGGTTACACCAATTACTAGGACCGGTTACACCAACTACAAGGATCAATTACACAATTCTTTTGTGATCGGTCATACCAATTACTAGGATCGGTCACACTAATTACAAATATCGATCATACCATCTCAAGTGATTACTTAGGATCGGTTACACTAATTAATAAAAACAGTCATACCAAATCATAAGTCAGGCATTACGATTAGTTATACCAAGATACATAACAAGTTATGATCGGTTCTACTAACTCACGCCTATAGGTAATCCAAAGATATGCAATGAATAACAATACCAATAAGCCTAGCGATTTCCCCTTCGATTCATAAAACAAGTTCATGAACGTACTTTCTTTAAACAAATGTAAACATGGTTTCCTAGGATGAAATCTTCACCTTTACCCATACACATAATCACAATAGCATTCATACGATTATGTCGATGTCATATCTACGAAGTTCAAAAGATAAGCGTTCTACTTCGTATTCTAATTCCTTAATACTATGATCATGTGATCATGTCTCACTGCTAGAGTATAATCATTCACAGCTTCGCATTTATGTTTTCAATATAGCAAGACTTGAAAGATATGTTAGGAATGAAACAGGTTCAAGTCAATATTACTAACCTCAAGAGGAAGGATGATGTCGTCGTTGTAGCTTGTTACTTCTTTACATTCTTCAGGTCTTCGAGTAATACTTGTACGTCTCATAATCCTATACTTTCTAGTCTAACCTATACGAAGTTGTCTCTAGTACATAATCAAGCGACTCTTTAGATGAGTTTTGATTCACTAAAATATGACAACCAAACTTGACATACCAACGCTTGGTGGGTTCAACCGAGCTATGCTCTAACACCTCCGGATGTGCCTTCCAAGCATAATTTAACCTAGTTTGAAATTCAATATAATCCTTAGTTTGAATTTCAATGTTTGTTATATTCAAATTACAGAAATCAAATTACATTAATTGAGTTAAATGATTGAAATAATAACTAAAAGTAAAAGAAAACTAGATTTTGTGACGGTTTATTCTTCTTCCGAATTCAGCCCAATTGTGCATAGTGAGATCCTCCCCGAGTCTTAAATATAAACTTATGTTTTGAGTTATCTCTTCTACCATTTTATACCTTCTTGCAGGCACACCATGGAAGGTTGAACGTTTTCCCTCAAATCTTTATCCGGATAACTTGTCCAACTGATATCCTGTCGACTTTCCTCAAATACCATATATTATAAAAAATGATGCAGGTCATCATAACCCTAATCATTTCTATTGGTTTAAACGAACGATAAGGCTCGTTCGATATCCTTCCCACACCCCGTCTGATTTTTGTTAAAATACGTACCTTCTATCACGGTTCTCTTCGTGTTTGGGTACTTCAACTTAAGCTTGAACTAGGGTTGATCACACTGGATAAATTTCGTCCGCCAGAAAATACCCCATGTTATAGTTATTGCCGTTGACGGTAAAATTTGCAGTTGGAGCAGTTCCGTACTTCAGTTCTTAAAATAAAGGCGATATATGCAAAAAAATCGATGTCATTATATGAACCCGGGATGCCGAAAAAGGCATTGCCATAACCAACAATCATAAGAAGCCTCCGATTACAGATCAACAATTGGTTTTGAGTAGTGGTCCTTGTATTGACCTTACCAAGCATAAGGACATCCATGTCACACCGAATACATGCAATCAACTGGTTTTGAGTAGTGGCCCTTATACTGACCTTGAAACAACTGAATATATTGAAAAAATCGAATAATTTTTTGTGAAAATAGAAAATAAATAGAAGTTGTGTGTTAATCGGAGATTTATATAGATATTTATATAGATAGAAGGAGTACATCGATTAAAAAATGTAGCCGTTAACGACCAATCGAAAGACAATCGCCTTTAATTTAATCGATGAACGGCTCAACTTGAACCGAGCATCGGCTAAACCTGAGATGATCATGCCAACCATGGACGACCAGGCCGATCACGGACATGGACAATCGTCTCAACCATTAACGAATTAATCCGTAAGCTTATCAAATATGCTACTTTTCCAAGTCCAATTAATTATAGGGAACATTATCTATGTACCCCTAGTATAAGGCCCCTTGAAATATACCCTTTGTAACTTAAATTATACCCCTAAGTTTAATACATTACTAAAATACCCTCTTTAGTATAATATATATACAAAACCAGTAAGCACTATTCAAAAAAAAAAAGGAACCTACCACTACGGCCCGCCACCACTGACCACCACCACCACCGCCAACAACCACCACCACTGCCCACCACCGCCGCCGACAACCACCACCACTAACCACCACCACCGAGGACTACCACCACCACTGATCACCACCACCACTGTCCACCACCGCCAATAACCACCACCACTGTCCACCGCCGCCGCCCCTACCACAGCCGACTACGACCACCACCAACCACCACCACCGACGACGACCACCACCAACCACCACCACCGTCGACCATCACCACTGTCCACCAACACCGCCAACCACCGCCGCCGCTAACCAACACCACCACTGTCCACCGCCACCGCCGCCCACCAACTTTGTCTACCATCACCGACAACCACCACCACCACCAACAACCACCAACCACCACCACCGTCGCCGATCACCACCAGCAACCACCACTTCTACCACCACCATGTGGAGTCAACTTGCTGAAGTTATGTCCATATCGGAGGCAACTTGCACGAAGTTGTCTTAAAAAATGAAAGCAACTAGCACAAGTTGTTTCCAAATATGGAGGCAACTAGCACAAGTTGTCTCCGAAAATAAAATTATACACAAATGAGTGAACCTAGTGTGAGTCGAACACACATCTTCTGACATATAGTCAGTTGTGCTACCATTGCACCACAGATTCGTCGCGATTACTCTAAGATGTATACGTAAAGATAATTTCCCACTAAAAGTATACCTTAAATGCAGGCACCAGTTAGCTCCACCAGCGAAACCCAGCTTGACATTGAATAATACCCATTGTTGTTGTAGAAGAACATCGCCAGGACTGAGACTCCATGCATAGCTCCATCACCTGGCCATTTGAACCCGCGGAAAACCAACTGCGGCCACAATCAAACTCCGGTATCTATATCTTCATAGCAACTGCAGCCAGACTCTTCTCTCACAACTCCACAAAATGAACAGCAGCAATCCTGGTCATTCCTTCCGAAATAGTCCCATACAAACGTGTTAGATAAGGTGATGCAAGACATAAGAACACCATCCAATTTCAACTAATAATCATATTAAATAGTCTCATACATACCTCGACACCCACTGAAATGTGACTTATTTAGTTCCAGCAAAAGTAGGTGCCTAGGTACCTGCACATTTTACAATAATTTAACAAAATCAGTGCATAAGAGTTCGTTAAAACTGTAGATAGTACAGATCTCTAGATATACTTTAAGAGAACAAAGTTGATATTTAATTTGATAAAATGAGGCAAAATTGATACTGTAAGAGAACAACTAAAATATCCGCTAACTATTTTTTGTATCCAGTAAAAGCGATTAAAATGGAACAAGTTTCTCAAAAAAAAATGGAGCCAACTATCTCAAGTTTCCTCATAATCTGGAATCAACTAGCTCAAGTTGCTTCCGAATTTGGAAGCAACTAGCTCAAGTTGCCTTCAAAAGTGAAAGCAACTTTCTCAAGTTGTCCCCAAAATCTAGAGTCCAAGAAAGAAATGGAGCAAACTAGATAAAGTTAAACTAAAGTTAATCCCAAGCCAGAATGAAACCATGTACATATATTCTTGGCAAACTAGATAGACTCAATAATAAGCTGCTACTTTTTCATTAAAAAGTGATATACCATACTAGATGTTTGTAAGAATAGGATATGCATTTCCAAATCAATCAACTCGTACATCAAATGACTGCCCTCAACAACAAAAATGAGTGACACATCATGTATCCACTAACAAACATCCTACCAGAATCTATACAAATCAAGAAAAAAATGTATAAAAAGAAAAGTGACGTCCACCTGAGTAATAAACAGACATTACTCCACTCACCCCAATGGATGCAAGATAAGCAAAGTAAGAACCCAACACCAAATTGTCCAATCATACTAACATATGCACCAGCTTGTAAAGTGTCCGTAAACTCGTTGGTCCCAGACCTTGCTATTGTTCCCAAATTGTTCACCAAATCTGCATAACCCCCATAAAAAACACATAATCAAAACCAACATAATCATGCGAAATTTTCACAACCCATAGCATGCACCCATAGTTGAGCTAGAATCCAACAAATTTCAGTAAAAATCAATACCAATAGAATCACCTAAAATTTTCAAAACACAATTCAGCTTGCACCCTTAGAAGTTTCAGTAAACAATGTCAACACAAACTGAATCCAGCAATAACATTTCTCACAAGTCACAATACCCGCTGGTCGAAACCAGCAGACCCACTAAGACTGAATCGGTAGACTGAAAGAAAGTATAATGGAAGTACATAAATATCAAAATCCAAGATCCTATAAGGGTATTAACAAGCTAACAGAACTTTACTGTACTTTTACACTTTTCTTCATAAAAGGTGTCGCCTAAAATAGCTATCAAAGCATTAAATAGCTAACAGAGCTAGGAATACAAGTTTTCAATTAGTTTAATTAGAAGTTTTCATAAAGCGGTCATACATCAAACCTAGAAAAAATTCATAAATTGACTAGAGGTAAGAGCATTCCATTATACCTGAGAAGTACAGGTATGCGGGACATATATGATCAGGCATGAAATCTAAGTACTCTAGCCGCATCAGTTCGGCTCAAACTACAAAAAAAAAAAAAAAAACACCAGCAGCACCTTCACAACCACCACCACCATCCCCCCCCCCCACCACACCACAACATCACCCACTACCACATCAAACAACAACCACCACCACATCCAAAAACCAAACAGTTCATTTTAAACTGACATACAAACTTTTGAGATGATTTTGATAAATTTACCATAAAACATTACATTCGATCAAAACAAAACCTAAAAACTACCTAATCTAATCGTACTTCATCAATGCCTTTTTTGTCAAAGTAATCAAAAACCCCAATCTCAAAACAAAAACATATTATAGATTGAATTACATACCTCCCCCACAGCCGCCACCACCACATCATCATCATTACTCCTTGAGTTTTAACAAAGCCTGAAGAATTGAAGTTAGATTTGAGAACCTTGAATTACTTTTTAGGGATCATCTCAAATAATTGGAGATTTCTAGGGTTTTTTGATACAAACTTGATTCATCGATCTCTCTGAAATTCGTCTGATTTTGATTCCCTATTTCAATAAGAAATTGCCATAGATCGAAACCTAAGAAACAAATATCTCGATCGCCTGAATCTTTAGATGATGTTAAAATCACTGATAATAGGAGGAAAAGAAGAGGAGAAGAAGAAAAACAAGATGAAATGACTAGAGGTGGTGCTCGAATGACAATGTTGGTGGTGGTGCGATGAAGATAAAAACGAAGAAATGAAAAGAAGAAATGAGGTGGTGCTCGAATGGTGGCGTTAAGGGTATTTGTGATGGACCCATGGATAGTAGGGGTGTTTTTAACATTCCCACTTAATTATACGGTAGATCTTTGATAATTTGGTGGTGGGAGCGATGAAGATAAAAACGAAGAAATGAAAAGAAGAAATGAGATATAAGGTTAATTAAGGAAATATAATATTTATAATTTCAGATGAAATTTCAATTACTATTAAACACATAGCACAATCAAAATGCATTTTGATCAACACATGTCCAACTAAGGGTATACGTGATGTCATTTCCAATTGATCCGAATAAAGACCTAAATTATTGATAAATTTTAGGGTGTTTTTAACATTCCCACTTAATTATACGGTAGATCTTTGATAATTTGGAGATTATTTAGTATTTACCCCTTACGCCAGACCTACCCAACTCTGACAAATCTACAGATAATAGGGATAATTTGGTAACTCTGACTTGTCCAAAGAATACAGATATAAAATTTTGGAGTAAAAAAAGTGCAGCAAACAAAATCAAACTCAAAACTTTCCGAAATTTCAAGCTCACTTTCTCAAGTTTTTCCCACCATTAATGGCGGCAGAAACAGTAGTAGTAGTTCCAGAAGAAGAAGAAGAAACCCTAAAAAAAGATATTACTAATCTTTCCTTCGTCAACAATGAAAACACACTTTCTCTGTCGACATATTTAGGTTTAAGTTTCAGTGTATTTCTAGGTTTACTACCAAAATTATCAATCTCATTAATCTTATCCTTACAATCTCGTAATAGATTCCTGTCATTGAAACTATATCAAGCTGAAGAACAACTTAAACAGATGAAATCAAGAAGAAAAGAAGATTCAAAAGCAAATGCTAGAGTTGTTGAAATCTTTGCTAGTCATAGAAATGGATGGCAACAGGAAGAAAGAAAATTGTTGCAACAAATTGAAAGCTCTTCTGATGAAATATCAAGTTTAAGAGAAAGAATTGATGAGTTTGAAAAATCTGAAGCCGAGTTGAAGAGTTTTGTAGAGAAATTAGAGAGGGAAATTTATGAAAGGGATGAAATGATTAATTTCATGTCTAGACAAACTATTCATGATGATGAAGATGAAGATGTTTATGTTGATGATGAGGATGATGAGAAGGAAGATGATGAAGTTGGTGGAAGTGGAATTTATGGTAGAAGCTTTGAGGATGAAGTAATTAACAGAGAATTTAGTGAATTACAGTGTTTGAATTACTCAAGGTTTGGTAAAACTAGGGTTTCTTCTGAGCGTTTAGATCCAAACTCAGAAGAGCATTTTGATCAGAGAGATAATGATGGCCGTGGTGAAATGGGTTTTCTTTATGGGAAACAAAATGGTTTTATCAATGCCCCTCCTCGGAAAGTTTGTGCTGATAGAGCTGGTGGATGGCAGGTTTGGCAGTTTTCTCAACTCTCTGGAAACATTGGTGTTATCTACAAATTCAGTTGGAATTAATCTTTAGAAAGAAGTCTTTTTCATTAGTTGGAATTTGCAAAAACACCGTCTATTAGGAGAATTAATGTTTTATGTTTTAGTTGTTTATACATTTTGAGAAAGAAAAATAGATAGTCTACAATAGTAAAAGAGACCAAGCATGTTTGATGGTGTTTTCTTCTCTGAACATGATGTTTGTGTGCCGGTTTTTGGTTAAGCCGTTGATGTATTTGTTTTGGTCTATACCTAGTTCACCAAAATTCAGCTAGTATCCAACGGTTTTACATGAAAGGATTATGTTGAGTGATTATGTAGAATGTGAGAAACAGGCAACAGTAGTGCTAAAACCCCAGGAAGAAAACCCTTGTTAGTCCCTTTAAATGTTAAAACGCCCAAGAATTATATTATAATCGAGAAGCTGTATTAGAATTTCATTAATGTTCTAGTTTGTGATATGTATTCACTCTTTATTTCCTGACAATTTCTATGTGGAAAATTTGAAGTGACGGTCCACCCTTGTAATATATGACGATTCATAGGAAAAGTTGTCATCTCTGGGGGGTTATGTTTTCCTATATAGATTCCAATCGATGTTGTTTGGAGCCTGCAACTGGCTGTAATAGGAAGAGCATGTTCGGAAGTATATTATAATCGAGAAGCTGTATTAGAATTTCATTAATGTTCTAGCTTGTGATATGTATTGTGACGGTCCACCCTTGTAATATATGACGATTCATAGGAAAAGTTGTCATCTCTGGGGGGTTATGTTTTCTTATATAGATTCCAATCGATGTTGTTTGGAGCCTGCAACTGGCTGTAATAGGAAGAGCATGTTCGGAAGTATCATATTTTGCTCTAGTTCTTCAGCTTTGCTCTAGTTCTTCAGCTTACTATACTCAAACTCCTCTCAGTTTTCCTAAATATCTTTTTAATAGTTCTTGACTGACATATTAGCGTGTGATAACCATAATATCAAAAAATAATGGTTGTGTTCTGATTATGGTCATTTTAATGTTCTGTTGCAGGATGCTAAGTATGATTCCCCTGAGCCTTTGTACCATATGAAGCACATTGTATCAAGGTAAGCTGTACATTATTGTTATTGAGTTAATTTTTATCATAATTTTACAATTTATTTTTGAGAATAATAACCTTTTCTTGTCCAGAAGGGAGTCTCCCTGGAAAGCAGACGGTGAATCAACTGGAGTTCCTGCCAAGTTGAAATTGGTTGAGCAGGAACTGCCCAATTTGGAAAGAATTGACAAGTGTGAGCCATTGAAAGTCTCCACATCAATTAGGAAGCAAGCTAAGAGATATCATGCTCTCTCTGGAAAGATTGATGATCTATGCAGAAGAATGGTAAGCTACAACAACTCCATTTCCATTTTTTTCATATGCTTTTCATGTCATTCTGCTTTACTTTCTCAATATTCATAATTATGTGATGCCGGTATCTGATATTTTAGAGTTCCAATATTACATTATTCTCATCGCGGAGTTTCCGTTACTAGCAGTGAAAGCCCTGTGTACAAGATTTAATATAACACCTAACTTTTATTTGCTTAAATTAAGGACCACATAATACTGTACATACAACTACCTTTTAAATATTTTTGTCAAACCATAAACAGTTATGGTCTTCCAAACCAGAAATGGCACTTTTCCAAAGCTCAAATTTAATATGGAAGTTAATGATGTCTTTAATTTTTTTGGGTCATACTACAGGCATATTTGTGACATTGGATTAAATGTGTTTTAGGCAAATTCAGGAACAGGACGATGAGAGTATTGAGTAGTTTGACATGTACACATTGGTAAAATGCAAATTATGGCACTTGGTCTTTGTATACTGTGTCAATACCATTCTGCTCCATAGTAGAACTGTATTAGTAGAACTGTATCAGGCAAATAAATGCAAATTATGGTTGTCGTATTGACATTTTAGTGAGATATCAAGACCAAACTAAAGAACACAATAAGTTGGAGTATTTATTTGAAAACGAAACAAGTTGATTTGAAGCAAAATAATAGTTGTTTGTAGTTTTCCATCATATCTATGATTTTAACCAACCCCATTAAAGGAAATTTGCAATAGCTTCATTACAAACTCACAACTACCACCCACCAACCATTCATTATTGGTTGCATTTGAACCTTGAGATTTATATTGAATGAGCTTTGCTGACTACTAAGCCTTGTAGTTCACTTAGGTTAGGGTAGTCTTTCTTATCTGTGTGTGCATGCTAAAGTTTTTGTTACCTCATTGCAGTGTATGACAACACCAGTCAAATCCTGTCACATGTTAGATATTTTGTGGCAGTGTGGCACATGTACAAACACCACTCAATCAACTGTTGTATTATAAATCAAAGTTTCACAACACTAGACAAAGTTTAGGACCTACCAGGGGTTCAGACATTTAGTACCTTTAGAGGAAATATTAAAATAATTGTCTGCGCTAAATGGAAATAAATTTCTTAGTTCTGGACCTCTGGTGCCTGCGCTAACATGCAATTTATTTAGAATTTCTTTGAAAGTTTCTCATTAGCAAATTTTATGTACTGAATGGAAATAAATTTGTGGCTTTCTGGCAAATATTAAATTTTCTTATTGAGGGGGAATCTTTCTTCATGAATGCAAATCTACTTGAATGCAATTACTTTTCCCTGGTTGGTATTCTGGCATTTTCCCCCCTTCTTTTTATGACAAAATGCTTTCTGTCAGAAAGTGAATTCTTTAATCTTTTTTTTTTTTTTGTGTTGCTGTTATTTTCATATTTATAAAGATCATGGTGAAGATTGCAAATTTTCATTGCAAACCATACGTTTCTAAGATAGTTTTCTGTACGTAAAGGTTCTCTCCATTGTGGTCCAACTATTATGCACTGCTGTTGGTGATGTTGCCAGTTGACCTATTGACATGTCACTTCAGTTGCATGATTTTCATTTTTGATAAATATATTTCTCTGCCGCTATTGGTTAAGTTGTAGTCACTTATCAGTGTTTTTGATTTTTCAGCAGGCAAATGACCCTTCTGAGCAGGCCCTAAATGCAGAATTTCGTACTCGCCGGCAAACAGAATTCCTGCTTGAAGCATATCGTCTTCAGCAGCGAGCAATCGAGACGAGACAAAAGCTAACAATGTTGCAATGTGAAACCACCAACACCCATCTGGGAGAAGACCTTGATGCCCATGCAAAACTTAGCATCAGAAAATCATTAGACTTGATTAAAAACAATTTTAAAGAAATACAGAGGAATTTGGAGGTATGGTTGGCTAGAATTATGGGTGAGCTAGAAGGTGTATTGTCTAGAGAAGGTGCTTCAGCCGCCAAGGAATATTTCTTGTCTAAATTTCCATCATATGTTCGGTAATTGCATCGGCTATTTCTGCGTAACATATTCCACGTAACTTCACTACTTTCAACAGAAATTTAGAGCTTCTGGTTTTGTTGATCTTGTGTCCCAAAAAAAGATCAAAGCTATATGTAAGAATGTAGATGTTTATTTTGTATATGCGGTAAAAAATGTCTAAAATGAAAGTAAATGGAAGGAGCCATTTTGGTTCTCAATTGTTACTTTTTGGTTCCGTCAGCTACCATGTATGCAATTGCCGAAGCATTTCTGAAAACAGCTATTTGGATAGCCCTGGCACACATTATTCGCCAGTGTGTTTAAAAAGAAGTGACGGTCAGCTCCCAAAAAGAAGTGACGGTCAGCTCCCGTATGGGGAAGTAGTACTTTTTCAAATGGGATAGTAGTGGGTGTACCAGCATACGCATCATGTGGGAACTGTTGTACAGGTAATATGTACTGCATCAATATGCGGAAGCCTCAGCAAGATAAACGATTTAGAAGGGTAACTAACGCGCACAATCAAGAATTAGTTCAAGAGAGAATGTCTAGGACCTCTAGGTTAGTAATACGGTACAATCACGAAGATAGAGTCCCAGCAGCATAAGTTAATTCAGTTTGAATGGCAAGTTTCAGGGGTCCATTTGAATTTCATACGACCTCATATATGCATATAGAGGTATGGTTGGGGTTTTTCGATAGACCAACAAAACAATAAGTTGGTCTATCAGAACCGTGTGCTGTGTTGCATCTCTCCAAAGAATACGATATTGTCGAAGCAGAAGGGATCCCAGTTGCATGTATTTCTAGCATCCTAGAACCTTCTTTTTAGATGGATTAAAAAAACTGGGTTAACTGAACTACGCCTATCAGAAAAATACCTTCTAATCTACTGAGAGTGCAATTAGAAATGGCGTTTTAAATATCTTATGCATTCAATAAGATGCAGATGTACTCACAAGTACTTTTTAGTTAACCACATACAATAAAGCGAAATGTTTCTCATTTTTCAGTTGCAGATAATAAGATTTAGGAGTAAATTAAGCAGAAACACCAGCTTCTTCCAACAACTGCTTCACTTTAGTGATGTAATCGTTCATTGCTTCTTCAGTTGATTTTCCTGAGTAAGATAACAAAAATGTGTATTCATCTTAGATCAGCCAGAAGCCATCACCATGGTTACAAAAATGGGGGACATACAATATGAATTTCACAACAGAACAAGAAAAACCTATTCTATAGTAACCAAGTGTCACTGGAGATTTTTACCTTCAACTGATTTCCATGCATCCCATTTGGCTCTTTCCTTAGGACTGAACATTCCAGGGCGGGCTGCAAAAGAAAACAAGAAACTCATTTAAACACGAGAGAATCGATTCAAAACATATGAGACCATTATCTACTTATCAATAAACAATTTGATAATTAGTAACTGATGGTTTCTAGCAATGGTATTATGTACCAGTGTTGACATCTCCAATGGTTGCTTGCTTGTAAAGACTGTAAATAATAAGCAGATTTTCATTTGAGCAGTCAGGTAGAGTCTTTGCCTTCGCAGCATACTCTTCAAACTCTTCCTGCAATAGGAAACAATGCACATACTCATTAGCAATTATTACCTGTTTACCCCTACAGATCAACATGTAATGCATCATCTTCTTCCTCAAAGCTTGTTTTATGTTTGCCTTGGTCAATTAAAATTAGGATCTAATTTATATTCGACCACCTCAATCTGATCAACCATAGATAATTAAACACTACTGATTGGATTGTTGCATGCCCCCAGTGTATGGAACAGTTATACACTGATGATTGGTGGTGAGTGATAAGATTCACCGAAAAAAGTCTAGCTTAGCAAGATCTTTAGATATTTACATCATTAGCAAAAATTATAGATCAATAGTATATTTAATAATCTATGTATGTGTAGAGGTCTGCTCGAGTATGCTTAAATTAGAACCCTTAACATAATCTGACTGGAAACTAATTGTCAAACTAGTTTGAGTATGCTTGAATTAGAACCTTAACATAATTTGACTGGAAACTTGATAACCAAATAGACCATGCAAGTTTCATAAATGGTAACAACAGGGATTGGACTTTTATTTTCCATCTAACTTTCAAATAGTGAGGCACCGAATTGTCAAACTTGTAAAGTGATGGAGCAAAATTCTGGATTCAATAGCCACGAAAAACAACAAAATCCTTAACAATCTAACTTATCCGCCCTAACTAATTGAAATCTAATCCGCAAAACATAACTGAGCTTTGCCTATCCTCTTTGAGAGGTTAGACATGTTCTACCCTTAGTATTTTTTTTCATCTTCTATGACTCGATCCTAGTATTTCTCAGTGATCAAATAACTAAACCTAGTTTCATGTTGTCTACTACAATTACAACCTAATATATCTATATTATAGGATCTAATATAGGATAACCAAAGACCAAAGCCGAATGCATGTGAATAATTTACTCAATTTTGAATTCTGAAGAAAGATTTATAATAATTAAAAGCTATTGACAGACAATTTTCTTCAAGATCTAAACAAAAGAGGGTGTAATCAAACATGGGTGATTGGGTATTTAAAAAAAAAAAAAAAAAAAATCAAAAATTACGAATGATGATATAAAGGATTAAGGGATGATCAAATCTATAGAATAGAAAGAGAAACAGAGAAGAGATGGCGCAAACCTTCAAAGCCATTGATCAACTTCTCCTGGTTTTTCTCTCAAAGCTTTACTCTCACGCAATTTTAGATAGATTCGATGCTATGCTCACCTGCGTAAAACACCAACATCCCCTCGATATTTATATTAACAATGTTAATTAATTATCCTTGCTATCGAAGTGTTATTACGTATTTTGCCACTATCTTTGATGATCCCCGCTATAGAGCCAGTGTTGTTATCGAATAGCCAGTGAATAGCGTTGTTGCTCTGTAATCCAAGTGACCAGAGAGGTCACAGTATTGTTGATCTGTACTCAAGTGACCAGAGAGGTCGCAAAACATGCCCTACTAAGGTGGTAAAACCAAATATCAGCGGTCACGGCTATATGTTTTGTTTCGGTCACTTTTTAAGCAGCGCGCTGATAACCAGCAAGACATGCCCTACTAATAAGTTAGAAATTTTGCACAAGGTAGGAGCATCAAATTATCATCAAGAGATTAATGAGATAACTCGCATCTTGACAAGGTGGTAAAACCAAATCAAAATCACATAGTTGGTTAATACAGAAATTCATTATATTATATTACGAGCATCATATATTCTCGGGACCAGCCTTTATAGGTTCGATATCAAATGGGGCAGCCTCTAAGTTGGGTGTCAAATTTTTTCAAAGTTGAGAAGATGTGAGGAAACGTCCACACATCTTCTCCTCCGTTGCGACATGGCCAGTCATGTATGGAATTTTTTCAAAGTTGAGTTTAAGATCATATGGATGTTGCCCCCTTCAATTAACATTGTTCTCAACTCTTGGCCTAGACCCAACAGCAAGTCAAGAAAAGCTCTTCCAGCTGCAATCATTTGGACCGTGTGGAATGAAAGAAACAATCGAGTATTCAAAAACAAGTCGAGGGTGATTCCTAAAATCATTGAAAAAATCAGATTCACCATTGCTTATTGGTTGTACCTTCAACCTGCTTTCAAAGGGGTGTCGCTGAAACATTTCATGCTAAAGTGGAAAGATGTCGTGTTCGAACCTCCCTGATCTTTCCTTTTTAGTTCAGTTCAATTTGGTCTAGTAGCGAAAAATTTGTGGTTGTTGTGCGTGGTTTATGCTTTTGGGTAGTTTCTTTCCTTTTGATCGAGTAAGTTTGTATCTTGTGTTCATGCTTTGTGAACTTCTTTCTCTTTTCTTAATAAATTTATTTACCGATCAAAAAAAAAAAAAAAGTTGGGTATCAAATTTCTATTTCGAGCTGCAATTAAACAAAGGAGTAATGGACCAATAATTTCATGGAAATAAATCTACATTCAAACAACGGAAAAATTTCATAGAAAGATGTTAATTGTATGGAATTAACTCCTCTCAAACACATCCTGAAAGAAAAATATCAAAGCGTATGTGTTTGAGGGTGAAAACAGTTTCTGCTGGTTTCGGTAATTTCGTGTGTTGTGGGTGAGAAACGAGTCTAAACCCTAAACAATATACTGCAAGGGAGTACTTTAGATTCGAGAGATCAATCTGTACAAATCCGGCTTAAACCAAGAAATGGTCGTTCCATACTTGCTTCGGTCACAAAGTGAAGGAGAAGGGTTGGTTTTTGGGAGGGAAGCGAAGAGAGTGTTGAGACCAGAATAGTTGATTCTGGAAGAGTAGTTGTTTTACTTGTATCAGAAAGTGAAAGCTAACAGATGGGAAAGCTAACAAGTGATTTCTGAGTGTTGTATGCCCCTGACCAAAACTTGTCGTTTGGTGTAAATAGGTAAGACCTATTTATACAAGTCGTAACAAAACGTACTCTGGTCTCGTAAGAAATGGGAACGGCTGAGTAAAGTGGAAGGAGGTGGTAACGGGTAATGCCTGGAATTGATGTTCCGTAATGAAATAAACGTTTCACCATTACTCCTTGTATTTACTAACCGACTCATTCTTATGACACTTTCTTGTAACGGGCGTAGTGTACGCCGCACGCTGTAAACCGCCAAACCAATACCCTAATGAGCATCCCCTAGTTTGTGACATGTGTTGATGTCTCGAGTATTTTCGTGGAAAACGTGTAGCATGTTGCGGTTGCTTGGCAAGTTGAGCTTGGGAGACTTGCCGGCTCGGTGGTGACCCTCGACGGTCGAGATTTTGCATCTTGAGAGGAAGGGTAGCCGTTGATTGTTGCAACCCTTCGTTTTGGCAGCCAGCGTCGTGCATGGCTTTGGCATGTGTTAGGCGCGGCCAAAATTAGGGTTTAGTACAAACCGTGATGTTTGGCTTTGGTCGCAAGTTGCCATGCGTTAGGTGGCGAACTTGTGTGGCTGAGATTTGCATCTCAGATAGAAGGGCAGTCGTTGATTATTGCAACCCTTCGTTTGGAAGTCAGCGGCATGACCAGTCTGGTTTTGGCATGCTCGTGCATGTTTTAGGCTGGGCCAAAATTTAGGGTTTGGTACAAACCGTGTAGTTTTGGCATTGGGCCAAAGGTTTCCACGCGTTGGGTGGCGAACTTGGACGGCTGAGATTTGCATCTCAGGAAAAAGGGCAGCCGTTGATCGTGGCTACCTTCCGTTTGTAGCCTGTCAACTTTGTCTAAATTAGGGTTTGGCATGTTGAAACCCTAATTAGCGCCCTTTACTAGAATCGTTGTAGAATTATCGTACGGACTCGGAGTTTGACGGTCCGCCCCTCCATTCGACCGGAAAAGAATTTCATATCTCCTTTCGCGGGGATATTTAGGTTTTAAGCTCGTTCGGGAGGTGAAAACAGCCCGACAATAAAACTCAGGAAGAATTCAGGAGGGATGCTGCAGGCCAGAGGTGGCATAGCCGCGCCTGTGTCATGGCGGCATGGATGGCATGGCTTTTGGTATGCGCGTGCGGCATGTTGGCGCGGTTTTGGGAAGCTAGCGCGTTTTGGGAAGCTAGCGTGTTTTGGGAAGCTAGCCTCTTTTGAGACCGTGGCAGGTTTGGAGCAACCTGATTGGTCAATGAAAGTAGGGGACCAGCAAGCTTTGGCATAGTTTAGGCGCGGCCAAAATTAGGGTTTGGTACAAACCGTGATGTTTGGCCTTGGGCTAGAAGTTGCCATGCGTTAGGTGGCGAACTTGGACGGCTGAGATCTGCATCTCAGATGGAAGGGTAGCCGTTGATCGTTGCAACCCTCCGTTTGGCAGCCAGCGGCATGTGGTAGGGCCGGCATAGCTTTGGCATGGAGATGTGGCTGGCATGGTTTGCCATTGGCACGGTGGTGCGGATGGCATAGTCGGCATGCCTTGGCGCGGAGACGTGGTTGGCATGGTTTGCCATTGGCACGGTGGTGCGGCTGGCATGGTCGGCATGCGCGGAGACGTGGCTGGCATGGTTTGCCATTGGCATGGTGGTGCGGCTGGCATGGTCGACATGCCTTGGCGCGGAGACGTGGCTGGCATGGTCGACATGCCTTGGCGCGGAGACGTGGCTGGCATGGTCGGCATGCCTTGGCGCGGAGACGTGGTGGTGCGGCTGGCATGGTCGGCATGCCTTGGCGCAGAGACGTGGCTGGCATGGTTTGCCATTGTCACGGTGGTGCGGCTGGCATGGTCGGCATGCCTTGGCGCGGAGACGTGGCTGGCATGGATTGCCATTGTCACGGTGGTGCGGCTGGCATGGTCGGCATGCCTTGGCGCAGAGACGTGGCTGGCATGGTTAGCCATTGGCACGGTGGTGCGGCTGACATGGTTGGCATGCCTTGGTGCGGAGACGTGGCTGGCATGGTTTGCCATTGGTACAGTGGTGAAAGAATTAGTGTTTGGTATATACGAAGATGTTGTCGGTCAATATTAAAGATTCTGCCGTGGAACATGACACATGTATAAAAAAAAAGGTACCCTGATAATTCTTACGTAGGCATGCTGATTGATTTAATAAATGCGCTAGTGATCATAGTGACGTCATGTCAGATGTACGTTTTACGATTTCAACCCTAATAGCCGATTTAAAATAATCTGCCTAGACACGCACACAGCCGACACATTTACATGGCAGTCCAGACACCATCCAGTGGAATGACGGGAAAAAAAAAATGAAGCATCCATCCAACGGATTGACAATGTTCACCGGATTGCTGATTCTTATCCAGGTTTCTTTAATTAGCTAACCAACTAGTCTCCAGAATAAATTTCCTGACGAGATTGGGGTATACCCAAACTAATTGGGGTATACCCAATAAGACAAAATAGGGTCATTTTGAAGTAAAAGAAGCCACCCCTTAGCAATATATTTTTCTAAATGGCTAATATACCCTTGTTTAATTAACACTAAAAAAAATCTGATTAGCTTAATTAATTGAGTTTAGATTGATTAATTGAGTGGATTAAAACTTATGAATTGAAATTTTGTTTTTCATTGAACTTATTTGGGAAGATTTTTTATGAAAAAAATTTGTTTTGAGAAAATCTTTTGCAACGGAAATGAAAGCACACGACCCAAACACTTCTAAAAAGGGGATTGCAAAGCTGTTGTATGAAATCATACTCAAAATTAGATCAAAAATCAACACTTTCGGTTACGAAAGTATAAAAATCAAAGCAAGGTCGACGAATGAAGATCATGCCGGCCAAACTTTGGCCGGCATGATCTTCATTCGTCGACCTTGCCGACTTTATTTTTTTGACACACAGGAGACGACAGAAAAAATTTATTAGCCGGCAAGGTCTTCAAAAAATACCCCGCCGACTGTTGAAAAAACATTGGCCGGCAAGGTATTTAAAAAATACCCTTAGGTTGTTTTTTGGCCTAGGCAAGGTATTTTAGAAATACCCTTAAATTTGTTGTTTGGCCGAGCAAGGTATTCAAAAATACCCTTCCGGCTGTTGAAAAAATTTCTGATCACGCCGCCATGGTCTGTTATGAAAAGTCGGCAAGATATGCATGTTACGACCTTTAGGCCAAAAACACGTAAATCATAATTTTCGATTTCTAACCTAATATAACAATCAAATCACACAACACAATGATGGGTTTGAGTTTAAACATCATTTATAGTCTTCTTTTCACGGTAGGTAGAGTCAACGATTTTTTGGAAAATCAAAGTTCAAGATTTTCGTTTGATGTAAGAAATGGAAGAAGATGAAGGGGAAGAGCAGAGAGATTAGAGAAGAGAGATTATGCAAGATTATGAGTTTTTTAATTTTTAATTTTAGGGTTTAATTTTAAGTTAATTAGTTCAAGGGTATTGAAGTAAAATCAACCTATTTTGTCTTATTGGGTATACCCCAATTAGTTTGAGAAATCCTCAAGGAAATCCAAACGTTTAGTTTTTGCTTGGCATACATACTAGTTTCCCGTCAACCTAAGTTGACGGACAAAATAGGTTGTCCGTCAATGTATCTTAAGTTTTGCTTTTTTCTTCCATGTTTATCCCTCAACCATGGTTAACATGAACCAACTTTAGTTACTTCTCAAATCGGTTTGGAATATGGATAGTTTATAAGACCCGAATGCAATATGGATCGATAGTACATACTGAAGACTAAAATACCTATCTCACAACAGCATGTTTACCCATTATTTTTCTCTATAGAGCATCAATTCACCGATATCCTCCGGACTCGATTCTTTCTTAATTAGATTCTTTGTTACGGCTATTGTTGGCAATTGATGGAGAACCCTAATTCTTTTCTTATTGCGATCTTGTATAGACGAAGATAGGAGAAACCTTGATTTCATGTGATCAGTACAGTACCCAGATTTCAAATTAGTACTTGCATGACACAATTTACAGATTTTAGTAAGGTTTATTAGTGGTGAGTTGATGTATCCACTGAAGGAAACAATTCTTCCGTCTGTTCAAACCCTTAATCACACTGGCAGTTGTAAGCTTATGTTCTTCGATCCTCAATTTATTTGCACCATAGAGTTTTATTCTCTTTGATATTTTTAATACAGTATAATTTTTGTGATTGTAAATTTTTTGTAACCATATTAATTGGTGTGTAATTCTATTAGTAGGTGTTACTAGTTTTACATATGTGATACTTGTGAAAGTTGCAGCACAAACAATTCTAGCTGCTCTAATAATTGCAGGATTTCTAGCAAAGGCATATCAGCTCTGGTTTAGCATCTGTATGAAATCTTAATGTGTTGATTTCTTGTTTACTGGAAGAGGTGGATTTGAGGTGCAAATGAGTGTGAGAGTTGTGGAGGTATTTAATGGGATTCAAGCACATTTATCCGTCGGTTCATCCCCAAAAGTTCCTGAGGTGGTAAGCAAGTTCGCTTACAAAGTGTTATTAGAGGAAGTACATTGGTTCACTATGTGGCCAGCAAGGTATCAGGATCAGGCTACGGAAGGCAGCATAGGTCGTTATTTTTTTGAGAAGGATGTCGAGAGGTTTGTTTTTTTGTCAATTTACATAGTCGAGTAACTGAATTCATTTGGGTGACATTTGATAGTCTGTTTTTATCTTATGCGTATCATACAACAACTATAAAATGAACTATAAAGGTTATTGGAAAATATGATCAAGGAGGACTTAGTTTTGAAAGGGAGCTTCAATGAAGTCGAACTTCTGATTTTCTCGTCAAGCCAGTTACACGGGAGATCTCAACGTGAGTACTAGTAAACAAGTTATAGATTTTCATAATATATCCTCATCACCATCTGCTTAATGTGATCAATGATATCTCATAAACTATATTGTCAGGTATGGCACGAAAAAATAAACATATATTGTTCCCATCACTGTCCGATAATATAAGTTGGGTAGAGTTCTACCAATGTCGTAGATAACTAATTGGGTAAACATTGAAATGATCGTATGAAAAAAATTGGGTATACTGGTAACTTATTTGGATTTTTTTCCTGCAAATGACTTGTGCTCATTTTAATACACCAATTTTCTATGAGTGCAGGTACTATAGCTCTTTGGATGACAAGATGCTTAACAGATCATGTTCTTGGTAGCAGTGAGTTGTTTAGGGGCCGTAGGTGAGTGGTTGAGTTACATAAAAAAAAAAGAAAAAAAAAAATGTATCTTAGACCAAAACTTAATAAAAAGACACTTAGATAGTTTTTAAACAAGCGTGGAATGCAGGATCCAAGGCAACTATCATGACTGGATCAAAAGATCTAATCATGCCGTCTAAAAGAGAAAGGGTGGATCAGCTTCTTGATCCAATCGTATAAAAAAAAAAAGGAGAAAAATTATTTGTGTTGATAAATTTAATGATATGGGAAGGGAGCCAACATCTACATCTTTATCCATCTTCTTAATCTTTCAATTGTGCTTGTTCGACTATCTAATTAGAGTTTATTTACTAATAATTGAATTGAATTTGCAAGGTATCTCCTCCCGTAGTCAATTTGGATTCATTCATTGATTTGTCATGAATAGACGGAGTTTGAAATATAGGTTTTGTAGGTATATCTCTATGAACCTTCACGAGAGCCAGTTTCTACAGATTGTTGTATTTTATTTTTGTTTTGTTTGTAGGGACAAGCAAACCGATAGGTGTAGAATACACCGTATTTACTATATAGAGTTTATGCTTTCTTTGCTATTTTTCAGAATTATGTATCTTTTTCATAATGGAGTCGCACGGAGGAGGGGGCTTTAAAATCACCCAAATTGGATTAAAAGGGCAAATGGTCATCACAAGCAAACATTATCCTGAAACGGTTAAGGGGCAACTCTATTAGGAGAAGTATTAAATGCAGCCAGCTGTGGTTGGGGTATCTCCACTGGGGTACCCCTTATCTGTCAGCCTGGGTGGCTATATTTTATCAATTGAGAGGGTTTCTAAATCGAGGGAGATGAGAGCAGATTTGCTGTAGAGAGTATTGTCGAGCTCAAGTGATAACCGAATAAGATTTGAGGTATTGTGTGAAGTTCATATAACAGCCGAGATGGAGATCGAGAAATCATGAAAGAAGAACACTGCAATTTAGGGTTACGATGATTAATTTGATGCAGCTCAGGTATGGGTTTGTGGAAGGCTAAATCTGACAAAGATCGAGAATAGTGATGGGTTTGTATTCATGAAAGCAGTGGAGAAGACCTGAGTTGATGGTGGAGTTTCTAGTGCAGATTGAGCTAATGGGTCAGAATTGGTGTTGAGGAATTGGTCTGTGATGAAGCTGGATGTATGAATTGCTGCAATGGGTTTAAGTAACTTATGATTGCAGGCAGAGAATGGAGCTGGCCTGAGATGTGGCTGCCCTGGGAGGAACTGGTGTTGGCTGTGATGCTTATAGGTGAATGATGTGCAGCAATTGGTGCTGAGCATCTGTGAAGGCATGAATCTGAGAGTGGCTCTGGTGGTGATAAGCAATGAGTTACACTGGCGAAGGAAGGTTATTGGAAAATATGATCAAGGAGGACTTAGTTTTGAAAGCTGGAGCTTGCAAATTAGATGAATGAGATGCTAGTGTGTGATTTTGAGTTGAAGTCGAACTTGCAGGTACGATTTCTGTTATGCTGTTGTTTTGCAGCGAGAGGCTGGTAATGATAAGCTGTAGTTGGAGATCTCATACGTGAGTACCCTGAGTTGGGAGCTAAACAAGTTATAGATTTTCATAATATATCCTCATCACCATGGATACAAATGGACTGTTGCTTAATGTGATCAATGATATCTCATAAACTATATTGTCTGGACTCACTCATCTGGTTGGCACAGCGAAAAAATAAACATATATTGGTCCATGGTGGGCCGTGAACTTATCTAATATAAGTTGGGGTAGATAACTAATTGGGTAAACATTGAAATGATCGTATGAAAAAAATTGGGATAATGAATACTTGGTAACATATGTAGAAATTATTTGGATTTTTTCTAGAATTGAACTTTGATTAAAATGACTTGTCTAATTTGTGTGTGTTGATAACTCATTTAATACACCATTCATTTTCTATGAAGTGAAACCTTTATCCAATATTTTCACAGTACTATATTTGCTTTTTGCTCAAATTTTGGATGACAAGACAATAGCTGGATAACACTTGTCAATGTTCTTGGAAATGATCGCAGGAAAAAAGCGTAACTTAGTGAGTTGTTTATGGTAGCAGTGAGTTGTTTAGGGGCCGTAGGTGATGAAACTTTTAGTGCGAAGACACTAATTTTTTATGTTTCAGTATCTTATCTGGCCACGAAATATTACAACTGATGTGTACGTGTTGCATAATATTGTTGCTGCAATTCATATCAGCCATACTAGTGAAAATTGAACCTAATCACCTGACATTTTCTAACAGAGGCAATGCTGGCAAAATTATTGTTCATAATAGCTAGCAAGAAATGGAAAGTAGAGAAATTGATGGTTACATTTAGGTACAGACCTGTGTATCATTGATCGGAAGAAGATGGGATTAGATTGGAGAAAGCTACAATGGAAAATCACCATGAATAACGCTCTATTGGGACTCGTAAAAACGTTCGGATTATTCAGACATACATTACTAGGATATTCTTTCAAAGCTCATAGGGATTTGTTTCCTCTTTTTACAAATTAGGAGAGCATGAGACAAATGTTTTAGACTTGCAATTCATACATTAAAGTTATATTGCATTAGCTGTGTATATAAACTGTACTGGAATAAGAAATATGGTGACTTTAGACCACCTAACACTAACATTGTATATCTAATAATTAAGTGCATATTTATAGAGTTCTTGAGATAGTGATGCTCTAAGTACATTAACAAAGCTATCCTTGATGGATCTTATGCGTTATGGCTATGGGATGTCTTCAATGTCGATATTTTGTTGTCTGTAGTAAAGAAATTCAGACCAATTAATACCTAATACTAAAATATGTTCGCACCAAAAGACATTCGACTCAGGTACCCATTTTAATTTATATCACCATCAGACCCGCATACCTAATTTAGTTTAAACGTCTATGTCAATGAGATACCCAATTAATTTTATACGACCACCTGGAAAACAATACTCCCATATGTTTTCTTTTTAATGTTGTTTTGCTGGACATTATATTTTATGAAGAAACATGTATCACTAAGTGTTGTTTTAGTCGGCACCCATTCAAAAGAGAAGTCTGATCTCAAAGTTGGCATGTGAGATCTTAGTATTAATCCAAAAATGTGAAAGGATTTACACGATGGTTCTTATTTTCCCCAGAACAGAATAATTTGGAACGGTGCATCCACTGGAAACCGAAAATCAAGTTCTGAAATAGAAAGTAGTTACTGTAAGCTAAGTTAAATTATAGCAGGACTGTTTGTGGTTTGTCAAGCTAAATGATAAGGCATACCAACAATTTAGACACCTTTGTTTACAAAGATATTTTTATAATCCTTCGCCAGCAAATTTTGGTATGCACCAACTTGAATGAAGGTAGAAAGAGGATTCAGCTTTTAATAAAACAACTGGAAACTCATCGGCAACAAAAACTAATAGGATATTGTACTAACTTATGTTTCACCCAGCGACAGAACCAGGATTTAATGTCCGGGGGGGACTAAAAAATTTTGTTTACTACTCTTGCATCATTAGCTTCATCTCCTTCTGTATTTTGTACTCCTTCAACATTAGTATGTCCACTGTCAACCCTATGAGCATTAGGCACAACTTTTGTATTAGAAGATGAAGAAGAAGAAGAAATACTTTTCAATGGTAAGAAAAATGAATCTATTCTTCCCTTTTAAGGCACTGGACGTCAGAGGACCGCTTAGTCCAAGGCCTGGACACTGACTCGGTGCCGAGCATTCTTTAGCCATACAATTTGTACATCTTCCAAAAGCGGTAAATCCAAGTTTTAGACCTAAAAAAGTTCAAACAAATTTACACCCCCACAATAACAAGAAAAAGTGGTAATACTGAAGCAATATAAAGAGAACCGTATACAAAGCTATTAGTTAGCATAAAATTTTATGTCATCAATTCATATAGAGACTTATTTATGTCACCTTTGCAGTCTTTATCCATTAGAAAGTTGGACAAAGTAATACACATGTTAAAAGGGAATATCAATCTACGCCAAATGTGTATGAATATGGAAAACCAAGAAATTATACAACAGTTGATTCTTCTCGTTTCCATTTCTGACATCTAAATAGCGATGCACATTTTGCTGGCTGGCTTTCCTGCTCTGTGCAAGTGCAGACATGAGCAAGAAAATAGCTTAATCCTACCATTCACATGACAACTACATATATGCAATCTCGGGAAGGCAGCAAATCTATTTTCTGACAATTATTGAAAAGTCGACCATTAAAATTTCCTTTTTCACCCAACTCTGTTGATAAATGATATACAAAGTCCACAGTCAATGCAGATATCGAAATCTTATATTGATGGGAGAGGTAGTGTCGACGCCAATTGGAACTATTTACATAATCATCTAGTTATATCTCCACTAATTGTATGGTGAATTCATATTTTGAATGGGATATGAGAAAATGGCAAATGTAAGATATGGTCATTCCCCCTGACATATTTTGATTCCTATGAATAAATATAAGTCTTCAGATGTTGTTATATATAAGAAAAGGTGCTCTAGGTACCGAGGAATTGCATTATTTATAAGATATGGCTATTTGAAATGATGGTAAATAACCCATGAATTTAGAAGCGGAACATTAAACAACATATGAATGTAAAACCAACAAGCTAACAGATTCTTTCAACATTGAATAGAGATAAAGAAACTTAAAGAAACCAAAGAAACAAAGAGCTTGGGTGTTTCAGATTCCAATTTTAACCTATCAACTTAAAGAAAGAAAGATTAAAAAAAACTTGTTATATTTTTTGTCTGCACAGAGAGGGAGTTATTAGTGGGAAACATGGGGTGAAGTATATTAACTCACGTTTTAACTCCTTGGCTAATTCTTTTTTCTCTTACAATTGCGCTAGTACTAATCCACTTTTACCATATTCTGGGGGGATACATCCTAGCTAAGCCACCCCCAGTACCGTCTCTGGTTTCACCGGATGGAGCATAGACTTTGTAACAACAAACTCGAAAATAAAACATCATTATGTATTTACCTTCTTCAATAATGGAAAAGATTGATATGGCAGCTGAAAAAAACATGAAGCCATATTTCAATATGGTTTCTACTTTCACTAACAATATATTATCACTAAATCAATAAGAACAATGAATTAGAGATAAAAGACATACACCAAAAACAAATACAAATAAGTAAAAAAAAAACCTTGTGGCTTTTATCCAAAAGCTCCGGTGCAGTTGACATGCCAGCGAGCCTGGCACCTATAATTGCAAATTTGAATTTTGGTCCTCTATATATAATGCTCAGGTTCTAGTGAAATAAACCTTTTGGAGTTGACAATGCAAAAGAAATGAACATCTAAGTAATTTAATATCTCTATGCAGGACGAGAAATTCGACATTACCATATGTTTGCTCAAACTAAATGAAATTTTGCATATGTTTGTTAATAATGCCTAATTCCAACAACAATGAAACATGACAAGCTTCATGGACATTCCTAGACGCCTGAGCATACTCAATACAGTAGTGCATATTTTAGTTAACCGTTAATTCATAATAAATTCAGTCAATTTCCTAAATTCAGCTAGTTTATGAACAATTTTATATACCAAATTGTCTAAAACATAAAAACTGAACAAGAACTCTTCAAGTTTAGCATTATATATGAAAAATTGAAAAACTAAAAGAAGATAAAACAAACTTACCATTAATTTCCATATCAGAAACATTAGAATCCAAACAAAATTTAATTCGTTACCTCTATGTTTTGATTTGAATCTTCCCACGATTACGATACACAAAAGAATTCCCAATAATACCATGGTTATAAACAAGAAGATGTCTTTAAATTAAATTTTGTTACTCTTATCGATTGTTGCTCCCGCTGAAGTTACAACTCAAACTGAATCCTACAGAAACCACTTGTAGATGTTGGTGTTGGAATAGATAAACAACTACTTCATAAAGAATCTGCTTCATTTACTTTACCAATCCATCAAGCTCCATGGTCGCTGTTAGGTTTTTCAACTAAAAAGAAGAAGAAATTGAGGGATCGAAGAGGAAGAAAGGTATAAAATGGGGCAGAGAAGTTGGATTTGGGTTTAGTCTAACGATGTGGCTTATTTAATTCACCCATGATCAGTTTGGTTAGGTTAACTACTTAAGGGACTAAAACGTCATTCCAAACCGATTCTTGACCACCCATTTGACTCTGTCCGTCAACTTAGCTTGACTGAAACTTTGTCCTTCTATATGGATGTGCAGGTGAACGGACCCCTCCTAATACAGAGAAATCAATATCAATATATACGGAGTATTATTAAATAGAGAAAACAGTGAACATGTGTCCACATGGGTCTTTTAAATCGTGACAACCAAACTGACAGGCCTTTTAGACTAGAGTCGACCCCATTTATCAAATATGCTTTGGAATTTCTCAAGGGCAATTCATCAAGGATGTGCAGGTGAACGGACCCCTCCTAATACAGAGAAATCAATATCAATATATACGGAGTATTATTAAATAGAGAAAACAGTGAACATGTGTCCACATGGGTCTTTTAAATCGTGACAACCAAACTGACAGGCCTTTTAGACTAGAGTCGACCCCATTTATCAAATATGCTTTGGAATTTCTCAAGGGCAATTCATCAAATATGCTTTAAAGTTTCTAAGGGGTAAAGAAGCAGACTGACTTAAGATTCCAAAATGCAAAAAACCAGTGTACACTACCAAAGGAAAACACATGAAAAAGAATGAAATGCAGCAAAAGCACACAGGGAAAGAAGAGACTACGATGTAAACAAAAAGTACACTATATCCACCTTAATTCGGATAAGCAACAAAAAAGATTACTAAAATTTGCCTCAAAAGTTAAAAAAAACATTCTCTATTGGAAAATGTAACCGCAGCCTCAGAATCACATCCTCACAAGTTAAACTATACCCTTGCATGGTCCAAAATGCTGAACCTTTGATTGATTACCTTATTTCTTCTCTTCCTTCTCTGCCTCAGCAGCCCTCTTTGCCCTAACACCAACATGTTTGGCATTCATCCTCTCTAATCGAAGTTTGGCATAACCTTTTACTGATTTCATCTCGTCAGTAACCTTCACAAGATCAAATGCTGGCCTCTCAGGAACGATGGGCATGAAAGATCCTGTGACCTGGGTTGCAGTCGCTAGCTCCTCAGGTGTAGAATCACCGGCCTGTTAAGTTTTTTCAAGCAAAAACACTAATCAATGCAGGCTTAAGCTGACAGGGTTCACTTAATGGCATGCAATGTTAAATTTTATGGAATTCAAAAAAGGCTGTGGACATTTACCTTGATTTTACCAGCACGTCTTGGGAAGACTACAAGCTTAGCCTTGTATGTCTTCAATCTTTGAACGTTAGTTTGAAGACCCTCCAAGGAACTGTTCCTGCGACGATGATCAACTGAGATACCAATGGTTGGGGCAAGCTTCTTTGGGATACCAGCTGACTGTATGTACAGGGTTAGAATCAATACTGATAAATAAATAAATAAATAAAAATTATGTAAAGTTACTTCAGCCTACTGAATGATCTGTGAAAAGCAATAAAAATTCTTAACAAACCTTGAGCTCTTCAAGAGAGAATCCCCTGCCAGCCCTAACCTTCATGTTGTATTTCAAGGTTTGACCATGAACAACGGGACGAAGTGGACCAGATGTAGGTCGTGGAAAGATCTTCACCACCTTCTTTTGTCTTGCTGGAAATTATAACGCACAATGTGAAAAACAGTTCATCAACAGTAAATTTAAGCTTTGCTAATGTGAAGAACAGTTCATCAATGGTAAACTTAAGCTTTGCTATTATGATAAATGAATGAAAGAAAACTACGTACCAACACGTCTTCGGGTCTTGCGGGCGGGCTGGTTAAACCATGTCTTGACATAATTCTGCCAATGCTTCTTAAAGTGCCCATTAGGGATAACATTGTTATGCTTAACCATGATTTACCTACAACCCACATAGTGTTCAGACCATAAGAAACATCGCAACCAAATGGATGGAAAACTAAATTAATAATAAGTTGAAAACAGAAAAAGTGAAATTCCCTTGTTTAACACTAAATAAGCTTAGCATACTGTTTCTTATGTGGTAAGGATTGACAATTAAAGTAACTGTAAAGGCATTTAACAAATAATACAATATTACAAAGAAACACAAATCATGGCCTAAAATTAACAACAATTGAAACTAGAAGCCCTAACCTCCAGCTAATTGGTAAAATCTGAAGACTGAAACGTCTCAAAATCTACATCTATAATCATATTTGAGATGTAACATAAATATAGAACCTAACCAGGTCCTTTTTCTTTACACTAAATCACCTGTCCAGACTAACAAAACCCCTAAAACTCAAGAAGCCCTAAAAAATATATCAAATCTAGACAACAGAGGATTCGTGAAGAGATAAACAAAATTAAGAGAATAGGCTCCTGTAAAAACACATTAGATAGATTGATATTGCAGGTCTCAGGAAGCATTTAACAATCACTGTGAAGTACTCATTTTTCATGGAAAATGATGCAAACATGAATACAAAAAAAATACTATTCAGGGTCAGGAGTATGGAGATTACCTCTGGGTTGATCGAGATCCGTCCGAGTGAAGAAGAACGCGGAAGAGAGAGAAAGCTAGGGTTTATAATAAGGATGGAGAGGCTCAGTAGTTAAGATTTTGAGTCTAGGGTTTTAATTTATTTTAACTACCTCTTTTAGCCTCGTCTTTAATAAGATTTTTCTTCTCTTAACCTTCGCGGTTTACAGGAGTCAACGTCGGGTGAGCAAAACACCCAAATCCATGAACTTTACCCCATCCAATCCGTATTTTGACTTGTGCACACCCCTAGTTAGCAATTCGGGGTACGGGAAACGTTTGGAACGGAATACGTACAAGTATTATACGGATTTATAAAAGTCAAATTCGGTCAAGAATCCGGTCAACGGTTCGTGATACGGCAGTAATACGGAACGGCATACGTACGTGTATAATTCGTTTCAGAGATATGAGTTCGGTACGCAAAATTCGGCATGTACTAATAGGAAGAAAAGTTCAAATATGGTGGAAAAAATGTGATGTGTGTATAAAAATTTCCATATATACAAAATATATGTAAATTTAGCATAACAGAATCATTAGCTCAGTGGTCGAGAGTCGACTACACGAGTTATATGTCACTGGTTCGAATCTCCCTTCGCGAAGAGTTTTTGGAAAACGAACGGAATGTTTAGTTGGGCCATGTAGTATGGTATTAAGAAAGCCCAATAGCAACTGGGTCAACCGATTTAGTTCGTCGACTCTCGTTCGGAATGTGAACTTCGCGTATAGTTCGTGAACCTGATGAAATCGCCCGTATAGGAGTCGGAGTTGCAATTAGACGGACGAATTGTTCGGTGCCGACCGATACGGAAGAATTCGTGAATCATTCGCCGAATTGCTAACTAGGTGCACACCCGATCAGTCTTGGATGTGGGTGAATTTTTAAAACCGGCAGTTTTTATGGGGTGGACGTGGACGGAATATGACCCGTTCGTTGAACACCCAATCCAGGTAACAATGTTACTATAGGAAATTGGTAAGTAGTACATATAGTTCTTTCTTAATTTGGGTTAGTCTTTTCTCTTCAGAAAACTTTGTTCTCCACTTGCTGATTATCTGAGTGGAGCTCTATCACTCGCATCAGGGTACTTCCTCCTGTAGTCAATAAGAGTATGCCAACCAAGGAGATTCTTTAGTGTCGTTTCAAGGTTCTGCATAGATAGCTAGGGTATGGAGTAAAGGTTTTGTGCGTACAATTCATATATAAGTAAACAAATCTCTACTCAGAAAGTCGAACAAACCACAATACTCGGAATCTAACTAACCACAATCACACATGAATAAATTAATAAGATGGATATAGAGGTAGATGTTTGCGAATGTTGACTCAAGTGAACGGTGTTTCCCATATCTGTTTGAAGGT
The DNA here is from genome assembly GCA_023531295.1 of Papaver armeniacum. Classification (NCBI taxonomy): domain Eukaryota; kingdom Viridiplantae; phylum Streptophyta; class Magnoliopsida; order Ranunculales; family Papaveraceae; genus Papaver; species Papaver armeniacum. The sequence continues at coordinate 266,451 of JAJJWW010012703.1, forward strand.
CACCGCCAAGATGAACCTATGAATCCAATGGATTGAGATACTGGTCTGAATTTTAATATCAACTCAGCTGGCATATACAAGGGAACCAATTTAATCCTAATTATAGATCAACTCATCTGGCAAATACAAGGGAACCAATGGTCGATAATCCTAATTATAGATCAACTCATCTGGCAAATACAAGGGAACCAGTGGTCGTTTTATTAACAAAACAATGATAATAATAACTTTTCTTTTCTTTTCTTTTTCTTTTTTACATTTTTTTTTCACTTTTTGAATCGACGACATGGTTTGGTCTTTTGAATCCAAGCGCATGCTTCTTGTCAGCAGATTACATGGTAATTCTCATGGATCCGGCGTTCCACGCATGTTTAGGCGACGGAGACAGGGAGAACACACACATATTGCTATCCAAGTGTCAATCTTTTTTTTTTCAAATATATACTCCGATTGGTCTAATTGGTCAGGTCTTTGTTTTTTTTTTTTTTTTTTTGTAACTCAATCACTCTATTTCGTCCTAGCAGTGATAACAATTCGATGTTAGTGACCCACCAAATCACTTAGAGAAACAAAAAGTTTATGAAAATAAAAACAGAAAGTGATATGGTGACGATTCCGAGATATGGTAACAACTATCATATAATTTCTAACACATGAGCTCTGTCTTTTTAGTTAATGGGTTCCTCAACTCCTGCAATCAAGATGGTTCCATCCACTTATATTGTCTAGTGTCATCCTGAAGACACAAGTTTCTAGATTTTGAAGTTTATCATGCAAATTTTTTGTTTTTCTATTTTTTTTTAACTAAAGGCCTTAAACTCTACAAATTATATCTATCTTACAAAAACAAATGGTTTTTGTAAAATCCAATGGTTATAGATGTGTTTTTTAGTTTAATCCACGGCCACCATTTGCTTTCAAAGTTCAGAAAGTTGAGAGACAAATCGCGGCTAAGAATCATCCCATGTTTAACGCCCCATCCAACCTTCCATATTCACGCATCCATTATTGTCTCTCCATCCGTTATCAATCCCATTAATGTTGTTTCTCCCTTCAACAAGCACCAATCCGTCCGGCTAAAATTCGAGTTATTTCTCAATTTCCTTACGTTACTTACCATGGATTCCCGTTGTCAGAAATAGGTTTTACTTCGCCCTCTCCATCAATTGTTCATGCATTACGAAAAGATAAAAAACCCATTAACATCTCTCTAATTTCTACTATCAATCCCTTCGACTACATAAACATCAAAAGAGGTACGGTTATCTTCCAATGGTTCTCGGTATGTTTCTAAACCCCTGTAAGTTTCAGTTTGGGTTTTTTTTTCTTTGTTTAAATTTTTTTATTTTGATTTAGTGTTATTGGTCCAAGGTTTTGTTTTTAGTTTTTTTTTTCACTAAATTTTCATTTGATTCTTCGATTTTACTGAATCTCCCATTTGAAGTGGAATGCTACGGTTGAAAACTTGAAATTCAATGTTTTTTTTTTCTTTCGTTAAGACTGTAGTTTGGTATCCGTATCAATCTTAGCCAATGATAATGATTATTTCATCAACTATGAATAAGGTGACTACGGCTAAAACTGAGGAGGTTGAAGAATATAGTGAAGGTGAAGGTACAAGTTTACAACTTCCGTATTATTGTTGAATGAGTTTTGGTTGGTTTTAATCTAGGCGGTTCCCTGTCAGAACCAGCCAACATATTTGTGAGTAGAATTCCTCATACCTTTATCTGTTTCCAACAATTATCCTTCAATTAAGGTATCAGGCAGCTAGCAAAAGGTCTTCATTGACTCTTTGTGATTGTTGTGCCTGCTCTTTTAGAAATTTTATGTTTAATTTTATTGATTTGTTATTCACTGGATCATCTGGATCAGGGGACATACTCTATTATTAATCTTTCAAAAAATACATTTGTATTCTTCGACAATATTATTATTTGTTTTGATTGGTTTGTTACTATATCGTTGTTTTTATTCAATACTCTTACAAGTTTAATATCTCTGCACAATTATACGTTCATATCTACATACTCTCACAGCGCATGGGATGCTGAAGATGCCTTTAGGGGGCTTGAAACACCTCTTCCCAATACTCTATATATGTACAGGCTTTCGATGGAGTCTTCAGTTAATAATCCTATTTTACTTTTATGTTCAGTTGAATTTACAGTTCACACACTTGGATGCCCTGTGACATTATCATAAACAGTTCACCACCGTATGCTTATAGTATGCTTGAGGATATTAATCGGGACCTGCGTATGGTAAAGACCAGGGTTATGTAGCACTTTCGCAGATTTGCCTTAGATATTTCTACGCTTCTTGATGGATCCACAATGCATGGAATGGGACATGCAAAAGATTTGCCTTACATATTAATCGGTACCTGCGCATTGTGTTCAGTTTTTTTTGTTGCTATTGGTACGTACCCAAGCTTAGATGGTTCGATTTCGTCAAAAAGATTGAATGGCAGTATGGCACTACAAAAATGTATAGAATTTATGGTAACAAGGTGCCGAAAGGTCCGGCTTACATAATAATATTCGTAAGCTTTACTTAATAATTTATCTCCAGCTTATAAAAAGGATTATCATATCTTTAAAACTATTTTTTTTTAAATTAGTTTGGCTCTTGGACAAACATTAATATGGGACCTGTTTATATTAAGGATGTTGCATGGATAAAATTCTTTATATATACAAAAACTTTTAAGGCATTTGTGGGGGGAGATCATATGCCAGTAAAGTGCCCTAGCAGCTAATATTGAGAACCTTACCCTGGATACAGTGTGCCCAAGTAATTAACTTGATTCATGAAGTACTGGATATCTGCGCTCTAGAATCGTCCAAGCAAATCCTTGACTCATTATCTGGGATGAAGTGGCAATGCAGAGATGTAATGAAGAACCCAGCAAGTCTGTTTGGATAAATTACCATCGTATTGGGTGGCTGCTTTAGATAGACGTTACCAATTATTCAGAAAGGATGCTTGGAGCAAATTGTAGGAGCATCGATAAGAGGATAGGAAATAAAGACCCGAGGAGTATCAAATTTGCTGAATCTATGCTACAGGTATGTTGTTATACATTATTTATTTAGTTTGTAGCCGAATACCCAATATTAAATCAGTTCTGCCATGTTGAATTGTCAATGTCCGTATTGGTATAATGATGAGTTTTCTTTAAGTAGTTTGTTGTTACTCGGTTGTGTAGTTAGACTCACACTTTTATCTGAATCATTCTACTTAGCATAAACTTATGTTTGTAGTTGCTGGACTTTTTGGTCCATGCTCACACTTTTGCGTGATTGGTTACAAAATCAACTTTGCCGAGTAAAAATAGAACTTTTTTAGCCTAAGCTTTTGTTGTCTACTGAGTACCGAATAAAAACTAGAAACACTGTTACTATGAAGAAAAATATTTGAATCATGATTTCTAAAGTAACATCTAAGTAGAACAACAACACAATTAGGAAATGAACGGTATGAAACTACGAATTGAATGGCTGTCCTTTCCTAATTTTTAAGTCCACAGGTGGGAACGAGTCTGGAATCAAAAATTGAACTACCACACCTGATCAATAAGTTCGCCACCATTTAACTGGGACGTAACGGTCGGGTCTCCAATAATGATGCTACGCAATATCACCACGAGTGATGGGCTATACAATGAAACCAGATTGAGGGTGGAGTTGTGCGCGAAGACCATGTAATTTGAAGAGACAATCTTGACTGGTGACAAGCAGGGTCAGTTGGTTTTCATCCAACAAAATTCACCATTTGATATCATTGTTAGAATTCCAAGGAGGCAGTTTCCAGTACGACACGCCTACACAATGAGTATAAACAAGTCGCAGGGCCAATCAATGAAATTTGTGGGAACATTAGCTTTGAGAAGTCCAGTTTTCATCCATGGACAACTATGTGTGGCTTTGTCAAAGATGGTCAACAACCACAAGCATCAAGCTACAAATTCCAGAGAACAATGAAGGCAACAAGATAGATAATGTGGTTTATCCGGAAATAATTTTGTTGTATGCATATAAGACTATCAGTACTAGATGTATATTGCGTAAGAGTCATTAAAAGTTTAAGTAATTTTACATTTGAATATTGTAATACCGTGAATTCTAAGAAAGACATGAAACAAAAATGTTATTCAATTAATGCGATATCTTATTTGATAAGTAAAAGTTGGTAGTATGGTTTTCATAGTAAGGTATAGTTTGTTTCCACACATACAATTGACCGTATATCATTGTTCAAGATAATTTATAGTGGGATTTTGCGCTTGCTGCTGCTAATGCCATTAAATGGATTGCGCTTAAATGATCAAATGTCTTATCTTCTCCCATTGTTGTTGATTTTTTTTTTTTTTTTTTTTGCTATTTTCTTTTTCTTTTGGAATAAGGTAGTAGTCTATTGTATTTTTCCGTAGTATCAGTGGATTTCCAAAGATTATATTTGTAACTCATAAGGAACTAGACATTAATCCAAAAGGCAGTCTTTTGTTGTTTGAAGTAATTCATATAAAACTCCACAAAATCCACTCAAACAAATAGATTAAATATCTTGAATCAGTCTTACCAATTAAGAAAAACTTTGAATAGTCACCACACCATGAGGTAACAATCCAAAGCCCGGGCTGTTACGGCACGGGTCATACACTAGTACAAATTACATAAAACCCCAACTCATAGTTATTTCTGAACAATAGAGGATAAACACTAAACACGCTATTTAATTGGTATCTAATCCCAACTCAGCCATTATATACCTCATCGTCAAGAAAAAATTCCATTTACTTAGAAAGGCTAGTGTCTATTCTAAATTGTTCAAAAATCTTTAAAAGTTGGAGTTTTGTATACGTCAAATTTTTTCTTATGGAACCCTACTCCCACACTTAAATCAAACATTATCCTCAATGTTTCAAACTTTCAAACCATTACAAAAAGAATAAGAGGAATACTTGAAAAAGACAAGGAAGTAAGAATTGGAATTATGCACCTGATTGACGCATACGAGTAACATTCAAAATAGATTCCCCATATATCAACAATCTAAAAATTTGAGGATCCACCCACAAAACAATCTGCATATAAAACATTAGCTTCAGAAGAATATTAACAAATGGTGGGAAAAGTAAAATTATCATCCCACGAGAGTCACCCCCACACTTAGTCTTTTCTACACTCGGAAGTGTATACAAAACATAAGTGGAAGGCACTTCCATACGCTCCTCTTGGTAAACCTGCATGGTGTTAAACTCAAACACATATGGTGGATACTTGGATGCAAGAAATTCGGAAAGAACTTTAGAATCACATAATTCCAGCCCCAAATGAGGTATTTTCCTAAAAGTCGGTTTAACAAGTCTATGAGAAACTACTACTAGTTTGGGAGGATCATCATTAGATAGAGACTCATGTAAAGGATTAGACAAACCTCGCAAAACCTCTTGTATTTCGGTACCCTCGGTATTGCTGGACACTTCCATTCCCACATCACAAGTATCATCATTCTCACTTGAACTCTTGGTAAGATTGGTTTCTTCTATAACCAAGTCCTCCTCATCGGAAAAGAAATCAGAATCTTCTCCAAGTAAATCATCGTAATCCTTACGCTCTTCACAAATTGACTTCGTATTGAGTATCTATGAATTTGGGGTACGGTGCACAAAGAAGTCATAATCATCATCGCTCTCATACACAACATAAGTCTTACCATCAATGATTGTAGTGTTTCTAGACTCAACTTCTTCCTTTTGAATAGGAGAATGATCATTATGATCATGAGTTGAGCTAGTAGCACCGTCATTATCAATATTTTCCAAAGGTTCATCATCCTCGGAATCTTCTTCCTGGGATTCTTCTCCATTATCAACACGGCGGTTAACCTCATCATGTATGGCCCTAGAAATTGCTTGAAGTCTCTTCCGTTGCTCCCTCTTCTTCCAACTGCTCATATTGTCTAAAGAGTTTCTTTATGTTAACACGTTTTCCGCTACTACTCACAATAGGTTCTTTAGACTACGTCTCCTCCCTTTGAATGGGTCAAAGATCATAAGTACGATCCGAAATAGGTCTAAATACACTATCATATGTTTCACTTGGTACGAAACTCGGCACGTTGGGAGTTGAGTTAATATGGTTCCATGTACGTCGCAAATCCATGAATTCATTAGGGATCTGCAAGAAACTAGATTGGAACGTATGAGAAGTATAACTATCCCCTCATCCTTGTGATTTTTCACTTACATAACCACCAAAAGGTTGCTGCGATGTATGAGAATAATCACAAGGTCTTGTAGAATAGTCATCATAACCAAAAGATTGGTTTTGATTATATCCCAAGTATGGTTGGAAGTTATTGTAAGAATGAGACTGAAAATCAGAACTATTACCATAATATGCATGGTCTTGTGAACCATATATGTTGTTTCCAAAAGGATTCATCACGAAATTTTTTTATGCACACAACTCGTTTAGAGACTTACCTCTTCTTCCCAATTGTGTACACACAAAAAGAGTGATTAATGGTACCTGAAAATAAAATTCTAAGAAAACAAATTAATAAAAGCTTATAATGAAAACTAAATGCAAAAAAAGAAAATCAAATAACAACTCAAACTACCGACTGTTCCCCGGAGGCGGCGCCAATTTTGACGAGGTGTCGAACTCGCAAAAATAAATTCCTTACTTCTCTTACACTAACTAGTAGTACAATGACAAGCAGGTTCGTTCCTAAGGGAGAGTTGAGCTAAAGTTGTCAATTCAATTTCTGAATAAAAATAATGCAAATATGAGGATAAGAATGATCAAGGACTCTTTCTCAGTCACGAAACATGAATCTTAACAATATAGCTATGTTTCCGCAAAGTACCCTCCCGTAACTAATAACCCTAGAATAGTTAGTACGCTCAGCTATTCCGTTATATCTCCCAAGTTCACCAGACACGGAAGCGCTCGACTACCGGATTATACTCATCAAGTTTCCTTGAAGTACGGTCTTTAGGTGTGACTTAAACAAATGCATTAAGTTCCGTGAGATAGGCTATTCCTAGTGACAAACACAAAAGCTCGATTCATCTACTAGTGTCATTCAATACATACAGATATTTAAAAAAATCCCATCGTCAATATCCATATAGTGCTACTTGTATTAAGAATCTCTAGACAATTACGGGTCGAAGAGGTCTCAATTAGCAATAGAATTATCAAGCAACCATTCAATTTGCAACTTAAACGATTGGGAAATAACTTCATAAACATTATTGGCACGGTAGAGAATAAGCAATAACAAAACAGATTGCAAGAAACAGGAAGTTTAAATATCAATTTGGATTCATGTTTGGACGTCAAAATCGTCCCTAATCAAGATGCAATTAGCTACTGGAGTTCATAATGAATAACAAGAAACAGAACAAAACAAGCAAACCAAACAACAAGTGAAGTGAATGATGTGAAGGTGGACTACCGTGGCTCTGGAATTGTTATTGCGGCTGGTGTTGGTCTCGAACTCAAGCCTGTGCAGTGCTCCGATGGTGGATGTATTGCTGCTCAAAGCTTGGTACTAGATGAACTTGTTGGTATGGTATTAGTGGATTGCAGGTGATGTAGTGGTGATAGTCTGTAGATGGCTGTGAAGGGGGATGGAAGGTGAACTGCAGCTGTTGTATATGTATGAGCTGGTGGTGGTATGCAGATTGTGAAGATGGATATGCAGGTGGTGGATGTAGGTGGATATGAATGATGGTGGTGGTGGTTTTTCAGCGAGCAAAGCTCGCTGAAACTAGGGTTGCGGCAGTGGTGAAGGAGGGGTATGAGATGATGCCTTCTGCGGTGTTTTGGTTCTTCTTTTATAGCTTCTTATTCCTGTAAACATGTGACCTAAACAACCCCAATAATCTTGGCCATTCAACATTCTAAACCAACAGCCATAGCACCCTTTGCTTAATTGTTTTCACGGCCCAAAGCTCTATCCAATGTCGAGACTGATTGGTGCCCCAGTTTTCTGTCCCTGTAAGCTTATGTTGCCTTTTATATATGATCCTAGCCTTTGCCAAGTATCCTTCATATAGATCCATCGAACCATGGCAGCAACACACATCTTTCACTGCCAGAGCTCAACCAAATTACCACAGAACTGAGCCACTTCTGATGTTCATACAACTCCAGTTCAACACCCTGAAAAGCAAGCTCTTCCCTCACTGACTTCAAAACCTGCTCCAAACCCTGTAAAACAATGGCAACAATGCTTATCTGTTCACTGTTTTCAAACCCAGATGCGCACAAACTCCATTTCAGCTTCTGTTAGAGCATTGCTCGGTCGAACTCGCATGCGTTGCTATCTCAAGCATGTTTGTCAATGTTAGTGATCAAAACTATAAGTCTTGATTTCTAGCCTATGTAGCTAAAGGTCTCGGACTAGGATAGAAAGTGTAGTTCAGCTCAAGAACTCCATGGCAATCATCATACAAGACGAAGGACTACTCGAGGAACCGGTGGAACTTCATCGACTAAAAGGTATGTGGAGACTTGAACTTACTCAAAAGTCTATTTACTCTATCTCCTACTCTTGAGACAAAAGTCATTTAGACATATAGACTTTCATTATACACATTTGCTATTTCGAGCCGAGTTTAACTCGCCTATCTATTTCTAGAAATATGTGTTGGTAAGCTTTCACTTTAACCGAATTCATCTTTACCTAGTGACAAAATTCATGTTATGTTTCAATCACTTTGGAAATTGCTTTGACGAAAAATGGTCTATGAATAACGGCTATATAAAGTTCTCTGAGAATGTTTCAATGATTAAAATGAGAGTTTAGATTACATAACCATTGGTAGGATATAAGCATTGTTGTGGAAACACATATATGTATAAGTCCTTATTCCTTGAACCAAAGTTTGCGAACTTTGTTGATCAAGAGAAATGGAAGTGGCGCAAGCCAAGTCCGCGAACTCAGTCCGCGAACTCAGTCCGCGAACTGGCGGGGGTTCTCACCCGAGAATTTCTGCTGGAGTTTGTGTACTCCTTCCATGAGCTTAAGTCCGCGAACCCAGTCCGCGAACTTGAGTAGGTTATATCTAAAATCGGTTGTTCTTGAACTAACGTTTATATAAACTAAGGAATGCTTTTGCAAACCGTGGCTATAAAGTTCATGAACCGATTTGAGTGAATCAAACAGTTTTTGCTTCGATTGTGTCTTGTGTAGTTACATAAGATCTAAGCAATTGTGTTAGAGCATGGCTCGGTTGAACCCACCAAGCGTTGGTATGTCAAGTTTGGTTTGTCATATTTTAGTGAATCAAAACTCATGTTAAGAGTCGCTTGATTATGTACTGGAGTTAAACTTCGTATAGGTTAGCTTGAAAGTATTAAAATATGAGACATTACAAGTATTGCGAAGACTTGAAGATGTGAAGAAGCAAGGAGCTACAACGACAACAATCATCCTTCCACTTGAGGTTTGTGATATTTGACTTGAACTTTTTCATTCCCTAACGTATCTTTCAAGTTGTGCATATTGAAAACATAACTGCGAAGCATATTTGAACTCTAGATAGATATAGTATTAAGGAATACAATACGAGGTTTATTGCTTAACTATTAAACTTTATAGATAAGACATCGCCATAATCATTTGAATGCTATTGTAATTATGTATGGGTATGAGGTGAGGATTTCATCCTAGGGAACAATGTTTACATGTGTTCTAAGGAAGTAAGTTCATAAACTTGTTTGTGGACCGAAAAGGAAATTGCCAGGTGTTATTGGTTTTGTTATCCATTGCATATCTTATGAACAACCAATATGTGTGATAGAGTATAACCGCTCACAAGTTGTTGTGTTCTTGGTAGAACTGTTCACAAAGGCCTGACTTATGTATTGGTATAACTTTTATTAGTAAAACCGATCTTAAGTAATCACCCGTGGTATGATCGGATTTTGTATTTCTGACCTTGTAAGGGAAAGGGAACCGATCCTAGTAAGGGGTGCAGTACATCAAAGGGAAACGATCCTTGTATGGGGTGCAGCAAGGTTTATAGCAGAAAGGGGAACCGATCCTATGGACATGTGCAACACATATAAGTTAGATACCATATATATGTGGGGAACCGATCCTAGTACCTAGTCAACCGAACTTTTGGGAAGCTAGTGTGACTATGCACAGTACTCACATGGAGGTAGAACCGAAACCTGTTTTGGTAGAACCGTAAACCCATGATTGTGATTGAATGTTGGTTTGATCAATCACATAGTTCTTGAAAGTCAGATGAACCAATTCTAAACTTGTTTGGAAGTGTGGCAAATCGGTTTCAAGGTTGTAAGTGTGAAAGAGAACTTACAAAGTTAAGATGTCGACAAACTTTGAACACGTACTGTGAATGTTTATTTCTATAATTGTTCAAAGATATTCCTTAACGGCTAAGGGAAGAGAATCCCAGGATCGAAACATAAGCAAGTTAAGAATCTTTTAATTAAGGTTATTAATTTCATTTTATGGGGAAATTACAAAATTAGTAATGTGCATTTACTAATTAGATTTTCCGAGAGATTTCGATCGTTATTTTTGGACAGAGCATTTCCAGGAATTATGAAAACCGAATCTGTGCTTTTATGAATATCTTGAGAATATTTTCGGTTTTGGAAATTCCTTGGTGTCCAAACTTCCTTGTCTATAAATACACACAGTTTGCCTTTCTAGCAAACTAATCCTTTGTAACAAGAGATTTACTCTTTTGTTGTTGTTACTAGTGTAGCCGCCTATTCGGAGAGGAGAGTAACCTAATTAGGCGAAATATCTTACAGCCGCTCAGTTTAAAGTCTTCTTTGGGATTGAGTAGCTCTAGCGCGACCCGTTGGTGGGAAACTAGATAATTGCGGTTTATCTTTGTTTTCGATTGATTTGATTGACTAACGGTGGTTGAAATCTGGTTACACCTAGTTTGTTTATTCTTGAGAATCTTCTCTTCTGATATAAGATTCACTCAAACTAGTTCATAGTTTCGACAGGGATCTTTAGACTGTTGTTAGTTCTAAAGACGATCTTGTGATAATCCATTATTAACAGACTCCGTTATGTGCGTGATTGATCACAAGAGATTCAAGTGATTGTGTGCAGGTTTTTATTTGAATATTTAAGAAGATTTGAAGACAAAGAAGATATTGAAGATCTGACTTGGGTTTTATAATCTTTGGTGTGCACAATACTTGTTTGGGTAAAAGAGGATCCAATTAATAATCGGTTTATCCTTGTGGTAGATTGGATTGATTAATTGAGTAGATCGCCATCAATACGTTTCCTTGTGATTAAAGGTATTGATTGGCTTAATCTTAAACGATTACCTTTGGGTGATTGAACATAAGATAGATCTAACGACCCGACGAAGGATTTTAGATAAACAGAAGAGCCTTTGTCCGACTCATATCACTTGGTTGAATAGAGTTGATACCAAACAGATTTGTTTTTTCTTTACTGTTTGGAATACGAACCAAATGAATTGTTCCAAGTACGTGACTTATTCACAAGTCGGAGGCGTGGGAATACAGACGGAACTAAGTGAACTATAGGGTTAGTTACTTGGTCTCAACTATACGAAGTTAGGTGTGATTTTGTGTAGCGGCTTAATCCTGAGAGTATTCAATTCTGGACAAGGTCCCGGGTTTTTTTTGCATTTGCGGTTTCCTCGTTAACAAAATCTTGTTGTGTCATTTAATTTTATTTTCCGCATTATAATTGTTTTATTATAATTAAACTAAATCACACAAATGTTAATTCCTATTTACTTGATAAGCAATCCTATTGTGTTTGGTTAAGTCTGAACCTTTGTATCAAGTAAACATACTTCGTTGTTGTATTGTCTCGATCTCGTATCCATAGACGATCACACGAAGTGTGAGCCGATTAGTTGCATTGTCACGACTCAGTCCTTAGACAACCACTTTCGGAGAAAGGACTTATAGGTAGGAAAAGTTTTAGCTTGAGGTATATTTGGGTACCCTCTCCTTTTCAAATTGAACAACTCTCTAACTAGTTCATTTGAGTCATTTGAACTTGTTATGGTGAAGAAGAATGTGGTTGATACGAGAGTGATCATATGGCTAACCATTTGGTTAACTATTGTTGAACCAACAAATGTTAATGTTTGGGTACGGTTCATAAACCCAAAATTGAACATTTCATTTGTGTGTAACAAGCTAAGTTTTCGATCCAACGGTTGAGAAATATTAGCTTGAATCTAATCAGGTTTTCATCTAACGGTGAATATTGAATGCTTTGTTACCAAGCTAACATTGATTGCAAACCCTGATTTGAAAGACTATATAAGGAAGAACTCTAGCAACTGGGAAACCTAATCCCCACACTTTACGTGTGATACTAGTTTGCTAAGCTAGAGTCGATTCTCCTTTAACCTTTGGTTTTCTTCTTCTAAAACCAGTTTAACGACTTAAAGACTTCATTGGGATTGTGAAGCCAGACCGATACTACATTTCTTGTAGTTGTGTGATCTCGATCTTCTTTGTTTCTATAAGTACGAGTACAATTGTAATAATTGGCTTGAGATTTATATCTCTGATAGGCAAGATAAAAAAGAAATCACAAACACTTCTGTTTGCACCCAAAATTACTTTTGGGTACGAAACACGATTGAATCGATTATTTGATGTGTATTTTGGGTTAGGAGACGAATTGAAGAAAAAATAAAGAGACACAGGTTTAACGTGGTTCGACATGGTTTGCCTACATCCACGGACGAATCCCCAAGAGGAGTGGTATTTTATTGATATTTGGAATTACAATGCTCTTTTCTTGTATTGGCTACCTCTCTAAATGATTTCTGCTCCTCCCTATTTATATCGCTCAATATCTAATTTCAATATAACTTAAATGGCATTAACTGCTCATTCATGCCTCCATCTTCAATTCTGCATGAAACTGCTTTTGCATGCTTCCTGAATTAATTATGCATCTTTGTGATCTGGATTGATGGTTGTGAGCATAATGGTCGACAGATATGGGTGGATCTTGTTGCAGATCTGGATTGATGGTTGGCAGTGCGATAGAGTACTTAGCTGGGAATTGGTTGGCAGCACTACTGACAACATGAGTGGAAATTGCATGGCAGCACCATTAGCAACATGAATGGAAACTGCATGTCAGCACCATTGGCAAGATGGATGGAAACTGCATGGCAGCACCATCGGCAACACGGCCTTGACATTGACTGATGGTTGACTTTGACCATTGACCGGGCGTTGACTTTGACCATTGACCGGGTGTTGACTTTGACCATTGACCGGTTATTAAATTTATGTAATACTGGGCAGGCTGGTGAGCTGCTTCGGTTGGCTGGTTGGCGGGCTTGGATGAGCGCCAAAAGATGATTTAAGTACCAATTGGGTCGATTATGTGGCATTTTTACTTATGGTACAAACAACTTCGTCTCATCATTTGTGATTCTGCAATATCTTTTTTCGATGCGTAGATTAAGATTATTGTGAGGTGATCAATAATACTAGGTTGTTCTTCGGGAATATAAGTCCGGGTTATTGATTGGTTCCTGTTCACCTTGATTTATCAAAAGACGGAACAAAACTCATAGGTTTATTCGTGGGAGACGGATTTATCTATTCTCGTAGACTTTTACGTGTGATACTGATTTGTTTATTAAAGTCTTTGACTTTGGGTCGTAGCAACTCTTAGTTGTAGGTGAGATCAGCTAAGGGAATCAAGTATGTAGCATCCTGCTGGGATCAGAGGCGTATGAGCATAACTGTACCTTGGATCAGTGTGAGATTGATTGGGATTCAACTAAGTCCAGACCGAAGTTAATTTGGAGTAGGCTAGAGTATGTAACGGCTTAATACAATGTGTTTTCAATCTGGACTAGGTCCCGGGGTTTTTCTGCATTTGCGGTTTCCTCGTTAACAAAATTCTGGTGTCTGTGTTATTTCTATTCCGCATTATATTTATTTATATAATTGAAATATCACAGGTTGTGCGTTGTTCAATCAATTAGAATATCCGACCTTTTGGGTTGTTGATTTAAATTGATTGACACTTGGATATTGGTCTTTGGTACCATCCAAGTTATCTCTCTTTGATAAAGACTCGCGATTTCTATTTGCTTGAGTAAAGATCAAATCGAGAGATTGAGATATAAACTCTTTGATATACTTTTTATCTAGATTGAGTCTGACTGTCTAGTTGATTCTCTAGAAAATATATTGGAGTTTGTCCATACAGATTGCTAAGCGAAATATTGGGTGTGGTTGTTAGACCCCCGCTTTTTCAGCTTCTAAATATACACCTTAATCTCCTCCGTTCACTCCCAAGATCAATGACAAAAGCTTGTGGGCTTCCGTGTTTTGTTGGCTCATCCATATTCGAATCTGATTGAACCCGAGGCTTATGCCAATTAGTAACTTAGATATGTGTTACTTAGCTTCTGAAAACCTTCTCTTATTTCTTATCAAATACCCACCAGAACCCATGAAACACTTGGAGAAAGTAAGCTGGTTGCGGCTGGAATTTCAGTTGTGAAGAAAATTCTTGTTCAAGCCTTTACACAAGCACCTTGTCTGCGCCTGGTAAACTGGTGAAGGTTATGCACTGACCGTATATTGGAGATGGCATAACTCCTTCCCTACAAGCAATAATAATTCAATCACACAACAACCCATTCAAATACTGCCTTCAATCTTCCACATTCATCTCTCAAATCACTAGCAGACAACATATTTTCTACTTTTTTTGACAAGCTCAAACTCTGTCCAAAATGATGCTGAACATAAACCCATTCTAATCATTACAGAGCTCAAAGAATGCCTGCAATTTCTCCTCAGTTCATCTCCATTATTCGGCTGCAATGAGTGGCAGCAAGTTGTCTTCTTCCCTGTTTTCTCTCGGCTTTATTCTTAGAAGTTGAACTCGAGTATAAACCCAAAACTGGTACCACTTGCTCTATATTCTTCTCACCCTTGGAAAAATGTCTTGATCCATCATTATAAACCTTTGAACCCATTGTGCCAGCGTGTAGGACTTGGCAAGGTAATGGCCGTGAACTGTAATGAAGTACTAAGGCTTACTATACCCAAGTTTCGGCAGCTAGTTTTATAAGGAGGGAGGTGGCCCTGAGTGCAAGTGTCTGGTGCTTCAGAAATTCCGGCTTCTTATGTAATTCAGCCTTGTGTTCTTCCTCGATTTTGAATCTGTCAATTCCAACATTGTCAAGCAATGAATTAAGCTCTGGTTTATGTTCTTTCGCACCAGATGACTCCAAAGTACCTATAAAATGCAAAAGAAGCGTAATATACAATAATACAAGAGAAATAGTAAAGAAAAGCATAAGAAATTGAGATTCAAAAGATGTATTTAAGGCACTTATCAACACTCGTTATGGAGTGTGCACATAACATTTTAATCTCAACCATTTATTTAATTTAAGGAGTTATGTAACGAGGGTCGAGATTCTAAACATAGAGGGTAATGGGGCCATCAGTTAACTAATTAACGAATCAGAATAATATGTTAAATATACACTCTTTAGAGGAGTGTGAACAAATTTGGACTCTGATATCAGCCTATTATAACTATACAGGGATGGTAAGTGTTCCGGAATCGAATAAAAAATGAAGATATTGGTTGATTATGTAAAAAAAGGGAAGGAAAGTTTCGGGTTTTGTTGTTATTATATATGGCAGTTGCATGATGAACAAAGGTAAAATATCTTCCCTGAGATTTGGAGCTACCAATTAGAGAAGTTTGAGTTTTAAAAAAAATAATCTGATTACGCGTGAAGATAAAACAGGGAAGAAAATCCCGTAACTTGTTGTGGAGGAGAAACAAAGATTTTTCGAGAGATTTAGAGGACCTGGGGTTTATAAGGGCAGGTACAAGTCCCATAAAGTTTATCAAGTAGTTGGGTGAAGTTTCAAACACCACAGAGCCGAGAAATCGAAGTTGCAGGAAACCGGGTTCTGCTGCTGTTGCTGAAGAACACGAAGAACATTAGACGCATTAGAACAGTCTTTTATTTTACATCATATTCCTTCTATCGTTTCCTGTAAAAGTTCTATATTGCAATTGTAACAGTCAGTTTGTAGCGCCAATAAAACGTTGCAAATTGTCTGCTTTATTAGTTTTCTCTTGTTTTTCACCCTTTTGAGCTATGAACACCTATTTTGAGCAAGTGAATAATTTGAGGAGCTAAACCCCTTAGCTGAGGCGACGGAGGAAGCCATTGTTCCATGAAAGTGGTAAATTTCTATTTTAATTAATTCTTGCATTTTCTTTTATGATTATTTGCATGGAACTAATATTGGAAAATTGATTTTTATTGAATGATTGTGATTCGTTTTGATGGAACATGCTTAGTTTAAGACTTTTGATGTTTCATGCTTGATGTTTGCAATTGTTACTTTGAAAATCTAATAAAGGCAATAAATTAGAATCACTTTAAACGCAAAGAATTGTATGAATATTGATTAGATTGAATCACTTAATTGGTCAATGGTGGAATCCTGAGTCTCAGTGCTTTTTAGAATCTTGATACCAAACTTTCAATTGAGCTTTCTTTATTTTTAGTTTTCGAAATTTAAGTTTAAAATCTAGTCTTTATAAGTCCGAGTGAACGGCAACTTTATTTACCACTATAAAAACAATATCATCGTCTGTTGTTCACCCATAATGAACGAGACATTTGAAGACAGGGTTTTGATAATAACCATCATTAGAGCGGGCTTCCCTCGATTATTTTGAGGACCACCTGTTATGGTAATATTTTTGGTATGCTAAGCGATGAGATCTCATATAATAGCTTTCAATCCAGTAGAGGGGCTTGTCACGTAAGAAAAAATAAAGTCACTAGATAGTAAATTCAAAAGCCCCATATCTAGTTATTTTTCATAATGGCTAAACTACTGATGTTTCATTAGTGATAATTATTCAATTAGGTAATTTAATAAAATTATATTACTGATTCTGAATTAGATTAGATTACAATTTTGATTACGCTAGAACTGAAACCAGTTTTGCATTTGAATATATATTCTATTTCTATCTACGGCTAAGAAATGAAAAACTTTGAGCCGTAACTGGTTTGAAGATTGTTTACGGCTAGGAATTCAAACGTGGCACACATAAGATTCCATCTATCTTTTCCTTCTTCAGTTTACCGCCAGTATTATTGTTGTTGCTCCAACCATGGTCTCTATGGGTAGTTTTGATGAAAGATAAGATTTCTAAGAAGCTAATAACATCATGAAGTTGGGTTGAACAAGTTGCTGCCATTTCCATTGGTGGTTGATCATAATCATGATTCCATGATGATTACTTTCATGAAGATATTTCGAGCTTTAGTGGACATCATTGGGATGTTGAAGATGATAGAAGAATCAGGGTATTTGTGAGATAAAATTTATCAAATAGTGTGGGTGCTGCCGTTATCGTGATGGTGACCGATGAAAGAAAAAAAAAGTTGTTGGTTGTTGCTATCAATGGTTTTTGCTAGTATTTCAGAATTTTATCTGTCAGTGCTCTATAGATGCAGACCTACATAGATCTGTATTCAAGAGTGTTTATATTTGATAGATAACTCACTACATCTGGAGAGTATAAAATATTAACTGATTGTATAACAGATTTATCTTTTGTTATTAGGTAGAAACTTAGTATTAACATTGAGAAAGTACCTGAAATGGATCCTACTCTAGTTGAGATCTAATATTATAATTCTAGCTTTCTTCTCGATGTATTTCCAGGGAAATGCACATTTTCTCAATGTCTGTCATATTTGTCTGTTCTTAAGATATTTTAAGGAGTCTTAGAGTGTAGCTCTGTGACAATGAATCCAAACTGAAACTGGTATATTTTCTAAGATTGTCAAATACTTGCAGGAGAAAAGACAAATATATGAAAACATGGACCAACTCAGGTTGAACAAATTCACAGGAACATATGTAAGTAGAAGAAAACATATTTGAAAAAATAATCTGTCTATTGGAATTCCTCTCTTTGAATCAACTCCATTTTGCAATCAGACGATATACAATTTAAGTTTACACAACATTTTACTTTTGAACTAATTAGCCTAACATTTTTTTTTTGTTCTTATTCTCTATAAGATTCAACAACATGCAGTGACTGTTGCTACCACTCTTAAAACTTGTACAATAAAAGCACGATCCCTTCACACTGAATGAAGGTTTTTTCATGTCTAATGGCATATGTCATTGCATTTCACTCAAGGAGTGTGTCGACCATATACGTTACTGCGCGAAAAGCTTTATACAAAATTTATTTTCCATGTCATTCTTCATGATTACTCCCTGATTGCAATACAAAGTTAAGCAAGTCATTAAACTAACCATATAAAAAAATTTATCCAGCAAATCCTGGAATGTAATCACGAGCACGTATAAGGAGATACATAGCAGGAAAGATGAAAACCTTTTCATTATTATAGAATCTATAATGGTGGCATGGGTTACATCAAAATTTGGATTCCAAACTCAGATCCTTGATGCATCAACTTGTTCGCCAAGCCCATCCTTAGTATTCAACAGCTCATTTGCATATCTTTCCTCAATAACAATTTGGTCCCAGGAGGAGAGGGAAAGATCAGCAGAAATTAAAGGAGCAACTACATAAGATGAAATCCCATGATGATTTGCATTAACAACAAGACTGTATATTCATACTTTATTAGTAGTGTCACATTGATGCGTGTCGTAGGTGCTCTAATTAATTCACTTATATTCTACTTTACTAATGAATAATATAGTAGCAAATAAGATTTGTTCCCACGAAGAGCAGGGAGATTTAGTTGTCAAAAATGTCAAAATGGGGGGTTTGTTTTAGATTTTAGAACAAAGTATATAACAAAGCAATTGAAAGTAATAAAGTTTGCAATCAATGGAGAGAAATATGATCAGGGAATCCTTTTTCGTTACAAAACAGTCATCAAAGTAGCATATTCATCTATTCTTTGTAAATCACAGATTATTACCAACCGTAGGAAAGCAAGTACGCTTAGCTATCCCCAAAATTCCTTATATCAATGGAAAACAGGTCCGCTTAGTCTCCAAATTCTATCCGCCTGAACCACCCCGAGGTACGCTTACAAGATGTAATTCATTTGAATGCCTTAAGGTTTGTGAACTTAGGTTTGATCCTAGAAGTTAAACTCAGTACGCTCGGTCCACTTACTAGGGTTGTTTTTACTTGCGATTGCTCCACAGAATCCCTATGCAAGGTTTCGAAATTTCTACTTGTGTAAGAGTTATTCAACAATTACGGATATCCTAACTCATTACTAGCATTAGATTCACTAATAAACTGACTTAGTTGGCCACCTAAACAATTTATCAATCAATCATAAAATTATTAAAGTAAAAACAAACAATAATCATATGAATAATTTTTGAATAGATTTGTATGCTAAATTGAATCATGTATTAGAACTAGAATTCATCCCCAATCACTAAGAAGTTTAGCTACTCATGGTACTAACAAACCCATGAGTTTCATATGATAAAATGATAAAGAAATAGTTACGGTGATGGAAATAGCTCCAAACCCTAGCTTTTCTTCTCTTGAGTTCTCCTCTCCAATGGCTTGATAAAAGATTGTAAGGTGTTCAAATTGGAGCTGCGCCCGTGTACCAAATCTCGGTCGAATGGTTGCCAAAAACTAGCCAAAGTTAACCCAAGTCGATACCAAAAGCCTGTTCACGTTCAAATCACAACACATGGGCTCATGCTCATGAAGAAGGAATTCGGCCCATTTCCCAGTCTAGCTCTTCACTCTTTATCCGCGGACAAACATCCCTCTGGGAAATATTTTTTTCCCCTGAGTTTCGATTTCCTCCCGTCAGAATCACGGTCACTAAAGCCACCGTGAGTTTCCAAAGTCCCTGGATTTTCTTTTTACTACGGTCAATAACACGGACACTCCTCTATCAGTGAAAATAAAAAGTTACGGGATTTTAGTTTTCTCCCTTGGACATTCACAGACATAACACACTCCGTGAAATTATTTTTCCCTGGATTTTTCTGTTTTCCGGCTATCTCACGTACCCTCTGGTCACCGTGAGTTTTCTGAACTTCTGAGTTTTTAAGCCTAAGCTAATAAATCCCGTGTATACCGGGCTCTCCGTGAAGAGCTCTTTCTTTCTCTCTTTAATCTTCACCATTATCGGTCTCAACTCCTTACCTGACGTCCCACTCGAGCATAACAGGATCCATCTTATCGACCATCTTAATTACTATTCAGCTCCACTACAGTCCCAATCTCCATTAATGACAGCAGCCTCTCACTACTATCACAAACAGCTCCATCAACATCTGCAGTTTCCATTATCGCCATCTCTGTCAAAGACTATCGAGATTGACCAGTTCATCAACATCCTCATCTGCCATGAATGACAGCAATCATCACTCGAGTTTCAACTCCAAAACTCGAGCCCAAAACTTTGTACAGCAACACCCTTCGAACATCATCACCAGCCAACCACCACAAACAATCGTTCTATATGGCGCCCACTTTTTGTGCATCCATTTGCACCCGGTATTACGTGGCTTTCTTTCATAAAAGTAAAGGAAAAAACAGTTTTGTTGACTATTAGTGCTTAGTTTTTAACCGTAGATCAAGATCAACGGCTTAGATTACAAACATACTGGGTTTTGTTCTCCTTCATGGAACTACGGAAGAAGAGAAGACGAAGATGAATATTAGGGCTTTCTTTCACTCTATCTCTTAAAAATCATCAATTCCTTGCAGAATCCAACCAAAAATCAAGTACCTATTTCCATTTCTCATAATTAAGTAGTCAATCATATTCTAGAAAGGATGTCACTTGTTGATACAGAACAAGTTTCTTTCAATACACATGGGATTACCATATGTACACAAGTTTATTGCAACTAGGGTTTTTTTTTTTTTTTTTTTTAGAGTTAATTGCAGTTATGTTTTGGAACCTCATTCAGTCATTGTAGGTAACGCAACTTCGATAGAACTAATTCATCTCAATGACTTCAACGAACACAATGTAAGAAATTCAGTATCGATCCAACATGATTAAAAAATGAAACTTGGAGGTGGAATAAAGAACAAATTCTTACCTCTTTGTAATAATCCAAGTGCGTCAATGATTCAATGGGAAGATTTTTGTAGAAGATGCCAGAGAAATACTAAGGTACTTAGCAGAATCAAACAGATTTTTCCGCAATATTATTCCTCGGTTCTTAAAATAATCCCACGTAGGCGCCACCTAATAGTGGGTGCAACTGGGTTCCAAAAACTGGGTGCCATATATCATTTTCGTTTAACTCCATCACCCAACAATGGCATCACCATGCTCGAGTTCTTCATTCTCCAACAACACCCATAGCTTACCCATTGACAGCTCGAGTCTCAACTGGTTAGTAATCTCTTCCCGTTGTTCTTCTTTTCGTTGCATCCATCTCCTATGGACTTTAATGGCGACAACATCATCTCCTCCATGCTGCTCGAGTCCTCGACCATACTCTGCAGCTCTCGGGTTCCTCCTTCCACCCGATAATGGCAGCAACCCAGTTCTTTGTCAATAGCCATTAACACCAACTGCCGTAAACAGCTCCATCATGATCTCTCGATGATCACCATCAACAACACAGCTCTCCATTCTTCTCTTATCACCTCATTTCCCTCATCACTGGGTAGTTACATCGCAACCAACAACCCATTTGAACTCCAGAATAAAATATCCTCCATCTGTCTTCAACCGGATTCTCGCCTGAAAACTTAACCCGCAACTCAAGTTTTCCTGTGAGTTGGAGAAGATGATGGAAGCCCGTAGTAGATTATCTGGGTGCCTTTAGTGACCCTCCTTAGCCTGTCAGTTTCAGAAGACTGACATTGCAATTCCTATCCCTTGCCTTTCAAATGCCCAAAAGATCTTCGTACGATGTCGGAATGACTTCGTTCTTTCGCCGTTGGCTTGGTCTTTTCGTCCTCTTCAAGATGATACCAAGAACTCCCAGACTTCAACAAGTTCCTCTTGGTCTTTGGCCTTTCTCCATTTGTAGCTAGCTTCTTTTGTTGCACAATAAAGTGCAAATTCACTTCTTTTGGATGATTCACCTAATAAAACACAAATAGAGAAAAAGAAACATAATATATAATAATTTGCAGTAATATAAGCAATTACTAGCATGGATTCGACACTAAATATATGCAAAATATGCACTTAACAAATTCCCCTAGACTTGGTTTTTGCTAGTCCTCGAGCAAACTATCTAAATACAACAACTCCATGTCGTCGAGATTACGGTTGCACTTAGCATGTGCAACAGGCCTTTAAACCCCTGGGTGTCCCTAGTGGACGAGTTATAGTATCGTGAGGGTTTACTAGAGATATACCCACAAAACCTACTTTTCCAACTTACTAGTTCTCCCAAATGATATCATCAAACACGTTAAGAAGACATAGATATTCTGCACACTAGTCATAAGAAGTTAGACATATATATGAACACAATCTCATCCTTAAAAGTTGAGAGAGAAATAACCATCCCTTATCGAAAGAATCCGGGTTCGAGAGTAATCAAAAGTCTCGACTCTGCCTCACCAGAAAGGGTTTTATGAAGTTGCTCTCAATAATAAACAACTTTTTTATGGGTCACACGTGTGTCCAGGTAGGAATGAAGAGAGAATCCTGTGACACGTTAAATAGTAGGAAGGAAATACCCTCCGAATTGTTTTGAAAACCCACATCTTTTATCATTTTGAAAACCCTTTATTTATTTTTCTGACGATCTATAAGAAAGGAAATCAACCACTTAACGAAGGTGGGAATATGCTTACTTACCTCGTTATCCGTTCGACGTGCAGTTAGCACCACTCTCACATCATCCATAGAAACGTCTTTTGTCTTCAATCCTTGTCTTCATCTTCGTTTTCGGTCTTCAACTCTTGATGATAACTCTTGAACTTCGTAGAATCTTGACAATGTAACTCTTTTTCTTCAAATCCTTGTTGCTTGAAACTTCATTATAAATATTTCTTCTTTCCATTGGCTTTATTGAAAGAACAAAACTAAAAACAAACCACAATATGATACAACAAATTTTTCTTGTCTCTTTTTTTTTTCTTTTTTTTTTTCACCCTTTTTTTTGTATGGGACAAGAAAAATAAATCAAATACAAAATAAAAAAAATAAAACTAGTAATGAACCTAAAGAAATTTTCTCTTGTCTTTTTTTTTTTCAATCAATATTTTTTTTTTTTGAAGACGAGAAAATAAAACAAATACAAATAAAGATAAAATAAAAATGCAAGTACAAAGGCCATGGTGTAAGTACTTTACCGCTTGATTCTTCACAACTTGTATGTCTTGATATCATAAGCTTCTTGAACTCTCATCTTGATAATCTTCGCTCTTGTACATAAGTCTTCAACATGTAGAAATTCTGCTCCTTGTTTTGTTGCTTCACTTGAATCTGAAATCTGTTCATATTCTGTACTGTTGCCTGTAAACCTTAAACGTCTTCAACTTTCCTTGTAGATTTTGATGTCGCTCCTCTTGTTGATGATGATGTGTTTCTATGGACCTGTTGGTGTAGAGAGAGATAAAGTGGATGGTGCTAACTACGAACAAGATTACAAGTGGTATGTAAGTTAGCAATTCGATGTCACCATCATGATTGATAAAATAGCACTCAAGAGATCAAAGTAGTGCTTCTATTGGTGTGAGGTTGGGTAGCTCACCATTCTACCCGGAATTAACGTACGGTGACACACACTCAAAAGAAAGCTCTTTAGTCATTTATAAAGAAATCTGGTCTGGTGCCTCACATGATGTAAAAATAGGTAGTCTCCACTATAGGGGACCACAATTCTACTACCGAATTCATTCTGCACCTCATTTGCCACTGGCATGGTTAAATCCAACTTTAACTCTCAAACAAGCAAGAAACCCGATCATGTTCTCTGTCATCTTTAAGTTCAGTCACTCTTGTGAGAATTTCGATGTAATCTTAGCGACATGTATACTATGTGACTCTAAAGTAACTACAAGTTGGTGTTTTTCATGCAAATATGTACAAAAAAATTAAAAAAAAACTATATGCTAAATACCCCCCCACACTTAAACTTCACATTGTCCTCAATGTGAAAAACCGAAAGTTCTGAATTCAGATAAAATGCAGAAACTGTATACATTGGTAAGGAATTTGGAAAAACTCCATTTCACAAAAGTTGTTCATCTACGTGTTTTATACAAAGTGTCAAAAGGGCACAGTGTTTAGATAAACGGTCTGACAGTTATGGTCTCTGGACTGAACTACGCGCAGTCTGAATTTTTCTGACGAAAAGGTATTCGTCAATAATTTCTTCTAAAGTAGATTCCGGACTCAATGAAATTAAACATGGGGATGCAAATATCATATGACAACAATAAAAACAAAAAATAAAAGGGTTTAAGGTACAAAACCTATGGGTTGCTTCCCATTAAGCGCTTGGTTTAAAGTCGTCAGCCCGACTTGGCATTCTCCTTACTACTCCTCCAGAGGGAGTAAATCCTGAAGTTCAATCACGTCCACATTCTCCGTAGGGAAGTTTTCGTAATATGGCTTCAATCTATGGCCATTGACTTTGAAAGTTGTTCCTGTTGCGAGACTAGTAACCTCAACTGCACCATGAGGAAAAACATTAGTAACAACAAACGGTCCACTCCAGCGGGACCTTAGCTTACCACGAAATAACTTAAGACGAGAATTAAATAGAAGAACTTTTTGACCCACAACAAAACTCTTTCGAGAAATCATCTTGTCATGGAAAAGTTTAGTCTTCTCCTTGTATATACGAGCACTCTCGCAAGCATCGTTACGTATCTCCTCTAGCTCATTAATTTGTAGCTGCCTTTGTTTCCCCGCTTTGTCATACTCCATGTTGCACATCTTTACCGCCCAAAATGCCTTATGCTCAAGTTCAACTGGGAGATGACAAGCTTTTCCATAAACCAACCGATATGGAGACATACTAATTGGTGTCTTGTATGCTGTTCTATACGCCCAAAGTGCATCGTTGAGTCTATAACTCCAATCCTTCCGTGTAGCATTAACGGGTTTCTCAAGGATGAACTTAATCTCACGATTTGAAATTTCAGCTTGCCCACTAGTTTGTGGGTGATAAGGCGTACCAATCTTGTATGTGATGTTGTACTTCTTGAGGAGAGCATGGAAGAATTTCTTGAAGTGCGAGCCTCCATCACTGATAACCACTCTTGGTGTAATATGTCTAGAGAAAATATATTCCTTCACAAACTCACAAACAACTTGAGAATCATTAGTAGGGGTGACTTTAGCTTCCACCCATTTAGAAACATAATCCACATCAAGAAGTATATAAAATTTTCCATTCGAATTAACAAAAAGACCCATAAAATCAATGCCCCACACATCAAAAATCTCGACAGTGGGAATAGGATTGAGTGGCATTTGATTTCGAGCACCTAGATTGCCCGTTCGTTGACATCTATCACAAGATTTGAAAAACGCATATGCATCCTCAAATAGGGCAGGCCAATAAAATCCACTCTCAAGGACTTTGAGAGCGGTGCGTTTTGCACCAAAGTGACCACCACAAGCATAAGAATGACAAAAAGATAGAATTGACTGAAATTCAAAGTTTGGTACGCACCTGCGGATAATTTGATCAGCACCATATTTCCACAAGTAGGGCTCATCCCACACATACTGCTTGGCTATTTTCTTAAGCTTTAGCTTTTGAAAATTAGACATCGTACTAGGTACTTGCCTTGTAACCAAATAGTTCACTATATCAGCGTACCAAGGTGTTGATTCTTCAATCGAGAAAAGTTGTTCGTCTAGAAAACGATCCTGTAATGGGAGTTCTTCTTCGGAAACAACAAGTCTACTAAGATGATCAGCAACTGTATTCTCAACACCTTTCTTATCTCTGATTTCCATATTGAATTCTTGTAGCAAAAGAATCCAACGTGTGAGTCTTGGCTTAGCCTCCTTCTTTTTCAATAAGTACCGTAGTGCTGCATGATCAGAATATACAATCACATTGGTACCCACCAAACTAGCTCTGAATTTTTCTAATGCAAATACTATAGCCAACAACCCTTTCTCAGTAGTAGAAAAGTTGATTTGAGCATCGTTTAGGGTCTTTGATGCATAATAAATCACATGTGACCTCTTGTCTACTTTTTGACCCAAAATAGCTCCGACTGCATAATCACTTGCATCACACATTAACTCGAATGGAAAACTCCAGTCAGGTGACTTAATAATTGGTGCAGTAGTCAACAATTCCTTCAATTTATTAAAGGCATCCTTGCACTCCTGGTATAAGTTAAAGGCGACCTCTTTCTGCAACAATTTGCACATCGGCATTGAGATTTTGGAGAAATCTTTGATAAACCTCCTATAAAAACCTGCATGACCAAGAAACGAGCGAATCCCCCTCACCGAAGTGGGGTATTGTAAGTTTCTAATCAATTCTATCTTTTCCTTGTCAACTTCGAGCCCTTGGGAGGACACGATGTGGCCAAGTACAATTCCATGGTTTACCATAAAGTGGCATTTCCCTAGTTTAAAACAAGATTAGTGTCTATGCATCTTTTAAGCACAAGTTCAAGATTATTTAAAAAAATATCAAATGAATCGCCATAAACACTAAAGTCGTCCATAAATACCTCAATGATGTTTTCCACATAATCAGAAAATATACTGACCATACATCTTTGAAAAGTGGCAGGCGCATTGCAAAGACCAAATGGCATTCTTCTATATGCAAATGTACCGAAAGGACAAGTGAAAGTAGTCTTCTCTTGATCCTCCGGTGCAATAACAATTTGATTGTAGCCCGAATAACCATCCAAAAAGCAATAATGTGAATGTCCCGCTAACCTCTCTAACATCTGATCAATGAAAGGCAAAGGAAAGTGATCCTTGCAGGTAGACGAATTGAGATTTTTGTAGTCTATGCATACTCGCCATCTTGTTTGAACTCTTGTAGGAACGAGTTCATCATCTTGATTTCTAACCACAGTGATACCTGATTTCTTGGGCACCACTTGCACCGGACTAACCCATTTGATGTCAGAAATTGGGTAAATCACCCCCACACTTAGTAATTTGAGGATATCTTTCTTCACGACCTCCATCATTGGGGGGTTAATCCTACGCTGAGCATCACGTACTGGCTTGATATCATCTTCCATAAGGATTCTATGCATGCACATGGCTGGACTAATGCCTTTGATGTCAGCAATTGTCCAACCAATAGCCGTTTTGTGCTCTTTCAGAACCCTAAGGAGGCGTTCTTCTTGTACTGCTGTGAGATTCTTTGTAATAATGACTGGAAGATCTTCCCCATCACCCAAGTAAGTGTACTTTAAGTGATCAGGTAGAGGTTTCATCTCTAATTTAGGTGCCTGCACAACAAAAGGTAAAGGAACTTCATCAGTTACAGGTAAAGAGATATATGAAATATTACCTGTTATAACTTCTTGTGATGCCGTTAAAGCACCACATGTCTCAACAAACTCCTTGAGAATATCAACGTCCAAGTTAGGTATGCCATGGACGTCCAAATCAATGCTATTTTGTAGCACATATTCAAGTTCATTTTCTTTGTTCAAATCAAACATTTGTTGTGCTAACGAACCAATAACATCAACAGAAAATGCGGAATGGATATCACTTGGATAACGCATAGCTTCAAAAATATTGAAGCGTATAACCTCTTTGTAAAACTCCATGGTGAGTGTCCCAGTATTACAATCAATCTTCGTCTTAGCAGTCTTCATAATGGTCTCCCAAGAAGTAATGAAGTAGACGAACAATTGTCCCCATTCTGCATATCCACAACAAAGAAATCAACCGGAAAGATTAGTTCATTCACTTACACCAACACGTCTTCCACGAGTCCCTTAGGATATATGTTAGACTTATTAGCTAATTGAATGATAATCCCTGTCTCCTTTAAAGGTCCAAGATTCAATGAATCATAAACATCGGCTGACATCACGCTGATGGAAGCTCCCAAATCAAGCAAAGCACGCTCAAACCGTTTGTCACCAATAGTAATTGGCACTGTAAAACCACCAGGATCTTTACACTG
This sequence comes from Papaver armeniacum, assembly GCA_023531295.1. Taxonomy (NCBI): domain Eukaryota; kingdom Viridiplantae; phylum Streptophyta; class Magnoliopsida; order Ranunculales; family Papaveraceae; genus Papaver; species Papaver armeniacum. Next base: position 294,590 of record JAJJWW010012703.1, read on the forward strand.
TGCAGGCATCTTCTTTAGCAACAAAGCTGAAGCACTTTCTCCCACCTGAGTGATCTCATTAGCAATCAACCTCTCCTTCCCTGTACACAAATCCTTCAGAACTTTGGCATACCTGGGTACCATTCTGATGGCCCCAATAAATGGAATGTTGATATGCACCTTGCTGAAAATATCCATAATCTCCTTGTCTAGAGCTTGCTTCTTTGACTTGGCAAAACGACTAGGAAAAGGAGGTGGTCTGGTGAAAGTAGGAACTGTGTCCTTAGGTTGGCCAGTTGAGGTTGGATTTTCCTTTGGAACGGTTTCCACCACTAGTTCCTCTTCCAAGTCGTGACTAACCTTTTCTTGTTGTTTTGGATCTTCTGTTTGCTTCCCACTTCTTAGAGTTACAACATTGACATTCACTCCTGGATTCACAAAAGGCTGTGATGGCAACTTTGCCGAATTTTGTGCTTTTATTTCATTCATATTTGTAGCCAATTTTCCCATTTGAAGTTGCAAGTCTTTTATAGCCATATCTTGTTTCTGCAGAATTGCATCTTGACGCTGAGAGTTTGCTTTCTGTTCTTGAGCATTTGTATCTTGCTTTTGCATCATAATCTTCATCATCTCCTCTAAATTAGAACTCTGAGTCTATTGTTGAGGCTGAGGTGGAGGTTGTGGTCGGAACTGTGGTTGTTGAAAACCAATTTGTCGCCCATAAGGATTAGGAGTTGCAGCTTGTTGATTTGCATAACTGAAATTTGGGTGATCTTTCCAACCTGGATTATAAGTATTAGAGTAAAGATCATACCTTGGCCTATGATTAGGAAACACATCATTCACATGTTCAGACTCTTCTTCATAAGTAGGAATAATCACTACTGCCATTTGTTTTACTACCTTCTCTATGTTGTTCATCCGTTGCTTTGACTGTGTAGACTCTCTCATTTCGCTAACTCTTCTGACGTTAGAGTTGTTTCTGGTGTAGAATTGTTGAGCATTGGAAGCCATACTCTCAATCAAACTGGTTGCCTGCGAGATTGTCTTCTCAGTAAGTGAACCACCGGCAGCCGCATCAATCAAATTCTTCTATTCTAGAAGTAATCCTTCGTAGAAGTATTGAATGATATGTGTTGAGGATATATTATGGTGTGGGAAGCTTTCCAACAACCTCTTATACCTCTCCCAATATTCATATAGAGACTCCCCAGATATCTGTAGAATGCCACTAATCTCCTTACGAACGGATGCCGCTTTGGAAGGGGGAAAATATTTCTCCAGAAATAGATTTTTCATCTCAGTCCATGTTGTAACACTCCCTGGAGGAAGACAATACAACCATTCTTCTGATAAGTCTGTCAACGAGAACGGGAAGGCTTGTAACATCGCCATATCTCTGTCTGCGGTTGCATGCCTCAGACTTGTCATTGTGTTCTGGAACTGTTGAAGGTGTCGATTTGGATTTTCACCTGGATGTCCCTTGAACTTTGGTATATGATGAAGTAGATTCGACTTCAGCTCCACTGGGTTAGCGATTGTAATACACAGTGGTTGCGAATCTAAGCATGGAGATGTCAACTCTCTTTACTTCCTCTCCAGAGGTGGAGCATCTCTCTCGTCGTCTATATTAACCATCTCTTTTGTAGAGGGTTCTTGTTGCGACTGTGGACGTGCTTGTAGTACCGTTCCCTTGCGAGTTTGAATTCCGTACCTTGGGTAATTCCAATCCTTTGATGCCAAAGATTAAGTACCTGAAACAAAATTCTCAAAAGCTAAATAAAAAACTAAAAAAAAGACTAAAAACAAAAATAAAACAAAAACAAATAACAACTAAAGCTACCGATTGCTCCCCGGTAGTGGTGCCAAAATTTGATGCGTGTCGTAGGTGCTCAAATTAATTCACTTATATTCTACTTTACTAATGAATAATATAGTAGCAAATAAGATTCGTTCCCACGAAGAGCAAGGAGATTTAGTTGTCAAAAATGTCACAGTGGGGGGTTTGTTTTAGATTTTAGAACAAAGTAAATAACAAAGCAATTGAAAGTAATAAAGTTTGCAAGCAATGGAGAGAAATATGATCAGGGAATCCTTCTTCGTTACAAAACAGTCATCAAAGTAGCATATTCATCTATTCTTTGTAAATCACAGATTATTACCAATCATAGGAAAGCAAGTCGCTTAGCTATCCCCAAAATCCTTATATCAATGGAAAAAAGGTACGCTTAGTCTCCAAATTTTATCCGCCTGAACCACCCTGAGGTACGCTTACAAGATGTAATTCATTTGAATTCCTTAAGGTTTGTGAACTTAGGTTTGATCCTAGCAGTTAAACTCAGTACGCTCGGTCCACTTACTAGGGTTGTTTTTACTTGCGATTGCTCCACAGAATCCCTATGCAAGGTTTCACAATTTCTACTTGTGTAAGAGTTATTCAACAATTACGGATATCCTAACTCATTACTAGCATTAGATTCACTAATAAACTGACTTAGTTGGCCACCTAAACAATTTATCAATCAATCATAAAATTATTAAAGTAAAAACAAACAATAATCATATGAATAATTTTTGAATAGATTTATATGCTAAATTGAATCATGTATTAGAACTAGAATTCATCCCCAATCACTAAGAAGTTTAGGTACTCATGGTACTAACAAAACCCATGAGTTTCATATGATAAAATGATAAAGAAATAGTTACGGTGATGGAAATAGCTCCAAACCCTAGCTTTTCTTCTCTTGAGTTCTCCTCTCCAATGGCTTGATAAAAGATTGTAAGATTAGAAGTATCTCTTATATAGGTGTCCAAATTGTAGCTGCGCCCGTGTACCAAATCCCGGTCGAATGGTTGCCAAAAACTAGCCAAGTTAACCCAAGTCGATACCAAAAGCCTGTTCACGTTCAAATCACAACACATGGGCTCATGCTCATGAAGAAGGAATTCGACCCATTTCCCAGTCTAAGTCTTCACTCTTTATCCGCGGACAAACATCCCTCCGGGAAATATTTTTTCCCCTGAGTTTCGATTTCCTCCCGTCAGAATCACGATCACTAAAGCCACCGTGAGTTTCCAAAGTCCCTGGATTTTCTTTTTACTCCGGTCAACAACATGGACACTCCTCTATCCGTGAAAATAAAAAGTTATGGGATTTTAGTTTTCTCCCTTGGACATTCACAGACATAACACACTCCGTGAAATTATTTTCCCCTGGATTTTTCTGTTTTCCGGCTATCTCACGTACCCTCTGGTCACCGTGAGTTTTCTGAACTTCTGAGTTTTTAAGCCTAAGCTAATAAATCCTGCGTATACCAGGCTCTCCGTGAAGAGCTCTTTCTTTGTCTCTTTAATCTTCACCATTACCGGTCCCAACTCCTTACCTGACGTCCCACTCGAGCATAGCAGGATCCATCTTCTCGACCATCTTCATTACTATTCAGCTCCACTACAGTCCCAATCTCCATTAATGGCAGCAGCCTCTCACTATTATCACAAACAACTCCATCAACATCTGAATTTTCCATTATCGTCATCTCTGTCAAAGACTATCGAGATTCACTAGTTCATCAACATCCTCATCTGCCATGAATGACAACAATCATCACTCGAGTTTCAACTCCAAAACTCAATCCCAAAACTTCTACAAAAACACCCTTCGAACATCATCACCAGCCAACCACCACAATTTAACTCCATCACCCAACAATGGCATCACCATGCTCGAGTTCTTCATTCTCTGTTGAGATTATTAGTCCCACATTGTTGGGCAATCTAAGATCCTGCGATTTATAATCCCTTAGGGCCTCTCCACTCATTGCCAATTGGTTTTGAGTTGGATAGCCATATTCTAACATGGTATCAGAGCAGGCTATTTGCGACGAGTCTTTGACTGCGCCTTTACTCCGCGTCACCCGATTTAATTGTCCACGTGTTAGACCCAACGAGGCTACACGTGAGGGTGCATGTTGAGATTATTAGTCCCACATTGTTGGGCAATCTAAGATCCTGCGGTTTATAATCCCTTAGGGCCTCTCCACTCATTGCCAATTGGTTTTGAGTTGGATAGCCATATTCTAACATTCTCCAACAGCGCCCATAGCTTACCCATTGACAACTCGAGTCTCAACTGGTTAGTAATCTCTTACCGTTGTTCTTCTTTCCGTTGCATCCAGCTCCTATGGCCTTTAATGGCGACAACATCATCTCCTCCCTACTGCTCGAGTCCTCGACCATACTCTGCAGCTCTCGGGTTCCTCCTTCCACCCGATAATGGCAGCAACCCAGTTCTTCGTCAATAGCCATTAACACCAACTGCCGTAAACAGCTCCATAATGATCTCTCGATGATCACCATCAACAACACAACTCTCCATTCTTCTCTTATCAACTCAGTTCCCTCATCACTGGGTAGTTACATCGCAACCAACAACCCATTTGAACTCCAAAAGAAAACATCCTCCATCTGTCTTCAACCGGATTCTCGCCTGAAAACTTAACCCGCAACTCAAGCTTTCCTGTGATTCGGAGAAGATGATGGCAGCCCGTAGTAGATTATTTGGGTGCCTTTAGTGACCTTCCTTAGCCTGTCAGTTTCAGAAGACTGACTGTGCAATTCCTATCCCTTGCCTTTCAAATGCCCAAAAGATCTTCGTACGATGTCGGAATGACTTCGTTCTTTCGTCGTTGACCTGGTCTTTTCGTCCTCATCAAGATGATACCAAGAACTCCCAGACTTCAACAAGTTCCACCTGGTCTTTGGCCTTTCTCCATTTGTAGCTAGCTTCTTTATTGCACAATAAAGTGCAAATTCACTTCTTTTGGATGATTCACCTAATAAAACACAAATAGAGAAAAAGAAACATAATATACAATAATTTGCAAGAATATAAGCAATTACTAGCATGGATTCGACACTAAATATATGCAAAATATGCACTTAACACACATACAACAAGATTGTATTAAAAACCAAATAAAATTTCCAAAATCTAATGTAAAATATTAACAGTTCGGCAGTAAAGAAAAGATAGTCAAAGTTTATTTCAGATGTAGTCTCGAATTATATCGTTTGCTGCAACACGATCAGCACCAACAATAACCTCTTAGACTCCCCCTTCCTTCATTAATGCATCTGCTCCAGAATCTACTATTAGCGTGGAAGGTATTTTATAATGATCCAATTCATGAGTTGTTAGCATGGACTCATGAAGTTCAAAAAATGCACTGAATAGTCATCTCTAACGCCCGACAATCTTCTAATAACCACATAGGGATTTCACCTATTATACTATACTCTACAAGTACAATACATAAAAATCTTCGTACCTGGTCAAATGGTCGAGTTTCAGTGCAATACGCATGTTATAAGATTCCTTCAGTATAAAGTGACCGAGTGACACCCATGGTAGTTCCATATCCAACAGTTGCAGAGCTGACAAGAAGAGAAAAATCAACAAAATCTCCAAACAAATCCTAGAATACAATCAATAGAAGTCTTAAAAATTCCATTGATTACCACAACCCAAAGTACCTGCCAATATTGCAGTGAGTTAAGGAAAAGATCTTATTCGAGGTCATCCTAGCTTATAAGAGACTTGCTCCATAAGATCTAGTGCTTTTTTCGAGGCGACATCATCCTTCAGCATGGTTTCAGCAGCCATTACGTAATCCTTCAATTTTAGGATAAGAAGAATTCTTCGTTACTATTTAGTAAAGATATTTGTTGTGGTACATGGTTAAAGGTGTTGTACTGTAGAAATTGGTGTATGGGTCATTCATAATGATAGATAGATTCTTTTAGTCGTTACTTGCAAGCACCTACGTATAACATATGTTATCTGAAAGAGAATTGAATATTGCTCATTCATAGAGGATTCAAAAATTATGATGAAACAAAGATATATTTTTTCCATTAAAAGGTACTTCCGATGAAACAAATTAAGATGTGTTAGCTATAAAGTGAGTGCACTCTGGATGCCCTTTTTTTATGCATTTAGCAACTCCGTGCTTCTTTGAATGCGATGCACATGTCAATTAGAGGTCCAAATCTAATTCAAGATTTGTATCTTATGTTTGTGAAGTTAGTGAAAGCAAACTAAGAATATTAAACAATAAGTTTTTTATGCTACCAGTATAAACCATACCAGGAGTATGTAGATGAACGAAGGGTCCAAAGTCACCAAGTCCACCTTCGCTTTTTATGGGAATTCAGTATAGACAAAAGTCTTGGAAAAGGATTCCTTAGCGATGGTAATTTCCACCGTGCAGGCATTTTCTCCCAAGCATTTTCATCTGATCTTTTCTGAACTTCTTGTTGGCAAACCATTTTCCACCTTGTCAACCCATGACATACCTATAACCAAAGCAACAAACACAACAAAAACCTAACCAAGGAAGCTTGGAGATTATTGCAAAATGAAAAACAATTATGGGCAATTTTTTTGAAACGAAGATATTTTTCTAATACTACGGGATTGCATACAAAGAAGAAGAAAAAATCCACCTAGGCATGGCAAAGCATCCAAGGTAGGATGCAGCTTGTTAAAGAATTCAGCTTCTGGTTAGTTGGAGATGGAAATAAAAATAACAACTTGGAATGACAAATAGATTCAAGGTAAACAGTCACCTCGTTTACCAACTGTGGAGTTGGAATAACAAGCAATTACAATCAAGTCTCCGACCCGATGTATCAAAATACAAGATCTTGAAAGGTAAATGTTACCATTGCTCTCAACACATTCTCAGTTTACCTCCCTACATATCTACCCTTCTCCTTCATTGTGACCGAATTGAATATGGAACAATCATTTCTTGGTTTAGGACAGAGTCTTACAAATTGATCTCTCGAACTCAAAGTACTCCCGTGCAGTGCATCTGTTAAAGGTTTTAGAAGATTCGCGTAATCGAGCATCTGTTTACTCCACCATACTTTACATTTTAACCAGTAAATCGTTTTTGTTAGAGCATTGCTCTGTTGAAACCAACAAGCGTTGGTATGTCAAGGTTGGTTGTCATATTTTAGTATCAAAACTCATAAGTCGCTTGATTAGATTACTAGAGTCAACTTTGTTAGGTTAGACTAGGAAGTCTATAAATGTTGAGACATATAAGTATCACTCTGAACACCTAAAGATTCTGAAGATGTATCAACAACGACGATAACACTATCCTTCCACTTGAGGTTAGTAATACATGACTTGGTTTGTTTCTATTTTTTTTTTTATATCGTAAGCTTTCAAGTCGTTTCTGATTGAAAAATAACATGCGAAGTTATATATGTGAAACTCTAGTATAATAGACTTGATCATCATATTGTGATCAAAGTGTCAAGGAATAATATATATCAATAGTGATAAGTGCTTTATATTGGTATATTGAATTAAGAAGTATAATGCTTATCTTTTGAACTTCGTAATTACGACATTAACATAATCTTTGTAACTCGTTACTAGATTGTGTAGTGAACATAAGTTTGATTTCATTCCTAGAAAACCATGTTTAATTAGATTAGTTTAAGGAAGTAGACGTACGAATTTGTTTCTTAGTTGTAAGGAAATAAAAAGGATTGATGGTCCGGTTTTCATTGAAGATCTTAAGTGTGGACCGATCCTAACCTATATAGGGACTCAAGGTATGTAGAACCGATCCTAACTTATGTTGGGAGTCACGGTAGTTACGATCCCTGCCTATATTGGGAGTCAAGGTAGATACGATCCTAACTTGTTTTAGGAGTCATGGTAGAACCGGTCCTAATATGCAAAACCGATTTCTATAAGTCACATACACTTTAGGGTCTGTGTGATTTGGAATTTGGGTTTGCAAAATAAGAAGTTCTAGATGTCGACATAATGAGTAATTCAAACATGTGCTTAAATATTATTTCTTAGTTGTTCAAAGATATTCCTTAATACTTAAGGTGGGATCCCAAACCGAAATAGTAGAAAATCTTTATGAGATTTTCGAAATTAATATGTTTTGTTTTGCCAGCAATCAAAACATATCTCTGGAAAGATATATATTAGTTAAGTGCTAGCTAATATTGAGTTTTCCATGAAGGTTTCGGTTATACAGTTGGATATTGGTTGGAATTTATAAAACCGAATTTAGGTGTTTTATTGCGTATCTTAAGAATATCTTTGGCTATAGAAGAAGTCGATCTCTCGATACATATTTGTCCTTTACTGTTTTGAAGACGATCAAAAGGGTTGAGTGCTTAAAGTCTTCAGAGAGGCTGAAACAACTTAAGATAGTGGACTATATCTTAAGATTTATGTGCATTGGCCAGATTGGTTGTAGGCGCAGGGATACCGAGGAAACTAGGCAATTAGGGATAGTTTACTTGGTCTTAACTATACGAAGTTGGTAGTGTCTTTGTATAACGGCTTAATCCTGAGAGTATTCAAAACTGGACTAGGTCCCAGAGTTTTTCTGGATTTGTGGTTTCTTCGTTAACAAAATCTTGTTGTGTCTTTACTTTTACTTTCTGCAATTATAACTATTGTTTTAGTTATAATTAAAAGTAAATACACTAGACGTTAATCCCAAGCACTTGATATTGATCCTATAGTAAATCAGTCTTGTACCGTAACTATTATCACGTGATTATCTTGTTGTTGTATTGTTTTGATTTTTTTGTCCATAGACGATCACACGAGGTATTAGACTTATAGGTTGATATCGAAAAGATTTTGATGTACTTGGTACCCTCTTCATTTCAGTTTGTAAGTGATTATCCTGTTGTTGTATTGTTTCGACTTCTTTGTCCATAGACGATCACATAAGGTATCATACTTATAGGTTGATATCGAAAATATTGTGGTGTACTTGGTACCCTCGTCATTTCAGTTTTTACCCATCAATAATTTCTTAATCCCCGACACTTATGTGTCCTAGTTGCTTGCTAGAGTCGTTCTATATTAACCAAGATTTAATCTGAGAAACATAATTAGGTTTACGACTTAAAGACTTCACTTAGGGATTTGTGAAGCCAGGCCAGACTATCTTTTACCTGATAGTTCTCGTGTCTTGATCTTGTTCTTATTGATCGTTGAGGTTCTCGTAAATCTCCGATCAGGAACGAGATAGATAGAATCGCAAAGTTCTCTTTGTCTCCGACTTTGTGATTCCTCGAGAAAGATATCTAAAACTCTTCTTCTAAGATTTTTTTTTTTTTTTGGATTGTTCTTGAGAGGTGGTTAGTAATCCAGGCTTATCTGCTAAATGAGTGTAAGTGTTCCGGATTCGTGAGATTTGCTGGACTTTGTCTATTGCAAACAGGTTTCCAAACCTAAATCTAAAGATCAAAAGGGAAATCAAATACGCTTATCTGTTACGACTCGGTATCAAAGTCTTCACTTAGGTTGAAGCAACTCTTAAGCTATAAAGGACGCCAGCTAAGGGAATCAAGGTCTCATGTTTTTTCTGCATGTACAGTTTTCCTCGTTAGCAAAACTTATGGTGTGCTGTTTTTTTTCTTTTCCGCATTATATTGTTTTATCTTTATAATAGGAATAGCACAAGTAGTACGTAATCAATCTAGGTAGTTTTTTTTAAGTCCTTACTAATTGTTACCAATAACAAGACTTGTTCTTGTTGAATGCGTATCTTAAAAGATAGATTACAAGTTTCATACTTGTCAGAATTCAGATCCTCTTGATTTGGATACAACTAGATTAATCTTGGATATTTTTTTGTGAGATCGCCCAAGAACTCTTCTACACAATCAGGTTCACGGACTTCTTAGTCTAGATGTATTGATTGTGGAAGAGAAAATGAAAAACTTTATATACATAGTGTTCAAGAGCCTTTAATCTAAATTTACTTGTAATGGTATTAGGTTTTGTCCATACAGGTTGCGGAACAAAAAAATAAAAATAGACGGTGAACTTGGTACCATTTCTTTTCACAGGCAATCAACGGCTCAGTCTCCGATATCAAGTGGACTACTCTTATTATCATAATACAAGATTGTCAATTTAAAATAAATAAGACTCGGACTATTTAGCTAAGCATGCTAGACAAAATAGCTTATCAGATATATGGCTTATAACTCCTCACCATTTCTTTAACCAGGATATGAACAACTGTAGAATCAATTGATTTATTAATAAATTTATTTTTCCTATATAAAAAAAAAAGTATGTCAATTTCTCGACTGGCTAAAACATAAGATGAATTTACAGTCCAATACAGAAACAATACTTGTCAAAATGTACCAAACCTCTGAAGTTTAAAGGCCCACTATAATAATGTTATAGCAACCAGATTATGATGACCAAAGCTTCGGCCCCAAAACTAGGTAAACCAAATGCTGAAACAATTCATTCATAATTAATCAGCTAAAGCTCTGAAACACAAAAGAAATTCTTTATCCAACATAGTTAACATTAAAAACACATTTCTATTAGTGATCAACTGGAGATGATATGCTGCCTGCATACGACAATGTAATCCTATTAGTATATCTCATCATCGGGAATTTCTGGTGTCAAGAATTTCTTCGGATCTTTCATTACTTCTGCATAGCTGAACCTTGATTGCACCTTATCAGGCACTGGCATAAGTGGGAGAATGTTCTCACTGTCGATACACCCATCGATAATTCCAAATTCGACTGCTTCCATTGGAGACATGTAGCGATCCCTATCGATATCTTTCTGAACTTGTTCAAAAGTTCGACCAGTGAAACCAGAGATGATTCTAGTGACGTTATTTTTGTTGTGCATAATTTCTTTGGCCTGAATTTCCACATCAATTGCTTGTCCACTAGCACCACCAAGAGGTTGATGAAGCATTATCCGTGTGTTAGGCATCGCAAAACGTTTCCCTTTGGTGCCACCACCAAGAATGATTGCAGCTGTTGATGCAGCAATTCCAAGTGCAACGGTGGAGACATCAGCCCTTACAAGCTGTAGCACATCATATATGGCCATGGTAGCACTGGAGATTGCAAATACAATCGTGGTTATTATAATAACTAAATCAGAAAACAAAGAAGTGGACATGAAAAATCAACTGGGTAGCAGAAATCTCACGTTCAAAAGGCATGTATCTTTCCCTTACATTTTTAATGCAAACAAGTGTAAACCAACAACCTGATTTCGCACGTGAGGGGTTATTTCTTGGTTTCGTACAGTCATTAATAACTTAAGCGTGCTGCTTAGAACCATTGTATAATGGGGGACTCTCTAACATTAACCGACTATAGCCAGGTAGCACTTCTCAAATCTTTCTTGGCGAGTCACCAGTGTCTCTCTTCGATCGAGCCCCTTGTATGCCCTAATCATACTTTAAGGTAATGTACATGACCAATACTTATACAAGCTTGAGGCCCAAAATTACGGCTTTGCTGTGAGCAAAGATGTTTGTCTAGCACTACAACAGTTAACACCAAATACTTAGTGTATAAATGGCGTTTTCTAAATGTGGCCTCAACTTTGTTTTTATTTCAGATGTCACTTTACAAGATCTTTCTGGGGAACCATTAAAGAGAATATGCAAAGGAAACTGATGCAGGAGTCAAGCGTAGTAACCACTCTGAAGAATGACAGGGAAATGTCATTGCAAAATACCCCTACAGTGGGGTAGGGTATGAATACATGATAAGAACATCACATGGTCTCACAAATTTCAGCCAAATCATATCCACCACTTAGCAGACATGTGATCAACATTACACAACTGTGGGGAAAGGAGATAAGATGAGACTGTTGCTTATTAGCTTGATCATTTGAATGAAGTATCGTAGGAGTGGAAGCAAAAGCATAGGATCATGTTAATTCTACAAGCATGTGGTGTCATACAAAGAGTACAATTTGACCATTCAAACCTAGGAGTCTAATCTACCTCTCAAGTCTCAACCATATAGTGTCCTCAATAGTTCCCAAATGCAAAGATGATTGTGTTATCTAAGACCTAGTTGAGCTAAAAGGGGAGATTCAACATGAGAATACAACTAAAAACACAACTCCTGAACATTCACACAGTTCTTTCTTGCTACTTTGTTAGTATACGCCTAGTGAAATCAAAATACTAGCTTACGTTTTCAGAGGAAAACGAATAAAGAAACTGACATGACACAAAGCAACAAATGTTTTAGCACATTGATTACCCAGTACTCTTTCTTTGATACCATTGACAAAACAAATGGATGCTATATTCAATTAGTGATGGCAACATACAATTCATGCACGAAACAAAATACTATGTACTAACAAAGTAAACGTTCTTTTACGTTAAACACTGATTTTATTCCTTCAAATCCAATTGCTACCTATTAATGAAACGAAAGAAAAAGAAACTCAAATTGGTTCCGTAGTATATCTTCAGCCAGTTTCTTTATGCAGCGACAGATGTAAACCTCACTAAAATTGTTAAATGGTTCTCGTACAACATCTATGATGAATAAACCCTAACATTTATACATACCTTAAAGACCCACCAGGGGAATTAATGAAAAGACGGATATCTTTAGTAGGATCTTGAGCATCCAACAATAACAATTGACTGATAATGGCATCACCAACGAAATCATCAATTTGATTACCCAAAAACACAATTCTTTCTCTCAATAATAAACCCATTGGGTCTGCTTCTGCTCCTCTAGGAGGACTAGCTGGAGCTTGAGACATAGTAATTGAAGATGAAGATGAAGATGAGAAAATTGGATTGCAGGATGATTCTATTTCATCAAACCCTATCACAAAATTGTCAACAGTTATTAGGGTTTTCGAGTTAGAATTTTGAGGGGTTGTAGATAAAGAAGAATATATATGAGATTTGATTGGAGAAATTAGAGATTTTTTATTACTAGGGTTCCGTAATATAAGAGATGTAGAAGAGTATGTGATGTTGGGCAGTAGAGAAGGAGGAGGTGTGAGGAGTGTGGATATGGAGAGTGAGTTCATGGTGTCTCTGTGCAAAGAAGATGGAGACGGAGAGAGGAGCCGTGCTTGGATTTTATTTTTTTTTCATGCTCCGAATCCTCATTCCTGATCTTAAACTACAAATGGATAAGATCGTGACCGTTGATTTTCTTAATCACTCACTTTCTTTTCTCCTCGGGTGTTTTTCATTTTTTCAGGGTGAGATTTGATGGATGGTGTTTAAATTTACTGTTTTTTTTTATCACGTCAGCTTGAATCGCTGATACAATTAAGTTTGGTGCATTTGTAATCCACCTTCTAGAAACTTTGCAAATACGAGAGTGCCTAGCCATTTTATCAGCTAGCTTATTTATTTTCCTATTAATGAACTTGTAAGAGCAGTTCCATGGAAATGTTCAAATGTATTTGTTTGTTCAGCCACGTGAATGGTCAAACAAGATTCTCCACTATAGAAAACAAGTGAGCGATTGATAGCCAAACGCGCGACATCAACGCTGACGGTGGCGCTCGAACTACAAGCACTGGCGCTTTTGTGGATGACGCCAACGACCGACCTACGAACGCCCGCGTTTGAGACACGACCGCCAACGGCAACGACAACTTTTGTAACGATCACCGGAACGGCTAGTTTCCACCTCTATAAATACGGTTCGAATTTGATCTCACAAATACACAACAATCTTTCATCCGATCAATCTTTTCTTAATTTCGATTACTCTCAATTTTCAATCATGAATTCTGATTTTGATTCTTCGGGGGAGGATTTGGAGATGGATGACATGTTGTACGATGAAGATGAAGAAAGGTGTATGGAGTTTTTGCATCAAATGGATGAAGATGCAGATCAAGATAGAAGAAGACGAAATTTTATGTTGCAATTACAAACCGGGATCATACCAAAGCCGTTAGAACCATATGAAGCTGCGATTAGAAGATGGACGTGGCGGAATCGACATTTTTACCACGAAAAGCTGATGCATGATTATTTTAATCATGACTGTGTGTATTCCGATCAGGATTTTCAGCGTCGATTCCGCATGGGCCGCAACTTGACGCAAAGGATTATTGCCGAGCTTGTCAGGTACAACCTTTATTTAATTATCAGTATGATGCACGACATATACGAGGCTTTAGTCCCGAACAAAATGTCACTGCGGCCCTCCGTATACTATGTTACGGGGTATCAGCGGATTCCACGGACGATTACATCCGTATTGGGAAAACAACCGCCTTTAGGTATCTCAAACTGTTTTGCGAAACAATAGTCGAGCATTTTGGTCAACATATTTTAAGAAAGCCTACTCAGGAAGATGTTCAAATAATAACTGCAGAAAACACCGAGAGGGGTTTTCCAGGAATGCTAGGTAGTCTTGACTGCATGCACTGGACGTGGCATGCGTGTCCGGTAGAATGGGCAGGCCAATATAAGGGTCATTATCCAAAACCAACTGTAATTTTGGAAGCTTCAACTACTTATGATTGTTGGTTTTGGCATGCTTTTTTTGGACTCCCGGGTTCAAATAACGATCTCAACGTTTTATATAAGTCATCATTGTTTGAAGATCTTAAGAATGGGATCGCGCCGCACTGTAATTTTACCATCAACGGTAATCACTACACTCAGGGTTATTATCTAGCAGACGGAATCTATCCAGAATGGTCAACTATGGTTCAAGCTTATAAACAGGTAGGCTTTGGTCCGACATGTTCAAAGGATATGAAGTACTTTAACACCCAACAAATGGCATGCAGAAAGGATGTTGAACGCGCTTTTGACATATTGAAAAGGAAGTTTGCCATCATAGTTGGGTCGGCGCACTTTTTTGATATTCAAGAAATGAACAAAATTATGCTGACTTGTATTATTCTGCATAACATGGTCATTGAAGAAACCAGGCGTGACCCAACCTAGACTAGTTTTCAAGATGAAGATTTAACCAAGGATCTTGTGGTAGAGCGTGGGCGTCCGGCAAGAGATATATACTTGCCACTGACAGACTCCACGGTCGGGAATCTATGCACAACTAAGACAAGATTTAACAAAGCACCTTTGGGCTTTAAAAGGGGCAGCAGACGATGCGGGGGGCGAGGCAGAGGCAGGGGGAGAGGGAGAGGGAGAGGGAGAGGAAGAGGAAGATGGAGATTTTAATTTAAAGTTGAGGCAATTATATTAAAAGTTGTTGTTTATTTTAATTTATATGTTTTTTAATTTAAGGTTGTTTGTTAAAATTGAGGCAATTATATTAAAAGTAATTTTAAATAAACTTTAAATGAACGTGTACAATTAAACTAAACTAAACTGAATTAAATTAAAACGACTACACTAAATTAAATTAAACTTAACTACACTGAATTAAACTAAACGTGTTCATTCATTAGCAAGACTGAATTCCTCTTCGTTTTCTTCCGAGACATCATCTTCGTCTTCCACATTCACATACTGGCCAGTTTGTTGGTGGGGGGCTTGTTCGGCCTGGACTTTATCGGCCTGGACTTGTTGTTGTTCGGCCACATCCATTTGCTTAGTCCATATAGCATATTGCCGTTCATTCATTTTGTCGGTGTCCAAGGAGAGTAACTTGTTTAGCTTACAATCCCTGTAGTATTGTTCTCGCGAAAGAAGACTTTTCTTTTGATTATTTAAAGAAATGGCACGGTCCCTGACTCTATCTACCTCCATTTGCATCTCCATTGCCTTGTGATCAACATAGTTGAACTCGCTTGAACCTCCTTATGCTGCTCGTTGGGCTGCGTCTCTCGCTGCTTTTGCAGCTTTCACACCACCTCCTCTTCTTCTCTTGCAGTTGGTGTTAACGTCTAGATTACTATTGTGTTGTTCTTGACTACCTGGAGTTCCATCAGGTGAGGAAGCAGGCCCTCCATTCTGAAAATCCTGAGAGATTGGACCATGTGGTGATCTTCCAGGTACTTGATGACCTTCCAGCAAGTATGGATTAAACTTGTTAAGCACCCTCAGAATGGGGTGAAACAAGTTTCATGTTGGAAGCTTAAACCTTTGTGGGATCTTTGCCACTCTTCCCGACATCTTTGTTCCACATCCGGTTCGCCTTCACCACTTTTTTTTTTGTTCCACATTTGAGTGATCAAAGCTACATATTCACTAACGGCTCCTGAAATTGTGTAAAAACGATGACACAACCCTTCGACATCACGACTATGAATGTTACCAGTTTCTTCACAAATTTTTTGTAAAATCTTACCATAAAAAGTTTTTTTTTCTTGAGAAATACCATTGATATCATCTAATGTATATAATACATAATTTCTGCAAAGTGACTCGTCTTCATCCATCGTATACTTGGGACCACGAATTCTTGTGTTCCTTTGTTGTGATTGTTGTATTTCTTGTTGTGTTTGTTATGGTGTTTGTTGTGGTGTTTGTTGTTGTGATCATTGTTGTGATCGTTGTTGTGAGGATGCCATATTTGTTAAAGATGAAATTTTTTCTGAAAGATTGAATAAATATGAATAGTTTTGTTTGAAAAGAAAAAGAAAAGTTAGAGACGGTATGGAAATTGTAATGTTGAGGAAGGTGTGAGTCTAAGTCTGTAGACGAAGTGAATTTATAGGGAAAGGAAAGGAATGAGGGTGTCGGGATGGGAAGAGCAGTTGGCGCTCTTAGATTGAACGCGGCGACATTATCAAAGACTCTAGCGCTTTATCCGAGGACGCGCGATGGAGATGCAAACGCTGGAGATTTTCTTTCGGACGCCAGCGTCATAATAAATGTCGCATGTCTTTAACACAGACGCGCTACTGGATGTTACGACTCAATGTTCAAAGCAACAGATTTGATGATTATCATAATATCGCAACGTACAAGACTCGCGGGATTAATAAACGACATTGTCGCGAGGCGATCGCGAGGAGCTAAAATAAACGACGCAATGAATAACGACCGGCAAAACATAAAGAAGACGAAAGACCTGGCGAGGGTTAAAGAAGTGTCGCGAGAGCGAATGTTTGTGCATCTGCGACACTTCGCGGGACATTCCCGAAAATAAAGGGTAGCTTAGCTGTCATCCACTATGTATTACCCTATATAAAGGGCTAGATGAGTCTGTAATAGGGGGGATCTGGGGAGAATTGTTAGGCAAGTCATTAGGAGAGAGAAAGTTTAAGAGTGTTTTAACTTCTAAGTGTAATTCTATTTCCCAGTGTAAACACTTCATGAATTCAATCAATAAATGTTCTTGATCTTACATCTTCTAATGGATTAATTAGGCAAAATCGAGTAAGGGGTGTAGTGTGGGAAATCCTGCTACTACATATGCGCTAGAAGCGAGGGATTTGTGCGAGAGATTGACGTAGAAATTGGAAGGAATTTGGATTAAAAAAAAAAAAAAAGATTTGGAGAAGATACTCAAGAATTCATTGGAAAAGAAAAATGGCTAGAAGAAGAAATGTACAAGGGCAACCAACGATTGTAAGAAGAAGTGGGAGACTTCTTTGGAGAAAGGAGGAATGAAACAGGGAGAATCATCAAGGATGAATAGGAGAAATGATGGAGAAGATCAAAATCAGCCACCAATCTCCCCGGTAGCAAACACGGTTGAGGATTATGATAGAGTAAGTGTACATACTTGGAGATCGATTACGAAGACGAGAGAGAAGAGGAGCGGCGGTTGGTGAACAATGGACAAGGAGGAGGAGAGCAAGAAATGAATGGAGAAATGAATCTAGGTAACGAAGAAATCGCGACATTAGAAAGATTGAGACAAACAATACATGAGGAGAGACGGCTAGAGGCGGAGGAACGAGCAAACTTGACAAGACAGAATCATGAATTGAGGATGGAAAATATGAGGTTGCAAAATAGGAGATCTAGAAGTAGCGTGAGATCAAGTTCAAGATCGAATGGAGAAGAAAGAAGGAGAGTTTTACCAACGAAAGCACCGATGAAGAAACACAAAATCCGAATATAGAGCATGGCGAGAGAAGAGAAGAAATAGAAGATCGTTATATTCCTCGGCCAGAAAATCTTCAAAATGAGCGGAATAGGGAAAATCAAGGAAACATGCAACTCCAAGAATTGAATGACCCATTTCTTTGAAGGAGAATAATCTTGCATGGGAGAGAAGAATTGAGAAGAAAGCAGAGATCGAAGATGACATTGAGAGACACTACATTGAACAAGCGCGACTAGCTCGCGAAAGAGAAAGAATGAGAGCGAGAAATGGAAAATCAAGAGATGGAAGAAGCAATCCGGCGAGAATAACCATGACAACCGCGAGAGAAGAAGGGAACAAAATCGTACCAATAGAAATATTAATGAAGAATATGAGAGGGTGCAGATGATGATGAGAGCGAGAGGCAACAAGAAGAGAGAACAACCGATATAATGGCGTGCGGGTGTGAAAGAAACGAAGAAGAGCGTCGCGAGGAAAGAAGAGGAGAAAATAACGAGCGGGAAGGTCAAAATAGACACGAGCGAAGAAGGAGAGAAGCGAGCTAAAAAGACCGGTAGAATCAAATTCGAGGCAAATGAACAAATCTTAAGAGAAGTAATTTGAAATGAGAGGATTCTTGAATAATAGAAGGGAAGGAGGAAGGAGACAGGTTAGACGAAGCCATTGCGAAGCCGCGAAGAATCCCTTCACGCTAGAAGTACGAGATGGGAGGAATACCTCCTAAGTGCAATCTACCTGCATTAACCAACATCTTTGATGGAACAACTTTGTGCGATACAACATATTAAGGCTTATATGAGATGTATGTTACAATGGGAGAATCATGATGCCATATTGTGCAAATATTTCGCGTCAAGCTTAATAGGAGAAGCACTAAAGTGGTTTGAAAGTCTACCAAGGAACACAATCACATCATTTAACCATTTACAAGCCACATTACTGGGAGCATACATAAGTAACAACACTTCACGACCAGGCATTGAAGATGTATTCGGGTTGAAACAAAGGGTTGGCGAGAGCTTAAGGCGAGTTGACAATAAGATGGAGAACCATGTGTAGCGAAATGGCGGGACGGGTTGAGGAGAGATATCTCATCCTCTCATTTGTGAATGCTCTCTTCGCGACTAACTTGTTATACATTCAAATTTTAGAGTCAAAAATACAATCACGATGGCGGAAGCTGCGAGAATTACGGGAAGAATATATCACCTTAGAAGAAAGACAGAATGAAATGAATTCTTATCCAGTCGCGAACACAAACTCGAATGCTGCGAACGCAAGCTTGTTACCTCAGTTCATCAATACAGTGGCGAGCACTTCGCAAGGACAGCAAGCAGGGAAGGCTGATGAGAGACAGCGGAAGATAGTAGCTATGGGAAGCCATGACCGGGGAGGAATTTGAACAAGAAAGGAACTACTATAACCGTAACACAATAATAAGATTCAGAGGCTAGACAATGTGCAAGAAACTTATGGTGGACGAAGGCAATATAACCATGGAGGCGGAGAAGCCGCGAGAATAGTGTGGGAACCAATTAGGATGCCTCCATTGAATGCTAGTGTGGAAAAGATCTGGGAGGCTATACTCGTGATGGAAGAAGTACCGGCACCTTGGAACGCGGGGATGGAACCACCACCAGGCGACAGAAGTCATGAGTTTTGTTCTTACCATCGCTTCCATGGACATCAAACAAACGACTGCGAGAAACGTAAAGAGAATTATTCTCGGGATGATTGATCAAGGAAAGCTGAATCACTTTCTAAAAGGAGAAGAAAAAGGCCGGACATTACCACCACCACCGAAATGCACGAACGGTGTCGGCGAAAGGAAAGGAAACATTTGTGATAGAAATCGGAACGAAAGCCAAAAATTTGAATTGCAACTCTATCGTCCACTCTTATCGCACAATCGAAGATTTTCATGACAATGTGCTCGGTAGAGTCTTTGCGAGAGATGCGATGATAAAGAAATAATGAGCTTTGGCGAGAGCAGCCTTGATTAGAAAAGTGGCGGTGAAGACTATTTCTTTCTCTGCGAGATGAAGTGCCAAAAGGAAGAGAAACACATGATAGCCCGTTGGTTGTGAAACTAGAGATTAACCCGAAACCAGTTGATGGAGAAGATGATGAGGCGAGAAGCTTATTTGGGCGATCAACCGAATCTTAATCGACAGGAAGTTCGGTGAATATTCTCTTCTACCATACTTACAAGACGATGGGAGGAAAAGATGAGGATTTGATCCCCTCTACATACAAGATATATGGCTTTAATGGCACTTTGCAAACAAACCAAAGGGAGAGGTTCACATGAGAATACCTCTACAAGGATTATCAAGCGATATTTTATTACGTGTGGTTGACGTGGAATCTCCATACAATGCGCTGATTGGGAGGCCATGGCTTCATGAAATCTTGGGAGTCGCGTCAACATATCATCAATGTATTAAATTCCCACATCCAAATGGCATTGGTATTATACAGGGAGATTGGAAGGAGTCGCAACAATGTCATGAAGTAGATGTAGAAAGCTGCGAAGAAAGGAATGCCAAAAGAAAAGGTTGGAAACAACATGTGAGAGATGAGCAGAGAAAGGAAAAATTGATGGTGGATGCCATAGAAGTAAGGACTGAACATACCTCGCGAGGTGAGTGCCTAGAGACAGGCGAATATTATGGTAATAAAGAAGCAAAGGATATGAGGAGCAAAAGGCATAAGAAGTGAATAATCAACAAAAAAAAGGAGAAAAAGTAGCAATTGAAGTAATGATGTGCGAGAATCTCGCAGCCAAGAGTATATGGGAATTCAATTAAGAAAGAAAAATGAAAATACAGAATTGTGCGAATACTTTGCAAACAAGAATCAGCAAATAATGAAACATGAATGATTGAATGATTTAACAAATATGAATAAGTAAAAGAATGGGACGAACCTTTATGGCGTACACCCTAGTTCGCGAATAACATTTCGTAAGAGGCAAATGTAAGACCTAAAGTGCGTCATAATGGGGGTATCTCTCGACATGGCTCAGGGGGAAGGTTACACCGCTCCTGAAGCCTGAGTCATGGAAATTTGGGGCCCATGAAAGCCTATCCGGAAGAGGTACCTTGGATTCCCAACTATATATGTAGGTTATACCCTGGTTGGGCGACCGAGGGTCTCTTCTTAGGAGTCAGTGTATGCTCAAGGCGCCGGGGTACACGGTTGAGCGAGTGCCGGGATGGATGAACCTACCCTGGCCATTCTTGGCAAGTCTTGGCATGCGTTGCACTCGCCGAAGAAAACTCCACTTAGGGTGCGGTCTCGTAACCATAAACCATATAGGTATAAGGGATAAGAGGCTGCGAAAACAAGCTGGTTGTTGTTAAGACCGGATGGGAGGAGCTAGTCTTGTATGGCCGATGTTTCGCCTCCTTGAAGGGGGCAGGGGAGATGATAAAGGCGACGCTCTCCATTAGGGGGTGTCAAAACAGACGCAAATGTCATGAGGCTTTGTTTTCGCAAGGAGACTTAGGCTTGTCATATTTGTGCAATGATCTGCGAGAGGCAATAATACTAACGCGAGGGTAAGGCGAGATCAATGGGTCTTTACACGAAAGTGTACGGACGTCTGCGATTTCGTCGCAAGGCGGCAATGTCATGGGGCTTTATGTTCGCAAGGATATTTAGGCCTGTCATATTGTCGCAACTAAAACATCTATGAGAGGCAAAAATACTTGGAAAATGATAAGGCAAGATCAAGGGGTCCTTACATACAAGTGTAAAGACGTCCTGCGATTTTGTCGCGATAAAAGGTGGCGGGGAGGACCTCTAATTAGGGAGGTCGACTTGGAAGACCACACAAAAATGATAAGGCAAGGTCAATGGGCCATTGCATGAAAATGTAAAGGCGGCTTGCAAACTTGTCGCAACAAGAAAAATTAAAGTGAAGACCACCAAAAGCATAAGGCGACATTGTCGCAACGATACATTTAATAACAATGATGACAAATAAGATCTTTCATCCGAAGATAAATAACGAGAGGCAAGTATGGGAATGGGGAAAGTGAAATATTGTTATTCATCTTCGATGAAAGAGTTATACATCAATAATGTTAGCCGATTATATCACAAGGAAGAACTACCGAGAGGGGAAAAATCCAAGAAATACACTATAATAAGGATACGAAATGTACGAGATATTACAAGCGAGAAAAAGAAAACAAAAAGAGTTATTTCTTTGGCGATTCTTCTTTCATCGATTCTTGATCGATTATTCTCATCGCGAGAATTTTCTTCTTCGCCGGCCTCGCTATCGAAACGTCCCGAGACAGGCGAGATTCTCGGGAACCTTTTCAAGGAGACGGGGATATGAATGCGAGAGGGATATTGTGATCCTTACAAACATACTCCATGCCTCCATTGCGAAAACGAACAGACATCATTGCTAAAATTCTCCCTTTGTCGTTAGAAATTGTTTCTTCAACCTGGAATATCTATTCTCGCGAAGGAGAGATTCTTTCTGATTTGTTCTTTTTCGGTTTCGAGTTCTTCAATTCTCATTGGAAAATTCCGTGAGTTGTTCTTTCTCGAGATTCAAGCTCTCTAATTCTAACCTGAAGCCTCTTCTCAGATTCTGCAAATAAGTAACAACAAGTTAATAATTTACAAGCAATATTACAGAAGTAAGAGGTAGTAAGGTGTAATAAATAACCTTCTCTATTAGATATCATATCTTTAATCAAGGAAGTATGCTCGGCGTGAAGACTAACATCAACACCTAGGTTATTCCTGGCATTATCTAAAACTTTCGCAGCCCAGGCGAATTCATCGTCACTATTTATAACAAGGAGGGAGCGAATTTGATCTTCTCGCTCACTAAGCAAGGAATTCTGGCGAAGCAATTCATCCCGTTCAATTTGTAGTTCAAGGAGAGATTTTTGAAATGTTGCTAATGCATGTGCACCATTGTTAGCAATCCGATCTTTATCATCTATAAGGTCACTAATTTTCTTCCTCAAAATTTTGATTTCTTTATTGGACTCGAGAAACATTCGTTTAAATTGGTTGGAGCACTTAAACCCGGATCTATGTTCAATTTCTAAAAGACGATATTTGGTGCGAAGTTCATTTAATGAAAGGGAGTTAATTTTGTTTGATGAACTACTTAAAGAGTTGTTGAGGTGAGCGAGAAGAAGGTTATTATCCATAGGATCGGGAAATGTATGGAGAAGAATAGCCTCATCGGAGAGATTATATACATCTGCGAAAGTAATAAGTTAGGTAGCAATAGGCGCGACCGTTAAAATAAAAATAGTAAAAAGGAGGTAAAATTTTATACCATAAAGTTCTTTGATTAGCGTTTTGAAGAGTGGACACCTTATCCCTTTGGGAGTCAAGTTCGGTATTTAACTTTTGAATTCTCTCGTCTTTATCGCGAGATGGCGCGACTTCGGTCTCTAATTCTTGAATCTTCTTGCTCAATTGCAAATTCTTCTTTTCAAGATTGTTGCGTCTTCTCTCAAGGTCCGAGGCAACTACAAAGGAAGTTCTTCCAACCTATAAAAGAAGATAGAAAAATCATTAAAACATATATATATACTTAAACAATTTAAAAGTTAGCGAGGAAGTATGAGTTTGTACACATACGAGAGAGACCCAAGTGCATTCAAAGGTCGGGAGACACAACTCTAGAGACTCCATTGAATGAATTATTGCCTTCGAGTAAAGTGACATTACACACGTTTGCGAGAGCCCCGCAAAGAGAAGCTAGGGGAGCATCTCCCATTCCTTGGAAGCTTGATCGAGAAGATGCTAGATAACTGATCCATGGAAGAAGCGGTCGATGGAATCTTCTTGGCGAGAGAAGGATTCGAGTCATGGTTATCCTCGTCGGAAGATTGAGCTTGAGCTAAGGCGAGAAGAGGATTGAACCTTTCGCTTCTTAGTTAAGGGGGCGGAGGATTTACCCTTGCGGCGGCAGTTTTACCCTTACTTTTAATCTTCGCAGCAATAGTTTCTTCAACTCCAACCTTCGCATACACGTAAAGATAAGAAACGGAGGCAACAATCTTTTGTTTTAAATAAGAAGAAAGGAAGTGATTCTTACTTCACTCGTAAGCGATCGAAGCAATGTCGAGTATCCTCGACGGATCCTTTTTGTAGCTTCTTCTCAACTTTGGCTATACGAAAGAGTTCACAAACTCGGCAATTATAGAAAGAAAGTTGCGAAAGCAAAATTTGAAGTCGGAAACATACCTCTTTCTTCTTCTCGGGCCATTTGAATTCCCAAGGATGATATCTGCGAGATTCGCGGGAAGAATATGCGAGCCCGCGATGTAAGGACCATTTAAGATCAGGGTACGACCCACCATTTCTCATCTTTGGAATGACGAGGAGAGGTATTATTGCACAGGTGCCAATCAATGTCTTGCATGAGTAATTTATCTTCAGAGACATTATCCTTTTTCTTCAGGCGAACGCCCCAGCGAGATCTCGCATTCACCATAGTTATCACTGAGTAATTTTCGAAAAAATTTTCCACAGTGTATTTCTCCACAGCTATTTCCAAGTCTGCGAATTTGGGATTTCTGGCAGTGTTAGGGTATAAAGATCCTTTGCACTGCACCGCGGTTCGCGAACTCAAGCATCGAGCGAATACAATCGCCACTTAATTGATAAACGGCCCGAGAGAGAATTTTTCATGGGCCAAGATTTCATAAAATAGAGGCATCTCGGGATTGTACAAGGGAATGGGAAGTCCGCGAGAAGCTGACCTAGCGAGACTATAATCTTTTGATCATCACATTGATGATCAGAAAACAAATTTGCAGAAAGAATAGATGAAGGTTCCTGATTAGGAATGGTTGATAGAGTAAAACCCTTCTCAAGCAGCTTTTGTTGAACTTCTTCAAAAGAAGTTTTGTATGCACGACTGATGGCAGCCATTTATCAGTATGGGAATGGAAGGGAGATTGGAGATTAAGATCAACGCTAGAAAGGATGAAGAAAAGATCTGCAGTAGCAGGAGCGCAAATTGCGGAAGGAGAGAGTCAAAGAAAGGTTGCAGAGAGAAACTAAAGAATGAAAAGGAGGGGAAAAGAAAACTATATATAGGGAAAAAAGATCCTCGAGAAAAACGAGGTCATTTAATGCGAAGAGACATGAATGGTCAAGAATAAGCGGTTGAAAGAGACGTGTCAAGAAAAGACATTAATAATCAAAATCCGTGTAAAAGTACAAAACTGAAACGGATAAAGATAAGCGATCGCGGCAAGAATATTATAAAAACTTTTATGATACTCCTCCCTCGCGGGGAGAAGTATGAGGAGTGATGGGAGACGATACTTCGTATATATCTCAAAGAAGCTTGAACTTCGCAAAAGAATAGAGGCAAGTACGTACTTTTCAAGTCAGTATTCTTACGCTCGTTCCTTCATCAACAAAAATCAAAGATTGCTACCACGACAGATTTTTCCTTAAAGATCGCTCTTCAAGCAATATTTAAGGAAAAAGAGGCAAGATGTAGGATCATAATATCGCAACGTACAAGACTCGCGGGATTAATAAGCAGACGGCTGTCGCGAGGCGATCGCGAGGAGCTAAAATAAACGACGCAATGAATAACGACCGGCAAAACATAAAGAAGACGAAAGACACCTGGCGAGGTTAAAGAAGTGTCGCGAGAGCGAATGTTTGTGCATCTGCGACACTTCGCGGGACATTCCCGAAAATAAAGGGTAGCTTAGTTTGTCATCCACTATGTATTACCCTATATAAAGGGCTAGATGAGTACGTAATGGGGGGGGGATCGGGGAGAATTGTGAGACAAGTCATTAGGAGAGAGAAAGTTTAAGAGTGTTTTAACTTCTAAGTGTAATTCTATTTCCCAGTGTAGACACTTCATGAATTCAATCAATAAATGTTCTTGATCTTACGTCTTCTAATGAATTAATTAGGCAAAATCAAGTAAGGGGTGTAGTGTGGGAAATCCTGCTACTACAAGACGTATCACAACATATAGAGTATGAGTAAGGGTTAGGAGGCGTCCATGCAGCCTGAGGTGGAGGATTCACAGTGGTGTTGTCACTCAAATCCTGACTTCTCTTCATTGCCACTCCAGTCATATTGTTGAGATATTGTATACTGCGGATGATAGTCACTGGGTTTGGCTTCATTCCTTGGAAAATAGTCGTGCACCTTGCTTTTCATATCTCCCAGCATGCATTTGCCATTTTCACTATCCAATCCCCATCAAGATCACAAAAATCATTTTTGAACCAACTCTTTATTTAACTATCAACCGAGGTATCAGCTGACTCCATACTACGCCTTGCACCGAGGATAGAAGTCCATACATCCCTTGCAAAAGGACAATCGTATAATATATGCTTAGTAGTTTCAATCACCTGATGACATACACAACAATGTTCTACTCCATAGTGTGTTACTCTAGCCATACGTTCACTGGATGGAATATTGTCGTTGATGCATTTCCATAAAAAAGTTTTGACCCTTGGTAGTGTATTCAAACTCCACAATGTTTCCCAAAATTTTGCTTCTTCAATATTAACATTGTTGGAGCTGTTATTTTTTAGAGACACCAGCTTGTGGTAAGCAGACTTCACTATAAACTGTACATTCCTGGTGAGTGTCCAAATCAGTCTATCTTGAGAGGATTCTGGTATTCTCATTGCAAGGATCTTGTTGACATCTTCAGGTGAAAATGGTTGTTGGATGATAAGAATCTTTTTAGTTTTTGTAACTGGATCGAGGAGATCATCCGTCGTGCCGTAGTTCACTGCCACATCAAAATCTGCAATTGAAACTGGCGGTACTTGCGTATCAGTAATCCAGTTATCCTTCCATGTGAGATTTTTTTTCTTTTTTTTTTTGCCATCTCCAAGCAGCCAAAAACTATACTGCCTAATAAAATGAACTTCACCGTGTATGCTTTGTCATGCCCATGTTGAATTCTTCTTCTTTGGTGCATGAAGAAGTGATGTGTCTAGGAAATGCCTCTCCTTTAAAGATTTTTCCCACAGCTGTTGTGAGCTATTACATAGTCACCATGCCGCTTTAGCCAATAGTGCTTGATTAAAGCACTCAAGATCTCGAAATCCCATTCCTCCAAGTGACTTGTGACTCTTAACCTTGGTCTAGGATGTTAGATATACTCCTTTTCCATCATGTTTCTTCTACCAGAATCTTCTTTGTACTTTGTCCATTTCTTTGATTGTTGCTTTTGGGATTTTAAAAACCCCAATTTGATGTGATGGCATTGCATTTAGAACATGTTTCACCATAATTGATCTGCCTGACTGCGCCAAGAACTTACCATTTTATATTAACAGCCTGGTCTTTATGCCATCCACTAGACTTGAGAATGAAGTAGTTCTTCTTCTACTGAGGAACAATGGTATGCCCAAATACTTTTCGTCCAATGACATCTTCTTTGTTTTTAATCTACGAAGCAGGATTTTGCAATGTCTGGAATGTATATACTTGGAGAAGAAAACTGCTGATTTTTGGAAGTTTATTTGTTCACCCAAAACAACACTAAAGTCATTGATAATCTGCAATAAAGAATTCACATTCTGTAGATCATCTTTCAAAAACTAAGCAGTCATCCGCGAATAAAAGATGGGATAATATTGGTGCATTCTTCGTTATCTTAATGCCTTGAATCTTCTTTTCATATTCATCCCTTGCCAGTGATCTTGTGAATAACTCCATTTTTAAGAGAAATAGATAGGGTGAGATGGGTCACCCTGTCATATCTCTCTTGAGGGTTTAAAAGCATTACAAGGTGTCCCATTCAACATTACTTGAATCTCTGTTGTGCTAATACACTCTTGAATTAGATTTCAAAAGTGCTCAGCAAAACCAAATTTCTTCATTATCCTGTCCAAGAACACCCACTCAACTCGATCAAATGCCTTTGACATATCTATTTTCAAAGCCATGAAACACTTTTTTGTTTTCTTTTTCTTCATGCAGTGTATCAAATCATGTGCAAGAGTGATGTTATTACTAATCTTCCTCTCAGGTACGTACGTTGCTTGCATTGGAGATATCATCTTGTTCATTAGAGGTTTGAGTCTCAAAGCTAATATTTTTGTTAGTAGCTTGTATGTAGTGTTGCACAATGTTATTGGTTTGTAGTCACTTGGAGTTTGTGGGAGTTGGACCTTTGGAATGATACAAAGATTGTTGTTGTTCATTTTTCGTAGAATCCTTCCACTGATAAATTTTTTTTTGCACCATATGGATCACTTCATTTTTGTTGACCCCCACTGTGTTTGGAAAAAACCAGGCGAAAAGCCATCCAGTCCTGGTGCTTTCCATGTCTGCATACTCTTCAGTGCCGTAAAAATTTCAGCTTCAGTAGGGATGCTAGTCAGCATGTTGTTCTCTTCCCATATAATGCAGCTTGGTAATAATTTGAAGAGTTCATCATTCTCCACTGGATTTGTGGTGTTCATGATACCTTTGAAGTGGGATGTGAGTAGTTCTTCTAAATTCTTTCTACCAGTACACCAACTGCCATTTGGTTTTAAAAGAGATTTGATTCTATTTCTTGTCTTCCTTCTATTAGTTTGTTGATGGAAGTACTTGGTGTTCTGATCCACTTCATGAAAAATAAGGTATATGGATTGTTGTCTATACTATTCCTCTTTACGTGCATGCCATTCATTTATTTCTTTTGCGATTTATTGTATTTGAGTGGTATTGTCTTCATTAGTGGTAGACTGCTGCAACAAAGTTAGTTTATCTTGCAAGCATTTTAATATTATCTTGAATATTTCCAAATGTGTCCCTATTCCATTTTGACATCTCTCTCCTAGTGATTGCTAGTTTTGTGTTCAACCTAAAACCAGCAGACCCTTGGACATTATATGACCAAGAATTTATAATTTGTTCCTTACAAGAATCTTCTCACAACCAACACTCAATGAATTTTTAGTTCCTAGACCTAATAGGTTTATTTGGATAAAAATCTAGAATTATGGGACGGTAATCTGACCCTAAGAAAGGTGAGTGCTTTAAGCAAGAGTCTGGGAGATTTAATAACCAATCTGGGTTAATGAGGGCTCTGTCTAGTCTAGATTTGATCCTACCAGTGTCATTTTTTCCACTAGTCCAAGTAAATTAACTACCATGAAACCCTAAATCAGTCAAACGAGAATCATGCTCTAGCTGCACCAGTTTTGGTGATCTAGAAAAGTACCAGAGCTATTAGCTCTTTCCTCAACATGCATAGTGAGATTTATGTCTCCTAACAGAATCCATGGTGCATTTGTATTAAAAGTTTCATATGTTGACTTTATGAATTTCCATTGAAGTTTCATTTCCTGTGGATATGGAGAACCATACACGCAAGATAAGAGCTATTGTGGCTTAGCTGGGTCACTCTTTACCAAACAATGTATCATATTTTTGTCATGGTGAATGATATATAATTGAAAATCATCCTTCAATAGAAGACATATACCTCTGGCTCTACCAGTGGAAGGAATATAAAATTTATTGGGAAAACCTAGTGGCCTAACATGCTGAAGAATTTTATCAGAGTTGATTTTGGTTTCTTGTAAAAATATAATGTCAGGATGCAACATCTTGTTTAAATCTGAAAAGTATTTTTTTGTATCCTTGGTAGCATAGTCGTTACAATTCCACGAAATGATACGCATTTTAATGAAAATGTTAGGAAAACTATTAAATGAGAAGAAGACATTAAGACAGTGAAAACTTGCAGGATAAGTTATACAAAAATAAACTTGCATAGTAAGTTTTAAAATACCTGCTGAATTTCTCATTGACCAACAATTATGGTTTCAGATGTGGTTGCTCCTGAGCCATTTTCATCCATTATCAGCCTAGTCTGATTGCCCATATAAGTAATATTGGCCATTTCACTAGTGTTAGGTGGCTGAACATGGAGATTGTGAGGGTTTATGGATGGTTCGTTATTAAGGACTGAGTTTCTCATCCTTTTTGGTTGTCTTGATTCCTCACCAGTCTCATCAGCTACTTTCTCAAGGAGAAAATCTTGTTCACTGGGGTTCTCCATGTGATTTTTGTTATAGGGAAAGGTGATTTATTTAGGGGGGAAAGCTAAAAATGTTTGACCGTGGTATATTGTTTTTGACTTGGATCCATTTAAGGGGAGGAGTGAAAAAATGTCTTTCCCCCTAACAAAACACAAACATTTACCATTCTGTCCTCCACTTAACCTAATCATATAATTGAGCCAACGAGAAAAGGAAATTGTTTAAGGTATCGTAAATAGAGAGTAGTAGAAAAGATAAGATAAGCGAACAAAAAGACACTCCAGTGCCATACGTCCAAGATGAATGCTAATCACTACAAGTAGAAGAAGCATCTTGTGGACCAATCAGTTAATAGCTTTTAACCTACTAAGTTAATCAAGAGATACAGTAGAACCTATATATAAGAATATCCTAGGGACCAAAAGAAATTATTCTTCTATGGAGGTCTACCTTGAAGCGAGCAATAAAAATTTGCTATATATGTACCTAGAAGAAAACATAATTACCCACAACAAACATCACAATATACCTAGCTAATACTAATTAAATTTTATTTAGTTGCACATGTATGATATCGAATTTAAATATACGAAGTTTGGTATGCAACACAATGTACTTATGCAATACCTAAGAAACATAAAATTTGTTTAGTTTCACATGTGAAATTTGTTTAGTTTCACACGTATTAGTTAAATATACGAAGTTTGCTATGTAACACCATCCACATGAAATTCAACAATGATACAAAAAATTGACAAATAAAATCATACGATTAAAGATATTTGAATGAGTCGTGCAAAAACAAAAAAAAAATCACACCTGCTAGAAGTAAAAGGATTTTCCAAATTAGTTAAAAGAATCTATTTGTCTTAAACTTTAATGTACGATATGACCTATATTATCTATACACTATTGTGGATTATTCTTATATGGAGGTAAGTTCCTTAAGACGGGACCGGAAAAAAAATATGACTTATTCCAATATGGAGTTTATTCTTAAATATAACTGGCCCAAATCGGGACCAGAGATTTTTATTCTTATATGGAAGTTATTCCTATGTGGAGTATTCTTATATAGAGGTTCTACTGTACTAGAAATGACAAATTGTATTGAGCTAATACCATGTTAGATAACCAAATCCAAAATAATGCAATACACAACCATCCTAAGGGAAAATCAAAAAGAGTTGCTTACTAGGTCGCTCATAGGGACAACCTATGATCTATAATTGTATCCAAATGACTCAAATTGATATATTAGTATGTCTATGAAAGCAGTTACTATTTTATTAAATCAACTTTACTCATCGTGCAAAAATTCACCCATGACAATCCGTGCGGCATTTTACCGAACACCCACCGTGCACACATATTAAAATTCACAAAACTAACCTTTCCTTTAAACCCAAACTTCTAAATACATTTTGATTGATTAAATTAGAGTAAATTGAGAAACAAAATTGGTTTTAGTACCTGGTGGATTAGATCAGAGTTATAGTTGCAACACTTGCCATAGAACAAATAGAAAGAGCTAGAACATAAGATCAATTCAGTGATAAAATACAATGAAATTTAAGCCATAAAAAAGCATGAGCAGAATTTAGGGAAGAAGATCCAAAATAATGATTTTTTTCCCTCTTTCGGTGAAACGCTAATTTTGTCGACGGTTACAGTGAAGCTCATGGTCATCGACTCAGGTTTGGTCAGTGGGTAATCAGGCAACACAAAAAGAATTGTAAATTCAATGTCTGAAAATTTCCCCCCTATACACATCTCAATAATATTAGCCTTCCCCTTAAAATGCTTTCTCTTTAAACAAATCAGCTTTCCCTATAACAAAAATCTTCCATGTTGTGTTCTTCATTCTCTTCATAAGCTCCAGCTTCCTCCATGAGATGCGCGTTGAGAGGGTAAATATGTAGAGGAGGAACTATCCCTAATCACAGCAAGTACTCCCAAGGAGGTGAAAGGTTAAGAGAGATAAGATGGACTAATTGTGTCCTCTAAGTATGCGTTCTTTCCCCTTTTGTAATAATCTTCCTTTCCCTTTTTTATGGATAAATACCCATAAGACTAATATATTACAATATTACTATTTTCCTATTATCCAAGTTATTAAGGATTTAGGAGAAGGGCTTTTGTTCTAAGACAAAGCCCAACTAACTTAAGACTATTTTTCTTGGGCTAGGCTTAATACATTATCACATGGACAAAGCCTAGTCCCCTTATCCATTGAAGGGAGACCATTAATACACTAAGGGGCTACCTCTCTTGGATTGGTTATTTTCATGTATCAACATTAGTCCCCTGAATGTTGACCGGTCACAGACCAGGTCAACAGTCACATGTTGATGTACCCCTTAATGGTCAAAGCTGATGAGATTCCTGGGCAGTTACAGTCACGACCCTTGGGGTGCAGCGGTTACTAGACCATTTGATAACTATTTATGCCTTTTACCCTTCTATAAATAGGGGAGACCTCGCTCCTTTATTTTCATCCATTCTCTCTTTATTTCTCTCTTCCATCCTACCCCATTTTATTACACAATCTACTACTATGGCTGAAGAATTGCCTGAGAGGGATCCGCCTAACATGCCTGCTTATACACTAGACGAGATGAGGGTAAGTCAAAGTCTTAAAGATCTCCTTCGATCGCCCACAAAAGAGGATGGCTCTGTCCTTTTTCTAACGGATGACTATTGGGTTCCCCGTATGTTAAACCCTCACCCTTTCTTTTCATCTTTGTCCGACGGCTGGCTCATTCGTCCCCAGGCGGATTTACCTCCAATTTCCGCTTCAAAGGAAATACCTCGCCTAGCGATTCATAAGGGAGATTACGTTTTCCCTTATATTGTTTTTTGTTCGTTCGCTGAGTCTCCTGCTGCTTGGGATCCGTGGGTGGAGTATATTTTCTCCAATCTCGACCATATGAGAACCATCCGCTCTTTGGGCATAGAGGCTTCTATGGAAGCTTCAAAGTGCAGGTCCGTTCGTAGAGATCATGAAAGCTTATCACGTTTGTTGTCTCATTGGATGATTAATCCTCATACGTTTTTGTTCTCTTGGGGTGAGGCAACCCCTGTTTTAGAAGATGTGGTGGCGCTCACCGGGATTCCCATTCACGGGTGTTGATGGTGGATTTTCATTTAAGGTTAAAATTGTAAAAACCAGAAAATTATACGCTGACATCTTGTAAAAGATAAGGCCATAAATAAGTGTTGGATACTCCCTCACTTAATTCACCTAGAATGGAGCATGTGGCAACAATCCCATTCTGTGAATACACGAAATTCATCCAGGTTGGAGCATGTGGCAATAATCCCATATACCCTGTGAATTTCTAGCATTATTAATTAATGCGCAATCAGCCTTGTATTTCCTGTACTCATTATCAGTGCGGCATGACGACTGAGTGTTGCTCTTACAGAGCAACACGAACCTCCAAGCATTATAATGAAACCATGTACGAAATACCCGTACATGCCGACTCTCGGTGTGTTATACTAGCCCGATTGAGCCCTCTCTCGGTGTGTTATACTAGCCCGATTGAGCATCTGGACTCGACCAGTATCGGTCGGATATGATCACGATCATCCAACTCCACAAGCATGATTGGATGACCCGGATCAATTCCATCACCCCCAAGCAGGTATGGAATATCCACTGCCGAACCAACGCGGACCCCGCATGGTCGGCCTCCCTCCAGAATTGGCCTAGCTTGCCAAAACGTCCAAACCATAGCAGTATGGGCGGAAAACCCTAAATTAGGGTTTGCGGCATATTACATGGTCGCAAAACAGTCTCAACCATCCATCTTCGCAGGTATAGATGGAGGGTGTAGATGAAGATTCAAAGGGCCCAGAGCATGTCAACACAATCACCGTGGGCCCGCCTACATACCTGACCAATCGGTCAGGACCAACCATGGTTGGTTATCCCAATTCCTACGCCGAATAAAGCATGGTCGCACGGCCTTGAAACCCAAAATTAGGGTTTTGAGTATCACGAGCGTCCATCTTCTCCGGCACGAATGGAGGGTCCAAGATTAGATTAAGCAGGTCCGGTCATACCAGCATGACCACCGTGGACCCATCTATCCCCTCACCCGATCGGCCAAGGCATATCATGCCTAGTTATTCCAAGACGCGCGCCCAAACTAGCGTGGTCACATCTCCCAAAAGCGCAAACTGATCTCGACCGCTCAACTTCGCCGGACGATTTGGATGGCTCAGATCACGTTTTCATGGGATATCCAGGTATAGGCGTGAACACCAGCCTACCACCTTCACACCAGATCGATCGGCCAAGACCGACCAAGATTGGTCATCTTGGAACGTGCGCCCGAAATGGGCATGACGCGCGGCTCTTGCGGCACTGGTTTTCTGTCACAAATTGATCTCGACCACTCAACTTCACCGGACGAATTGAGTGGCCCAAATCATACTTTCGTGAGGTAATGGGTATATGCGCCTACACCGTCATGCCGTCTACACGCATGTACGGTAGGCCTGGCCAAAGTCAGATCCCAAGCTGGGATTCGACCAGTCAAGAGGATGCTTGCGCACCTCTTCTAAAACCCTAATTCCACCAACGGTCGCAGATGAGTGTCTCAAAGATCATCTCGTCCATCCAACTTCACCGGCTTGGTTATACAACCCTGGTCAGGAGTTAACTGGTCGTGAGGCGTCATGGTAATCACCACCCATCACTCTACCACACCAGGATGTAGTACCTGCATAAAATACACATGATACTTCACAAGTATCAACTTCCTGAATAACGCAGTTATTCAATTTAGCATTACGTACTACCTTTTGTGGATCCCACGATCCACACACTCGAGACATCAATCATGTCACAAACTGGGGGATACATACTGGGGTATTGGTCTCGGCGGTTTATAGCGTGCGGCGTGCAACGCGCCATCACAAGAACGTGTCGGAAGTCATGGACGGTTAGAGATGACAAGAGAAGTGGGCAAGACCGGTCGTGTAACACCAACACACACCTCCACTACTCTATCACTCCACTTACTCCTCTTCCCCAGAGACGTGAATAAGGCTCAAATGACTTGTATAAATAGGTTCTCCTCCCTATTTTCAAACACAGGGAGAAAAACAACAGAGCAAGTCCGGACAAAAAACGAAACCAAGTGTTAATACAAAACACCGGAATCGATAGCTTGCATCCCGTAGTTTCGGTTCAACTTTCATTTGCAAGTCATAAGCAAGCCAACACCTTCACAATCTCAACACCTTCTTCGCTTCCCTCCCTAAGATCAACCCCATCTCCTTCACTTTGTGGCCGAAATAAGTCTGGAACGACCATTTCTTGGTTTAGGTAGGACTTGCAATGCATTGATTTCCGAATCTACAAGCACTCACCGTGCAGTGCATTTGTTTAGGGTTTAGATTCATTCCTCATCCACACAACCCAAATTACCAAATCCGGCAGGAATAGTTTTCACCCATAAACAATTGGCGACCACAGTGGGAGGTTGATCTCTCGGTTGCACAAAATTGAATTCTCAATTTTTCGGTTTCCATCTCGCAATGTATCCGAAACCACGGGTGGTTCAGATATCATGGGAAGTGTAGCTAGAATCTTGGAGGATGTCTTGGCAAATCAAGCCGAGGTATCACCGGAAAAGGCAGAGCGAGACATTTCGCCTTTTGAATGATATAGCAAAGACAATTACAAGAAGGGTCGGCAGGCATCTACTCAAGCAGTGCAAGAAATGCTGAATCCTTAGTCAGGAGTCACTCCTTTACCGGTGGAGAGGCAAAAAGAGCGCGTAACCGCAGGAGCCTCAGGAAAAATGAACAACATGGTCCAATCAACAATGAAGAACCGAGGCAACTCCACATAGGAAAGGACTTGTACGGAGTACTACAACGTCTACCAGATAAAGAAAGGGAGCCTGCAGCCTATGGAGCCCTGTTAGAAGATTTATATCTCAAAACTCTTGTTGAAGCCGGAAGACTGTCCAATCCGCATCGGCCTTTCATCCAAGCGAAGAAATGCTTGAGGAAGGAGAGATCGATCGGGAAATACATGAATACAGAGAGGATGGGAGCGTTCAATTCGATCACTCAGAAAGTGATATTACGACACCTTCCACATCCCTTTACCCAGGCAAGCGATCCGCGGATATGATGGCACTCGCAAATCTTCCAACTTCATCTCCGGAACGTGCTCCACATCAAAGCCACGTAGAGACATCACAACGCCCACTAACGCAAGAAAAGCTGGACTCGAAGTACCTACACTTTCCGTTCTCGATGGAAAAGATTTTGGAGTTGCTGGAGATGTGGGTACGAAATAGAGAGGTGGAACTACCACCTGTATGGCGTCCACCAACCTATCAAGAAATAATGGACCCGAGGTACTGTCATTTCCACCGGTTCCTTCACCACCCTACCAGTGAGTGCAACGCTTTGAAGCGCATTGTTCAGGAGAAACTTGGTTCAGAGGGATAGCTCTCATTCTCTAAAAATTAATGCGGACGACTTCCTTGGAGAGGCTACTTCGGTTTGATACAAGTGAGACTTCAAAAACAAGTAAGTTCTATTCAGCAATTTTACAAGAAAGATAGTTTTGGAATTCACTTGGGACTTAGCATCCCGCACATGGAGAAAGAGACTCAGTGATCAAACGCATGTTTGCTTCCCTTCATACCTCCCTTTTACACGACATTTGCAATTTCATATGACATGTGCAATCATTCATGACCAAGATGCAAATTCCATTTAAAATAACCTCTTTCGTAAAAGTTATTCACAAAACTATCTCAAAATAAACCAATTCAATTACCTATTAATTCAAAAGCGGAAGTCAAATTATGAAAAGAAATCCTCACTATCACTCAAAAAGAAAAAGAAGAGACAAGTGTATAGCACGAATCCTTCACGGAAAGTCCTTCAGCAGCAACTCGTCCTTCTGGGCAAGAGCGACTTTCATCCTTTGAAGTACAGCCTGCTTCTGCAGAAGGGGCTTCACCTTGTAATTTCTGGAGCTCCTGAATATCGGAGAACCCTTTGAGGAACCAAGGAGCATTGAAGTCGTACTGCACAAACACATCTCGATGGCACTTCCAGTCTTCAATCATCTCCTCAGAAACCATTCGACCAGTTGTGACGCTCATCCCATGGATAGAAAATAAAGCCTCCTGAACGCGGTTGACCAATGCAAGACGACTTTTGAGCCTCGTAGTGGTAGCAATGTGGCCGTGTTTCTCCCATATCGCTGTGTACAACTCTTCAAACCGAGCTGGCATACTGAATCCTCCAACCAACACATGACCTGGATAAGGAACAACGAACGGAGGATCGAACAAAGCTCCAGGTTGCCCTACCAATACTTCACCAACCACAGGAGCCTTGTCAGTTACAGGAGGCCTTTCGGAAGAAGTCGCCACGACAGCTTTATTGATTGGAACATGCTCAGAACATTCTTCAAGGGGAGCCACCTCAACAATAGCGGATGTTGCCTCTCTTACATTCCTCCCGATATCTACTTCGCTCTGGGTGCTAATTTCCATCACGGCCCCATCAACAAGATCACTTAGGGAGGCGCCTTGTCCAACCGAGCTTGCATCATCTATGTCATGGTTGGGAAAAGGAGCGGTTTCTCCAGACTTTTCAGCATGAAGATCAGTACCGCCAGACTTCTCAACATGAAGATCGCACGGACTTCTCAAAGATGAAGATCAGCACCGCAGGACTTCTCAACATGAAGGTCAACATTACCAGCCTTCTCATTTTGAATGCGCGCCAACCTTGTGAAGACATTCTCTTTCGGAATTCCCTGATTTCAAGCAAGGATCACTCTTAGAAGAATTTACTCTGGAGAAATGAAGGAACCAACGGGAAGGGATTTAAATACCTGCATATTGGAGGAATTGAGGATCACCGAACCACATGCCTGCCTTTTGGATCTCTCTCCTGCTTGGGGACTGCAATCCTCAGCTCGGGTCCGTTTGGATGGAAGTGGCTTCAACCGGAAATGCTTTTTCAAAACGTCAGAAGATGGTTCACCACGGGAACCTGTCACAACACTCTCCGAGAATTCCTGGAAAATCAACAGTTGCCTTCTCCAAAATTCCTTGTACTTATCGGTTACCACTGGGTTTCTCCCAATAGGCCAGAAGGGAAGGCTCACCCGTTCTAAAACACGTCAGCGTTAAGAATATTTGGGAGGAATTCTTTCGGAACCCCTGGTGGACGGATAAATGGGACACCCTGATCAAATCCCATTTGACGAGCCGCCCTGTCAATATTGTACGGAGTCACAGTAAATTCTTCATTGAATAAAGACGGGACATATCCTGGGATGCAGCTGTGCAAGTAAACAATTTCCCCAAATCTCATAGTCTTAACATCGGTACGCAACACAGCATCGGGACCATCAGAAGCAATAGCAAAAGTCTTTGGCTGAACAATGGAAGGGTGGATCGGCCCCCATGGACGGAAATCTACAGAAGACACATTGTCAAATATGTCCACAAGTCGC
Source organism: Papaver armeniacum (assembly GCA_023531295.1). Taxonomy (NCBI): domain Eukaryota; kingdom Viridiplantae; phylum Streptophyta; class Magnoliopsida; order Ranunculales; family Papaveraceae; genus Papaver; species Papaver armeniacum. The sequence continues at coordinate 332,930 of JAJJWW010012703.1, forward strand.
GCCGGTTCTGGGACGCCTCCTATGCCAACGGAGTATTCTCGAGCCACCATACAAGTTCTTGAGCAAATTTGCGGGGAGCTGGAGTAGGAGCATAACTTTTGAAGTGTTCCCATAAGAATGCCTGAAGAAAAGCGAAGTGAACGTACGACTCCACCTTCTTGTACCCGTTAGAAACATGCATGTCCATTGCTAAGGCGTCCAGATGAGAATACAACGATCCAAGGAACAAAGCACCTAGGGGAAGAACTTTACCTTCTGCCAGCTTTATAGCGATCTTAATGAGGTCACCTCTAATGGTCTTCTTTCCAGAACCGTCGTCGAATATATCTCTGGATAGCCATAGAGAAAGGAACGCAATCACGCTGAGCTCATTTTCCAACTCTTGATCCGGCTCTGGGTCTGCAGGAGACCACTCCGACACCCACCAGGTGTAAAAGCATCTCGTATCTTTTTTCTCCTCCTTGTCCAGACTGTCGAAACCCGCCACCTTTTGAAGTATAGCATCATAGTTACGTTGTTCCGTATCAGAGAGCTCGTAAGAAAGACTTCCAAAGAACAGAGCGGGTTCATTAATGCAGCTACACTCTCCGCAGTAATAGTCATCTCTCCCCACCTAGATATGGTGTATGAGTAGAAGGACGCCATCGAGAAATGAAGGTAATCAAACCCGCAACGTATTTCTTAATTTTAAGAGCAGCAGATGCCATGACCGCATTGAGGATTTGCGCTTTGGTCAAATTGTCTTTAATGCCCTTATTACTCAACATGCGTCTCATCCATCCTTCATAAGAACCCAGTGGAGTATGACAAATCTTGAAGTCAATGGGGGAAGGCGGATATTCGTTTCTCCGGAGACAAAATCTCATCACAAGTGCTGAAGAAGAAAATGGATCAGCATCCATATTTTCTGAATCGGAAAGCAGGACTATCTTATGAGAAGGATGTTTTCTAATGTTTGGAAAAGGCGAGGTGAACAACTCATCATCGATGTTCGGCATATCTTTGAAGCTGTCAACACTCCCCGACTTGGCACCAACATTATCTCCGGAAGACATCTCAAAAGGAATTTTTTTTCTTCATTCCACAATGAAATAAAAGACAGGAGTTAGAACTTGTATGAAAAGCGCATGAAGCGTGTAGTCACGCACGACAAGACACGTTGAAATGCACAAAAGCTAGGATTAGGTCCAAACACCAGTATTACTCAAGTTTCAGTCTGGTATTGGTTTCAAGTCCGGTACAAGTTTCAGTCTGGTATTGGTTTCAAGTCCGGTACAAGTTTCAGTCTGGTATTGGTTTCAAGTCCGGTACAAGTTTCACGTCCGGTATAAATTTCAAGTTCGGTGTTACTCAAGTTTCAAGCCCGAGCACAAGACTAATATAAGGTCGACTTTCAGTCAAGCATATGTGGGTGAGACCCACGTTCAATCAAGCATACACGGCGGGCCCGCGTCCATCCGCACACATCATAACACGATTTTTCTTTATTCATGGGAATCGTGTCTACGAGATTCAAGCCGAGGTTTTTCTTTTCAAGATACAACCTAAAAGCTAGGTTTTGCATGCAATGGTGGAAAGAAGCAAAAACAACATGATCATGGATTCACGGGTTGTTTTACTAAGCAATTCTAGAAAATATTGGCGTATCAACTTCGGTGGAAAAACTAAGCATATACGCATCCTACAAAAGGTGTTTACCTAGCAAACTAGGGTTTTACCTTTATATTAAAAAAAAAAAAAAAAAAAAGAGAGCGAAACTTACCTTGGACGGCAGCAACTCCGGCAACGACGGCGGCAACTCCGGCAGCAACAACGACGGCAGCAGCAACGACGGCAGCGTTGGCGGGAGCGGCAGTCACGGACGGGAGCTGCTCAACAACAAAAAAAAATAAAAGATTTCGTGAGAAAAAGCAAAGGGGTTGGTCTCTTTTATAGACAAAAATTAGAATAATCCCAATAGAACAAGGATACCTCTTTTTTTTGGATTCCTTTTCTGATTCGAATACCCAAAGAAGGAAACCGGTCCCACCAAAGGATTCCATACAAGCACAACGACATGGGCGACTAGCGTTCGGTCAATACTCTTCCGGGTAAACTTCTTTTATCCTGTCTTTCTCACATATGTATGTCACCATCTCATGCCTACCCCACAATAGTGTAACCATTATGTGCTAGGCAAGGGACTTAATGTTGATGGTGGATTTTCATTTAAGGTTAAAATTGTAAAAACCAGAAAATTATACGCTGACATCTTGTAAAAGATAAGGCCATCAATAAGTGTTGGATACTCCCTCACTTAATTCACCTAGAATGGAGCATGTGGCAACAATCCCATTCTGTGAATACACGAAATTCATCTAGGTTGGAGCATGTGGCAACAATCCCATATACCCTGTGAATTTCTAGCATTATTAATTAATGCGCAATCAGCCTTGTATTTCCTGTACTTATTATCAGTGCGGCATGACGACTGAGTGTTGCTCTTACAAAGCAACACGAACCTCCAAGCATTATAATGAAACCATGTACGAAATACCCGTACATGTGCCGACTCTCGGTGTGTTATACTAGCCCGATTGAGCCCCTCTCGTGTGTTATACTAGCCCGATTGAGCATCCGGACTGACCGTATCAGTCCGGATATGATCACAGTCATCCAACTCCACAAGCATGATTGGATAACCCAGATCAATTCCATCACCCCCAAGCAGGTATGAAATATCCAACCAACGAGGACCCCGCATGGTCCGCCTCCCTCCATAATTGTCCTAGCTTTCCAAAACGTCCAAACCATAGCAAAGATGGGCGGAAAACCCTAAATTAGGGTTTGCGGCATATTACATGTGTCGCAAAATAGTCTCAACCATCCATCTTCGCAGGTATAGATGGAGGGTGTAGATGAAGATTCAAAGGGCCCGAGCATGTCAACACAATCACCGTGGGCCCGCCTACATACCGACCAATCGGTCGGGACCAACCATGGTTGGTTATCCCATTCCTACGCCGAATAAAGCATGGTCGCACGGCCTTGAAACCCAAAATTAGGGTTTTGAGTATCACGAGCGTCCATCTTCTCCGGCACGAATTGAGGGTCCAAGATTAGATTAAGCAGGTCCAGTCATACCAGCATGACCACCGTGGACCCATCTATCCCCTCACCCGATCGGCCAAGGCATATCATGCCTGGTTATTCCAAGACGCGCTCCCAAACTAGCGTGGTCACATCTCCCAAACCGCAAACTGATCTCGACCGCTCAACTTCGCCGGACGATTTGGATGGCTCAGATCACGTTTTCATGGGATATCCAGGTATAGGCGTGAACACCAGCCTACCACCTTCACACCAGACCGATCGGCCAAGACCGACCAAGATTGGTCATCTTGGAACGTGCGCCCGAAATGGGCATGACGCGCGGCTCTTGCGGATCGGTTTTCTGTCACAAATTGATCTCGACCACTCAACTTCACCGGACGAATTGAGTGGCCCAGATCATACTTTCGTGAGGTAATGGGTATATGCGCCTACACCGTCATGCCGTCTACACGCATGTACGGTCGGCCTAGCCAAAGTCATATCCCAAGATGGGATTCGACCAGGCTGAAGAGGGATGCTTGCGCACCTCTTCTAAAACCCTAATTCCACCAACGGTCGCAGATGAGTGTCTCAAAGATCATCTCGTCCGTACAACTTCACCGGCTTGGTTATACAACCCTGGTCAGGAGTTAACTGGTCAGTGAGGCGTCATGGTAATCACCACCCATCAGTCTACCACACCAGGATGCAGTACCTGCATAAAATACACATGATACTTCACAAGTATCAACTTCCCGAATAACGCAATTATTCAATTTAGCATTACGTGCTACCTTTTGTGGATCCCACGATCCACACACTCGAGACATCAATCATGTCACAAACTGGGGGATACATACCGGGGTATTGGTCTGGCGGTTTATAGCGTGCAGCGTGCAACGCGCCATCACAAGAACGTGTCAGGAAGTCATGGACGGTTAGAGATGACAGGAAAAGTGGGCAAGACTGGTCGTGTAACACCAACACAAACCTCCACTACTCTATCACTCCACTTACTCCTCTTCCCACGAGAGACGTGAATAAGGCTCAAATGACTTGTATAAATAGGTTCTCCTCCCTATTTTCAACACAGGGAGAAAAACAACAGAGCAAGTCCAGACAAAAAATAGAAACCAAGTGTTAATACAAAACACCGGAACTGATAGCTTGCATCCTGTAAGCCGGTTCAGCTTTCTGTTACAAGTCATAAGCAAGCCAACACCTTCACAATCTCAACACCTTCTTCGCTTCCCTCCCTAAGATCAACCCCATTTCCTTCACTTTGTGACCAAAACAAGTCTGGAACGGCCATTTCTTGGTTTAGGCCGGACTTGCACAAATTGATTTCCGAATCTACAAGCACTCACCGCGCAGTGCATTTGTTTAGGGTTTAGATTCATTCCTCATCCACACACCCCAATTACCAAACCCGGCAGGAATAGTTTTCACCCATAAACAACGGGATACTTCCTTTGCTGACTGTTGTGTCTTCAGGGCTATGAACCCGAGTGATAGGATTCTTCGTGATCATCTAATTGCAGCTAAGACGGAGTCGATAAACTTCCAGTTGCCAGATGAGGTCAAAGTCGAAGCTCTGGAAGAAGGAGAGGACAAGGTGGCGTAGATTGCCAAGAAGAAAGGTAAAGCCACTGCCAATAATTCTTCTTCACCTAAAATTATGGCATCCGCTATTAAAGTTTAATCGAAGGGACCTACGACTGGAGAGTTTGATGACGTGCAAGAAGTAGAGGGGGATAAAAGCAGCCAGATTCTAAGTCCGGACAACATCGTGCTTCTATCGTTTTGTCTTCAAGGAGGGCCTCCGGATGAGTGATCGTGTCATTTTGATTTTTATAAACCTATTGAAAAGCGGAAAGTGAATATTACTAATGAATGGCGTATATATCGTGTATGAGCTAATCCTGGGTGAATCTTCAGACATAGGATATTCGCCCAATAAAAGCATGTAGTTCTTTGACCTTTGCAGGTGGTGTCATAGTGGTTATTGCTTCCACTTTGCTGGGATCGATTTGTATGCCCTGATTTGTTACTACGAATCCTAGGAACTTTCCAGAAGTGACTCCGAATGCGCATTTGAGAGGATTTATCTTAAGGCGGTACTTCCTACATTTGTCGAAGACGCGCCTCAAGTGATCTAGATAATTGATAGACACATTTTTTGTGTCTGAATTGTCCTCAGTGTTGGTATTGTTGGAACTCGATTTTTGTACTAATATTGTGTTTTTATGTATTTTTAGGTATTTTTGGAAATAAATATTTTTTGGAAAATTCGGCTCGAAAAGTTGCTCGGAGCACCTCCGGAGGACACGTGTTATTCGGACTCTCGTCTTTGGATAAGGGGTAACCCAATTGCTAAGGGGCACCCCAGGGAGCCTATCGCTATTCGCACCCCTACTGGATAGGGGCAACCTTTCTCTTCCACGAAATTGGCGGGAAAAGTGCAGGTTCAAATTTTGTTATCGGCGAGAATCTTTGATCTGATTTTTGGAGATTTGTGAGGAGATTTAATCGCCCCAGTGAGTTTATACCACCCTGTTACAATTAAACAGGGTTGGTAAATCCGTTAGAATCAAACAAACTGGATTGGTACGTAGATTTTTCCACACAGCAGGGCATTCGTGTACGGGAGGAGATAGTCAAGTGATAGCAGCGAGTCTAGACGTGTGCTGCACGTGTTTGGGTGAATTCTCGTCGCCGAAGAGAAGCGTGAAGAAGCTAAATATGGATAGTATGCACGAAGATGACTGCGGATACGTGCATGAGATTAAAAAGGAAAGAAAAAATATTTTCTTTCTTTAGTGTAATGGAGAATTGTTTGAAGTTATTACGTGAGATTTTGCTTCGTTGGGATATAAATAGTTCTTTGAGATATCATAGAAGATGTACGGAGAGTTTGGGAGAGTTGAGAACACTTCAGAGCCAATAAAAATCGAGTTGCAGAAACTGCCATTGCTGCTGCTGCCAAGAACACGAAGAACATTCAACGCACAAGGAACCGTCGTTTTTCAACAGTGACAACGACACTTAAGCGTGGGTCGTAATACGGAGGCAGACTTGAAAGCAATAGTAACAGTTTTTAACCTTCCTTGTAACAGTGTTTGCAACACTTATAATCGTTGCAAACACCCGATTTTCATCATTTTCTCCATTTCATCTTTGTAACACCCTTTGAGCAATAATAATGATTTTTGAGCGTGTTTCCAACATGATGAGCGGCTAATTCTCCCACAACCAAGGCAATGAGGAAGCTATTTACGCATGAATAATTGGTAACTATTTTATTTTCTCTAATTTATAATTAATAATTCACTCAATCACTGCTTTTGCAGAGTTTTAATTGTTTGCAAAAATTCTTTTCATTAGTTTTGGGTTATTTACCGTTATTCATTCATGTGTAATAGTGGAATCAGTGTCTTGGTTATTTTCTCATATCTTGAATCAATTTTGTGTTAAGTTTTCTTTATTATTAATTTTTATAAGTCTAAAATTTTTGCTTTCACAAGTCTCAACGAACTTTTTACTACAACATTATTGAGTCACATCAATTTTTGGCGTCGCTGCCGGGGACTTGTCTTTAGGCTAGAGTTTTTAGATTTTTCTTTTAGGTTTTTATTTATTTGTTCTTCTTTACGTTTTTGGGTTTTTGTCTTTTCCTTTCAGATTTTGGGATTTGGAGCGAAAGAAAAATTTGCCAAAGCTTTTGGTGGATACTTAGAGATTTGGAGTTAAAGACAAAGCGAAAGGAGCGAAAGAAGAAGATTTTTTATATTTTATAAAATGAGAGAGAAAAAAAAGAGAGGCATTTTTATTTTTTTTAGATATTTTTTTTTTTAGACTTTCCTTTTCTTTTGCGCTTTTACTTTTTGGACTTGGACTTTGGACTTGGACATTCCTTATTTTTTTAAACCCTACGGAAGGGTAGTATTAAATATCAAACTGTTTGCAGAGAAGGACGGTGATTACGATATCACCTCGGCCCCTCGGGTTCGTACATGACATAGGAGTCGTGGCCCGAGTCGACTACAACGGTTCATCACCCGTCTGGTACGGGAGGTAAGTTTGTTGAAACACTCGCGAATCCCCTGCTAGCGAGTTACTGTCTTCCTTCGTGTGAATATATGCTGAGGACTTGAAAACGGATGTTTTAATTTCCTAGTAAAGGGCAAGGACTGGCCATATAAGATAAGGGTTCGGATTTCATCACCGTTCTCTTCTTGCCCGCCTTAGGAAAACGATACTTAACGCGAACCTAAGCTTTAAAATTTGGAATAGAACGAGACCGATAGGGTAACGAGCTTAGTAGGAAAGTCGCTCGAAAAATATTGGTTACTCTTTTAGCATACTCCGAAGTTCATGATGGTTTCTGTGAAGTTGAATGCGTGACTGCGCCGCCTTGTAATAGCGGTGAGGCCTTGGGTATCAAAGCTCCACCGAGCTTCCTCGCCTTGATTCAACTTACTTTGACTCGGATTGATCCAGAGGGGTTTGCTTAGATTGTAACGAATTCCCTTTCGAAGGATTAGAAGCTGGTCTAGAAAACAATCTAAGTGGAGCCATCATGCTTTTTGTTTGCTAGATATCATTAGGTTTGCTGTGGTGGAGTCAGCCTTGTTTGTGTTTGCATAGAAATTCCCTTCCTTTTAGGATTTTTCTTTTTCTTTTGTTTTATTTTTCTAGTGTATGCCCGAGGTCATTAGATAACGGGCTTGGAAAAGAAACACTCTAGGTCGTTTGATTAGTGACAAACCTAGTAGTTCTTCTTGTGAAGGCGGGGAACTCGAAGACTCTTCTTTTGAGAGCCCCGTTTTTGGAAACTTCAGTTTTGAGAATCTGTCTCTTAGTGAGGAAAGTACCCCTAGTACTTCAGTTGTGCCAACGATGGCAACTTTGAAAGATTACATGTTCCCAACTGGGACCAACCGAGCTTCATGCATTAAATTGCCAGCCAATACGGCTAACTTCGAAATAAAAGCTAGTATTCTTCAGATGATCCCTATATTCTTAGGAAAAGATGATGAGAACCCTTATTTTCATATTAGGGACTTTGAGGAAATTTGTGGGACAGTTAGAATAAAAGACCTTACTGATGAAGTTTTGAAACTTAAGATGTTCCCATTTACCTTAAAAGAAACAACCTACCATCTGGATCCATTGAAACATGGCAGGAACTTATTGCTGCTTTCTATATGAAATTCTACCCTAAGCATAAAACTACTTGGTGTTAGGCGTAAAATTAGTGCTAGTGTGCAACAAGAGGGAGACTCACTTTATAGGTTTTTAGAGAGATTCAATGATCTCCTATCTCAGTGTCCTCACCATGGATTTGATAAGATGAAACTTGTAGGGATTATTTATGATGGTTTAGACTATTCGACCAAAGCCATGGTCGAGTCTATGTGTCTTGGTGAGTTTACTAATAAAAGTCTTGAGGATGCCTTTACCTTCTTAGGAGTTGTTCTTTGAGAAATCCCAACGTGGGAGTCTTGTGTTGAACCCCTAAAAGACTCTTAGTTAATAGAAGTAGCACCAATATGGTAGATACAAGCTTCGGGTCGATGATCTAAGTTTCTTTGCTTTATCTAGAAGGTTAGAAGCTTTGGAAATGGGTCAGTTTAAAAATAGGTCCCTTGGTGAACCTAATAGAACCTCTCAAGTATCTAGTTGTGGAATAGAGCCCGATAACTCATTTTGGGAAGGTCAGGTTAGTGAAGAGCAAGCTCATGCTGCCTATAACAATGCTAGGTTTGAGAACCGTCGAAGTATGACCCATACTCGAGACCTACAACCCCGGTTGGATAAACCATCCTAACTTCTCTTGGTCTAAGGGCCGGAATCAAAGTCGACCTAGTAATTCTCGGCCTCCCCAGTGTTTTGGTTATGCTAAGAACTCTTGAGTCAACCCCAGTGCACTTAACCCTTTTGAGAGTAGAATGACTAGCTTAGAGGAATCTCTTAGTATACTAAAAAAGAGCCAGGATATGTTAACACAGAGCAGGAAATGTTAGTAAAGAGCCGGGTGGTAATTTTCAAGAGGAAACCAAGCGAGAATTTTAAGAATAATTCCCAGTCTCTTGCTAAACTAGAACTTCAAGTCGGCCAAATTGCTAAGTTCCTTAGTGAGAGAGAAGATGGAAGGTTCCCTAGTCATACTAATCCTAACCCTAAAGGAGAGAAATCGTACAATCATGTGAATTCTATTACAACCCTTAGGAGTGGGAAGAAAGTTGACAATAAGGTCGCCATGCCTGATAGTGAACATGCTGTAGTTCACCCTTCTAAGCCAGAAAACGAGGAGACTGATAGAGTCTCTAATGAGACCAATGAGGGTCATATTGAACCAGGCTTTGTCCCTAGAGCCCCATTCCCACAGCTGCTAGTTCCAACTAAGAGGGAGTCCAACTTTAATGATATATTGGAGATTTTTAAGCAGGTTACTATCAACCTCCCATTGTTGGATGCGATTAAGCAGATTCCCGCTTATGCCAAGTTTCTTAAGGACTTGTGTACACGAAAGCGTAATCTTAGTGTTCAAAAGAAAGCCTTCCTAGCTAGTCACGTGAGTTCTATTATTCAGAATACCACTACTCCTAAGTATAAAGACCTAGGGTCCCCTGCTATTTCTTGCACAATAGGTAAATACCGTGTTGAGAAAGCTTTGCTTGACTTAGGAGCCAGTGTGAACTTACTTCCATACCATGTGTACCTTAAGCTAGGACTTGGTGAGATGAAACCTACCCAGATGACTCTTGATTAGTGATAGGTCCGTTAAAATTCCTCGGGGTGTGATCGAGGATGTTCTCATAGAGGTCGACAAGTTTATTTATCCAGGTGGATTTTGTTATCCTAGATACCCAACCTGTCCACGACCCAGCAGAACCAGATACAGGTAATTTTAGGTCGCCCGTTTTTAGCTACATCCAATGCGATCATTAAGCGTCGAACTGGTATTATGAATTTGTCTTTTGGTAATATGACTATTGAGCTGAACGTCTTTCATATTAGTAAGCTACCCTCGAACTAGATGACTCGAGCATAGAAGAGGTGAACATGATAGGAACATTAGTCGAGGAGTCATTACCAAACACTTTGTTAGAAGACCCATTAGAGAAATGCCTAGCTCACTTTGGGATTGATTTTGATGATGATGCTGTGATTAATGAGGTGAATGCTTTGTTAGACACTAGTAATGGATGGAAACCTAAGTTCGAACCACTACCAGTTTCTAAGTCTACCGTTGTTCCTTCGTTAGAAGATCCTCTAAGTTGGACCTAAAACCATTGCCGGATACCCCGAAGTATGTGTTTTTAGGCCCATCTGAAACTTTACCCGTGATTGTTGCTTCCGACTTGGATAGTGATCGGGAAAGTAGGCTAGTGACCGTCCTTCAAAACAACAAGGAAGCTTTAGGGTGGACCATAGCAGGACATTAAGGGTATAAGTCCTACTGTTTGTATGCATCAGATCTATTTAGAGGAAGATACCAAACCTTCTAGGGAGATGCAACGAAGACTAAACCCCAATATGAAAGAAGTAGTTCGAACCGAGATCCTTAAGATGTTAGATGCAAGCATTATCTACCCCATTTGGGCATGATAAGTGGGTCAGCCCCGTTCGTGTTGTTCCCAAGAAATCCGGTAGACATCGTAGTCCGAGAATGATAACAATGAGTTAATCCCAACCCGGGTGACCACGGGTTGGCGTGTCTGTATTGACTATAGGAAATTGAACAAGGTCACTAGGAAGGACCACTTTCCCTTCCCTTCATCGACCGGATGCTAGAGAGATTAGTCGGACATAGTCATTATCGCTTTTTAGATGGCTACTCCGGCTATAATCGGATCGTCATTGCCCTGGAAGACCAGGAGAAAACCACTTTTACCTGTCCCTTTGGTACCTTTGCGTATAGACGCATGCCTTTCGGGCTATGTAACGCCCTCATGACTTTTCGGCGTTGCATGATGAGCATATTTTCAGATATGGTAGAACGGTTCTTAGAGGTCTTTATGGATGATTTTTCAGTGTTTGGTTCATCTTTCGATGAGTGCTTGCATCATTTCTCATTAGTGTTGACTAGATGTAAGGAAAAGAATCTAGTGCTTAATTGGGAGAAATGTCATTTCATGGTTCAATCAGGAATTGTTTTAGGGCATATCATATCTTCTAAGGGTATAGAGGTAGATAAAGCCAAAGTTGACCTTATTAAGACTTTACAGGTCCCAAAAACCGTAAAAGATATTAGGTCATTCTTAGGGCATGCAGGTTTTTATCGTCGATTCATTAAGGATTTTAGCTTGATTTCTAGACCTCTTTGCAATTTGCTTGCAAAAGATGTTAAGTTTGTATTTGATGATGCTTGTTTATAGGCTTTTGAGAAGCTTAAGACTTTACTCACCACCGCCCCCATAGTCCATGCACCTAACTAGAACCCACCCTTTGAGATCATGTGCGATGCTTCAGATTATGCTATTGGTGTTGTGCTAGGTCAGCGAGAAAACAAATTACTTCATGTGATTTACTATGCTAGCAAAACTCGAATGATGCCCAATTGAACTATACCACTACAGAGAAGGAACTGTTGGCCATTGTGTTTGCCTTAGACAAGTTTAGACCGTATCTCTTAGGTTCTAAGATCGTAATCTATACTGATCATGCTGCTTTGAAATACCTTTTGTCTAAGAAGGATACCAAACCTAGATTGATTAGATGGATCCTTTTATTACAAGAATTTTGTCCAGACATTAGAGACAAAAAGGGTGCAGAAAATGTAGTAGCAGACCACTTGTCTAGGCTGGTTGTTAGTTCTCCTAATGATTCCCTTCATATAAGGGATAACTTTCCTGATGAACAATTGTTCTCTGTTTCCCAATCACCTTGGTATGCAAATTTAGTGAATTATCTTGTTACTGGTCGAATGCCCCAACATTGGGGTAAACAAGATCGTTCTAGGTTTTTAGCCGAGGTTAAGCACTTCTTTTGGGATGATCCTTATTTGTTTAAGTATTGTCCAGACCAGATTATTAGGAGATGTATACCCGAGAGTGACCAGTCCAAGATTATTTCCTTTTGTCATGATCATGCTTGTGGGGGTCACTTTAGTGCTAAGAAGACTCATTTGCTAAGATATTGCAAAGTGTGGATTCTCTGGCCTTGGTTGTTTAAAGACTCCCACGATTCATCGTGTTACTTGTGAACGTTGCGTAAATTAGGAACCATTTCCGTAGGAACATGATGCCCTTGAACCCTATTTTAATCGTTGAGGTCTTTGATGTGTGGGGTATTGACTTTATGGGTCCGTTTCCTAATTCCTTTGGTAACCTATACATCCTTGTCGCCGTAGACTATGTCTCTAAGTGGATTGAGGCGGTTGCGTGTAAAACCAATGACCATAGGGTTGTAATTGAGTTCTTGAAAAATAATATACTTACACGTTTTGGTACACCGCGAGCTATAATTAGTGATGGGGGGTTGCACTTTTGTAATGGACCTTTTAAGATTCTGATGAAGAAATATGGTATTACACATAAGGTAGCTACCCCGTATCATCCGCAGACTAGTGGTCAGGTAGAGGTTTCTAATAGGGAGATAAAACGTATATTAGAGAAAACAGTTAATCCTAATCGGAAAGACTGGTCGTCTAGGCTTATCGATGCCTTATGGGCTTACAAATCTGCGTTTAAAACCCCTATTGGAATGTCGCCTTATCGGCTTGTTTATGGCAAGGCATGTCATTTACCTGTTGAGTTAGAACATAGAGCTTATTGGGCATTAGCAGCTAAATTTTTCACTTGACAAGGCAGAGCCCATAGGAAACTCCAGCTCAATGAGTTGGACGAGATTCGTATAGATGCTTACGATAGTGCGAAGGAGTATAAGAACAAAATGAAACTTGTGCATGATAGAAATATTTTACGGAAATCATTTTCACCAGGTCAAAAAGTTCTTCTGTATGATACCCGCTTGCATCTTTTCCCTTGGAAGTTACGTTCTCGGTGGACGGGTCCTTTTATTGTTCGCACTGTATTTCCTCATGGAGCTGTTGAGATCGAGACACCGGATGGTAGTAGTTCTTCGAAGGTTAACGGTAAGAGATTGAAACCCTTTTTAGAACCCTTCCCTACAGGTGATGTTGAGGAGGTCCCTCTGGAGGACCCTGTTTACCCTTGATTGACCATCGAGGCGATTGTATGTTTATATTAGTTTTTGATTTCTCTCTTCACCCAGGTACTATCTTTCCGACTTCTCTCTTTATTGATTCCTCATGTTACTTTACTTTTTGGTATTGCTCTTTCATTAGAAACATTGAGGACAATGTTAGATTTAAGTTTGGGGGTGGGGAAGAAACTTCTTGTTAGTTTTTAGTTGCAATAAATAAACTCCAGAGCCTAGAAATTTATGTTTATTAAGGATGGCACTAACCAATCTAAGTGGATGGAAGCATTTTGGTTGTAGGAGTTGAGGAACCAATCTGATTAGATGGAAACATCTAAAGAGTCTATTCATAAAAGCACATAGCTCAGGTGTTAGAAAAAGAAAACATGGTAGTTTCGCCATATCCTCGTGATGGAAACATCGAAAGAATCCTGATCACTTCTTTTATTTATTTTTTACCATTGCTAGGGTGAAATAGAGTGACTGAGATACAAAAAAAAAAAAAAAAAAAAAAAAATTGAGACCAGACCACTAGACCAACCGGAATAAATACAATAAAGTCGATCACTGGTACCCTTGTATATGCCTTTTGAGTTGACCTAGAGTTAGGATTATCGATCTTTGGCTCCCTTGTATATGCCGGTGTGTTGATATTAGTCCGGACAAGATCTCGGTCCATTAGGATAGGTTCACCTTAGTCAACATCATCCACATTTTTCTCTACATCCATCTTCTTAATCTTTCCATGTGATTGGTTGACTCAGGTTTATGATGTCCAAACTATCCGAGCAGAGCTCTGTCACTTTATATGAATTTTAGTATGCTTGAGTGCAAACTCGTGTACAACAATTGGAATTTCGCATCGGGTACTTCCTCATGTAGTCAATAAGTATGCCAACCAAGGAGATTCTTTAGTGCCTTCCAAGGTTCTCGCGTAGATAGCTAGGGTCCTGGAGTAAAGGTTTTGTGGGTACACCTCGGTAAACCCTCCGGAGACAACACTCCGCCACTAGGGCCACCTAGGGGTTCAAATGATTTTTATTTTCTAGAATAAATTTGCTCGAGGACTAGCAAATAATCAGTTGGGGGTATTTGATAGACACATTTTTTGTGTCTGAATTGTCCTCAGTGTTGGTATTGTTGGAACTCGATTTTTGTACTAATATTGTGTTTTTATGTATTTTTAGGTATTTTTGGAAATAAATATTTTTTGGAAAATTTGGCTCGAAAAGTTGCTCGGAGCACCTCCGGAGGACACATGTTATTCGGACTCTCGTCTTTGGATAAGGGGTAACCCAATTGCTAAGGGGCACCCCAGGGAGCCAGCTGTTATTCGCTTCCCTACTCTGGATAGGGGGCAACCTTTCTCTTCCACAGAAATTGGCGGGAAAAGTGCAGGTTCAAATTTTGTTATCAGCGAGAATCTTTGATCTGATTTTTGGAGATTTGTGAGGAGATTTAATCGCCCCAATGAGTTTATACCACCCTGTTACAATTAAACAGGGTTGGTAAATCCGTTAGAATCAAACAAACTGGATTGGTACGTAGATTTTTCCACACAGCAGGGCATTCGTGTACGGGAGGAGATAGTCAAGTGATAGCAGCGAGTCTAGACGTGTGCTGCACGTGTTTGGGTGAATTCTGGTCGCCAGAGAAGCGTGAAGAAGCTAAATATGGATAGTATGCACGAAGATGACTGCTGCGGATACGTGCATGAGATTAAAAAGGAAAGAAAAAAATATTTTCTTTACTGCCGTGTAATGGAGAATTGTTTGAAGTTATTACGTGAGATTTTGCTTCTGTTGGGATATAAATAGTTGCTGAGATATCATAGAAGATGTACGGAGAGTTTGGGAGAGTTTAGAACACTTCAGAGCCAATAAAAATCGAGTTGCAGAAACTGCCATTGCTGCTGCTGCCAAGAACACGAAGAACATTCAACGCACAAGGAACCGTCGTTTTTCAACAATGACAACGACACTTAAGCGTGGGTCGTAATACGGAGGCAGACTTAAAAGCAACAAGACTTGATTTTAACCTTCTTTAACGGGTGTTTGCAACACTTATAATCGTTGCAAACACCCGATTTTCATCATTTTCTCCATTTCATCTTTGTAACACCCTTTGAGCAATAATAATGATTTTTGAGCGTGTTTCCAACATGATGAGCGGCTAATTCTCCCACAACCAAGGCAATGAGGAAGCTATTTACGCATGAATAATTGGTAACTATTTTATTTTCTCTAATTTATAATTAATAATTCACTCAATCACTGCTTTTGCAGAGTTTTAATTGTTTGCAAAAATTCTTTTCATTAGTTGTGATTCAATTAGATAGGTTATGCTTGTATTAAGATAATCTATGCTTAGGGGATACAATTAACTTTTGAGAATTTGTCTGATTAATTGTGAACTAAGAAACAAGGGATTTAAAAGATAATTAGAGTTTTGGGTTATTTACCGTTATTCATTCATGTGTAATAGTGGAATCAGTGTCTTGGTTATTTTCTCATATCTTGAATCAATTTTGTGTTAAGTTTTCTTTATTATTAATTTTTATAAGTCTAAAATTTTTGCTTTCACAAGTCTCAACGAACTTTTTACTACAACATTATTGAGTCACATCAATAATCTTCCCGGACCCTCGATTGACAATATTATTTATGTAGACTTTCATTATTTGATGCATCATGTCGTGAAATATAGCTACCATCGCTCGCTGATACGTCGTTTCCGCATTTTTTAGTCCGAAAGGCATCACGACATAATAGAAGTTCTCATATGGCATTTGGAAGGCTGTCTTATGAGCGTTTTTCGCTGCCATCTTGATCTGGTTATACCCACTGAATCCATCCATAAACGAGAACATCCCATGACCGCATGTGTTTTCCACCGTCATATCTATGTTTGGTACCGGAAAGTCATCCTTTGTGCAGGCTCGATTCAGATCTTGATAGTCGACACAACATCGAACTCTGCGGTTATTTTTCTCTACGGGTACGACATTGTCTAACCATACAGGGTGTTGGATCGGCTTGATGAACTTTGCCTCCATCAACATCTCTACTTCTTCTTGAATCGCTAGTTCTATTTTTTCGGAAAAGTTACGGCTCCGTTGTTTGAATGGCTTGTATCCGGGTAAGACAACTAGGTTATAAGCGACTAGGATATTGTCAAGGCCCGACATTTCATCATACTTGAATGCGAACACATCTCGATATTCACGAAGCAATTGGATCATCTGCTTTCTTTCTTCCTCCTGCAAGTTTTTGCTAATACATACACATCGCGGGTGCTCTTCTGATCCGAGATTGACCTCCTCTAGACCATCTAGTGTTGGGTCGATTGCTGTTTTTTCTTTAGAATTTTTTTGCATTACTTCCTCTTATGAGACATTTTTGTCCATCTCCTCGTGGTGCTCACTTGTTACCGGGGTTGTCTCTATCATCTCCTCGTCTACGGATGACACTGCACAATGGTGTTGATGCTGAGAGACTTCCCCGGCTGACTGCTAAACGGTAGACGTGACCACCTTCCGGTTTCGAAAATCGTTTGAATTGAACATCCTTTGCTCCAACCTTCGCTTTTTTGTTCGCCGCGGCAGGTCTCATCCGTGACGGACTAAAGAATGATTTAGTTTTCACCTTCGCTTTCTCTGTCGGTTCGAATTCTTCCCACTTTGGTAGAGATGTTAAGTGCTCCGTCTTTTCTTCTTGATCTGTAACTGGATATGTATAGAAAATTGCATCGGCCATATAGGCTTCCTCTGGACCAAATGGGTTATTTGTAGCTGGAATTCTATATTGTTTTCCCCCTATGTTGGTTTTGATACATTGGTGGTATGTGGATGCCACCACTTTGTGGTTCAAAATCCATCCTCTCCCGAGCAGAACATGGAAAATAGTGTCGTCTTCAAGTACATAAAAGGGGGTGAGTGCTCTGATGGGTCCGATCTTCATTACCAGGTGCACTATTCCAATCGAAGCCTCTTACAGTGGTAGCAAGCATTTTTATTGCCGATTGTGGTACTCCGAGCACCTCTAATGTATGTAATGATATTAAGTTGAGGGATGCTCTTCCATCCACACATACTCTTTTGAGTGGTTGCTTATTAATGAAAGATGTTAAGTATAAGGGGCGGAGGTGCTCTCCCGAATAGAAGATATCTTCATCTGAAAAAGTGATGGCTCCTTTTGGTGTTGGATCATACGGTCTCCCTAAAGCGACTGCAACAATTTTTTTCGATGCTTCTCGGATTTCATTTTCGCTGAACCTCAAGGAATCACATAATTGTTGCGCCAAGACAGTTTTCGCAAACTTGATGGCGATTCCATTTGTGTCCGAGAAGGTCATTACCTCAAATGCTTCATATACTTCTTCTTCTTACGCGTCTTCCCAGGGTCTCCATGTTTCTCCCTCCGCTGGATTGTGTAAAATCATCATGACTTGATGCTAGGGGAGAGAATCATTGTTTATACTTTGATAACCTATTTATAGCTCCATTTTGGCTTGTTTCCTTTGGACGATGTATCGGAGCGAGAAACACTCCACAATCGGATGACGTATCCTCCTATGAAAATGACAACATCGCTTGTGTGCTTTATCCGCTGCAGTAGGTTCCGTAGAGACGGGTGGTAAGGTTTCTTCTTTGTTTGTTACCCATTGATCTAAGAGTCATATTATCTACTCCTTGCTGCAAGGTAAGGGAGGCGGTGGGTTAGCTCTTCTCCCATCAGTTCGTCCTCCCCTCCTCCCCGACTGCCCTCGAAATGAGTTGAAAGCAGTCGCTCATTTTCCTCCTTCATTCGGTCGACTATTTAAGCTGGTGCGGATGCAGTGTTGACTGAATGTTGTTGCCAGGTGTGCCCAACTCCTCCCGGGTTGATAGCATCATCGTAGTCGGATATTCGAGCCACCGCTTATTCGACTTCCACAAAGGTTTGAAATTTAAAGTTGGTTAGGTTTAGCCTGAAAAGTGTATCCATCCCTCTAATGCAAATCTCTACTAAGCGCTCCTCCGGAATATCCTCGTGACACTCATGCGTGAAATTACTGAAGCGCGTGATGTATTTTCCAATCTCTTATCCTATCCTTTACGTGCACCTTCCTAAGTCAATTGATGTAACCCTCCTGTGGGCGGAATAGAATTTCTTTAGAAATAATTGCACCATTGCGGGCCATGAATCGATACTTCCAGGTTTCAGGTTGTCATACCAAGTAAATGCGTTATCCGCGAGATACTTGGGGAGCTCTCTCATACACAAATTCTCATCTTGAGCATAAGCATTCATTGCTGATACGAAGCGACTCACATGCTCTCGCGCATTTCCTTTTCCTCCGTAAGTTTTGAACTTGGGCAATGTGTAATCCTCTGGATATTGATAATCAGCGACTTCCATAGAATATGGTGGATCCAACGAGTCATATGCATCGCGCTTTGTCACCCGGTAGTTCATCTCAAGATACTTGGCAATTGCATCCTCAGTCATCCCTTGAATAATATTTTTGGCGCTAACCACTCTTGATGTAGTTGCACTTTGTTCTCTTTCCCGTTTCATAAGCCCTCGTAATTCATGTCGCCTTTTGATAGACGCGTCCAGTTCCTTCTACATCTCCGCCGTGTCTTGTCCGCTTGTTCTGGTGGCATTTTTTCCTTTTGATGTCTCCGCTTTCTTTGGTGGTGCTCCTGCGCCTTGGACTATCGGATTGGTGACTACCGCTCGAAACAGGTTCTCCTCATCACTCTCTCCATGTATATCTTATACTGTCACGCTGTCTAAGTTAGGAAGTGTTTCTTCTGCTCCCTCTCCCTGGCTCGCACTTGGAAGTATCATGTTGGATAAGAAGCTAAGTACCTCCCACTGTGGTCGCAATGTTGAGAGGGTAAATGTGTAGAGGAGGAACTAGCCCTAATCACAGCAAGTAGGCCTGTTCATGGTCGGTTTCGGCTCGGTTTTCAGCCAAAACAAAACCGAAACCAATACTATCGGTTTCTAAAAATCTAAACCAAACCAATACATTAACCATTGGTTCGGTTTCTTAATGGTTTTAGCCGGTTTCAGTTTGTTCCACTTGGTTAATGGAAAACCGCTGTATGTCAGTTTCATGAAACTGACAGTTTATAAAAAAAAAGAAAACCAAAAAAGTAGTGAAAGGGTAAAACATTAACATTAACATGGACATTCTAAAGAAACAACAATCCGGTCTCTGAAGGATAAAAACATAAACATTTTAAACTAAATCATATCTAGTACATGTAGAAGCTTATTTAACGCGACGCCGACTACACTCCTTTACATGGGCATACAAGTAAGAGGTTCCACACTTCTTCACATTAGCTCTAAATTTCTTATGACATTGTTTACACTCTGCCATTGTTGAAGGTGGGGTCTCTTTTATGAAGTAATCTGATGCGTGTCGTAGGTGCAATCAAATTAATCAATGTTTCCACTCAATTAAAAATAATATAATGGAAGTCAAGTTCGATCCCACGAGGAGCAAGAGATTCTAGTTGTAAAAATTGTCACAAAGGGGGTGTAAAAAAAACAAAAGAAAATAAACAAAGCAATTAAAAGATAAAGTTGAAAGCAATAAGAGAGACAAGATCAAGGAATCCTTCTTCGTTGCGAAACAATGATTAAAGTTATGTTCTCTTCTACTTGTTATTAGTCACAGATTTATTCCAGGTGAAAGAACGGATGAAAGACGGTCTCTCGATTTCAGGGTATAGAAATAGGGTCAGTTGTTCAACACCCGGTCACCTTGATAAGGGATAACCATTTGGCCTCCCCTTATCCTCAGCTTGACTATATTTATCACTCCTCCAAATAGAGTTGCCCCTTAACCTTGACTGGGCTCCAGATAGTGTTCGCCCCTGAAATGACAATTTCGCCATTTGGCTCAATTTGGGTGATTTCTGCTTCTTTTCCTCCGTGCGACTCCAAAGTAGCTATAAAACTCAAAACAAGCGTAAAATACATAATTTACAAGAAAAATAGCAAAGAAAGCATAAACTACTAGATAGTAAATTAGGTGTATTCTACACCTATCATAATCCCACATGGAAGAAGTAGCTTTGCGCTTCTTAACAACTTGTATAGTGACAGTTGAAGAAGTAGAAGCCTGCATATATACAAATCAGATGACATGTATACAATCATTAAGTCACATACAAAACATTAGTTCAAGCTATATAGATTCAAACAGAAAAATCATACGAACATAGAAAACGTATTCATAAACAGACATATATTCCCTTCCATTTCATGCCCTTCAATTTCAGCAATACACAAATACAAACATGTACAACAATACCCCATATCAATTCATGCTATTCAACTTCAATTCATAACTAAAAAAGTTTACTAGAAAACATGTTCATATACAAAAGGGAATGAACTCAAAATCAGAAAAATCACTAATTGCAACAAACCATATTCCACAAATCCCAATTGTAGCAAACCCTAACCAATAAATATCTAATTGTATCAAACCCTAATCAGTAATAAAAAAAATCTCTAATTTCAACAAACCCTACTCATAATACAAAAAAGAAAAAACACCAAATTTCAGAACCCTAACTTTCGAATTTTAAGTAATAGATCATGGAAAAGAACTTACTTGGGTTGATTGAGGATTTTCCATAGTTGAATCAAAGAAATCTGTAAAAGAATAAATCATGCAAACTCATTTTACTGAACCTTATTTTTAAAAAATAAATATGTAAATCGAGTAACACAATTACACAGGTAAAATCAAATGATATAAGTATATAGCTTACCTTAAAAATGATCGATTTGGTTGTTGTTTCGTCTGAAAATAGGGGGTGAATCAAAGATTAGGGATTATGGTTATAAGAATAAGTTGAGAAGAAGAGAAAAGGAATGAGGAGAAGAATATTTGTTATTATTGGTGTAGCATCATGATTTATTATGAATCATGGAGGAGTTGGTTTGAATCTGAAGAAGAAGAAGAACGAAGAAAATGGAGAGTAGCCGCAATAGAGGGGAGGAGGAGAAAGATAAATGAGTTTGGTTTTTAGGGTTTAGTTTTTTCTCTTAAACTTTTATAGTCAATATCTACGGTGAAGATTAAGCTTGATTATCTAAGAGAGATCTAGTGGCTGATATTCATTACACTAAAATCAATCGGTTTTCCATTGGTTCTCGGTTTGGTTTTGAATTGAAACTAAAACCAAACCAATACTCTCCTATTATTAACATTTCTAAACCAAACCACTCCATTAACTAATAGTTCGGTTCGGTTTCTTCATAATCGGCTCGGTTTGGTCCGGTTCCAGCGAAAAAATCGGAACCATGTTCATCCCTAACAGCAAGTACTCCCAAGAGAGATAAGATGAACTAATTGTGTCCTCTAAGTATGCCCTCTTTCCCCTTTTATAATAATATCCCTTTCCATTCTTTATGGATAAATACCCATCTCTAATATAAAACAAAGCATGGACAACTTAGCTTAGATAAAGGACGCTCTGGATTCATTCTTGGGGAAGCTAAATCTATGGTTGTGGTTGTTTACATCATTATTGTATCATTAATTTTTTATAATGAATATTTTATTAATCTCTCATTATAAATGTCTTATAATTATGTTAATTAATATACTTTCATTAAATTTCTTATGAATTTTTCATTATAAATATCTTCTTACATCATAAATATCTTAATTTAATAGATGCCTCACAATTTTCTTAATGAATATACTTTCATCATTAATATTTTATTAATGTTTCCTTATAAATGTCTTATGATTATCCTAATAAATACTTTCATTAAATAAATAATAAATTTGTTAATAATCATATCAATTTGGTAGTATTTGTTGGTGGTCCATGGAGCCGGTGATGATGGTGATGAGGTAGTGGTGATGGGCGGTTCTGGTGGTGGTAGTGTAGGTGGTCAGTGTGGTAGTCAGGTAGTGGGGAATTCTTACTCTATGTGAAAATAAGCTGGTTATAATACAAAAAAAAAAAAAAAGGATTGCACAGGCTGACCGCAATTTACCCTAAAAAAACTCGATAAAAATTTAACGTTGATAGTGTAATGTATATGTTATTGGGATGGTAACGGTTTTCAGTTGGTCCCATTATATGTTTTATTCGGTGGTTTCTTCTAAACACCTATTACGGTCAACCTAGCAATTCTCAAAAAAAAAAAAAAAAACCATGGGAACAAATTGCATTAACCCAGAGTAATAGGTTAATGCACAATCCATCGCGCCATGTGCTTATTTTAGAGCTCCCTTAGGATGGATTGTTGTTTTCAAGTTCTCTCTTAATTTTCATGTAACAAACTAAGAATAAGAAACTTCACCTTCGGGTTAACCTCCCAACTTCTCTTAATTTGCGGACAACATAAGTTTTGGAACAACAAGGCCCTAAAATGTAATCCAGTCACCGGCCGTTACGGTGAGAAACTAACAGTGGCATTGACGTTATTTCGTTCAACTTATCTGATTTGATTCCAGCGATTTCCACATTAGCCTGACGTTAATCCGTGTAGAAAATGAAAAAAAATCAATCAATCCGATATAGCTCCGTGGTATAGCATCGTGCATGATAACGTTTTGGAGTAACAATTAGAGAAGGAGAAGAACTTCTCTAAGCAGATGACATATCATCAATCGGCGGAGTCATTGTGATTACTGCAATTTCATTTTTCCGATAGGTACTGCGGTAGGGTTAAAGAGTCACAGAATTAAACATCGGATGGGAATACCTGCTTCCCCGGGTAAGGGTTAACATCTAATCGATTCCAATTTTCATACTTATCGGAAAAAAAATGGAATCACGAATTAAGAACAAACTAAGAATAAGAGCTCCCTAAGGATGGATTGTTGTTTTCAAGTTCTCTCTTAATTTGCATGTAACAAACTAAGAATAAGAAACTTCACCTTCGGGTTAACCTCCCAACTTCTCTTAATTTGCGGACAACATAAGTTTTGGAACAACAAGGCCCTAAAATGTAATCCAGCCACCGGCCGTTATGGTGAGAAACTAACAGTGGCATTGACGTTATTTCGGTCAACTTATCTGATTTGATTCCAGCGATTTCCACATTAGCCTGACGTTAATCCGTGTAGAAAAAGAAAAAAAATCAATCAATCCGATATAGCTTCGTGGTATAGCATCGTGCATGATAACGCTTTGGAGTAACAATTAGATAAGGAGAAGAACTTCTCTAAGCAGATGACATATCATCAATCGGCAGAGTCATTGTGAATACTGCAATTTCATTTTTCCGATAGGTACTGCGGTTGGGTTAAAGAGTCACAGAATTAAACATTGGATGGGAATACCTGCTTCCCCGGGTAAGGGTTAACATCTAATCGATTCCAATTTTCATACTTATCGGAAAAAAAAATGGAATCACGAATTAAGAACAAAAAACATTGTTATGCCAAAAGTGAAAACGTATTTGTGGCCACCTAAGTGAAGTTTACCTATTGTCTTTTGGTACAAGACCATTTTGGATTTGATGGAGGGCAACCAATGGGTTATGTATCTTTTTTTTTTTTTTTTTATATGATCCGCGGCAAGACATGTTTTGGTGATATAAATTGGGCAATGAACATATAGACAATGATCAACTCCCGTGCCGTTACGGCACGGGTCAAGGCCTAGTCAAGAGTACAAAACAAAGCTAGGCTAAGTTTGCATGTCTGAGTGGTGGTCAGGATTTGTCCGTGGGAAAGATAAATCAAGGGCTGTGATTATCCTGACCACCCCCTACAACTCGCACACGTGACATTAATTCCAATATTATGAATGAAAAATGAATACTCAAGTCAAGATATGGAATTTCAAAAATTATAACGGGAGGTTCGAACTCATGACCTATTGTGTCATAAGAGTGGCCTCTAACCAAGTTGTTCCACCTTGGTTGGAATTGATAGAAAAGATAAATCAATAGTGGTGGTTTGTTCAACTTAAATACCATAATTGCTTTATTAATTAGTGTTTCACTAATTGCACATAATAAATAATCTATTCATTATAAAGTGTTTTATTAGCTCATAATAAATGACTAATCATTTTTTAATTATAAATATTTTCTTAATTAATTATAATATTTATTTCTATTAATAAGTTATTTTGATAAATAGAATCAATAGACATTTTCTGCGACAATGAGTAGTAGAAGAGGTGGAGGCCGAAAGATTAGTGGTGGTTAAGGGCGGAGCTAAGCACAATTATATTTATTTTTGTTCTTTTATCGTAAAATGGGATACAAAGTCCATTTTTCACATGTATCCAACTTGCCAAGAATTTTTTCTCCCTCTCTCCTCAAAATCCTGGCTCCGCCCCTGGTTTGTGGTGGAAGAAGTAGTGACGGTGAATGCTGGTGAATAGTGATGGACAATATTAATTTTATGTTGTCGTTACAACATCGTAGTGTGGAAGATGTGGCTGGTTGTTTTTAACACTTTTGATAAAGGAAGGTACCATATATTTCAGGGATGATATCATACAAGACAATATTTTCATGATCGTAGTTGGATCACCCAAATGGTACCCCTGTTATCTTTGGTACTATATCGTATAAATCATGATTTTTTAATGTTAAAATAAAATTGATTGCAATACAAAAAAAAAACATATATACACGGAAAAAATAATAATGAAACTAATCAATTGACGAAATTTTGTTCAATCTAAACCTCATACATGGCATTTGTGATTGAAAATTAGAATTGCGTCCAACAACCTACATGGGATGGGCGGCAGTGATGGTGGCAGTGATGGAGTCAAAAATTGACATTGAGGAGGCCTATTTTTTTAAAAAAAAGAAACATGTAAACTTTGGTGGACTAAACCATAAATATATATGGACAAAGTACTATTTATAAAATAAACTAAACAAATTATGTAGTTATTAAAAATTTAAGGGGTTAGAGCCAGGTTAGTCAACCCTTGGCTCCGCCACTAGGTGGTGGTGGATAAAAAAAGTGGATTCATATGGTTTTATGATGGTGGCGGGTATTGGTGAACAAAAACATATTATGCTAATTTTGTAACGCCACAAAATGTGTAACGTTATATTATAAAGTATAAAACGTGGTTGATCATTCTAATGTTAAAATAAACTCGATAAAACACATGTCCATTTTAAAAAAATTGGTGCAGTCAATTGCCATGTTATGTAATACCTAAACGAACGACACGAATCAAGATCAGAACATATGAAATTATTTATTATCGATTTGTTTATGTAAAGAGTGGTCAGGATTTGTCCTTGGCAAAGATAAATGATTAATTAAATTTCTATTATAAATGTCCCTTTAATAATCTAACATAAATACATAATTTTACTAAAAACTATATTAATTCTAATGGTGGTAGTGGAAGTAGGGTTAGTATAAGCGGTGGCGGGTGTTTGTGAATGGTGGAGGCGGTAACATTACTATTGGTGGAAGAAATAGTGGCGGTGGATGGTTTTTATGGTGGTGCGGGTGTTGGTAATAGTAGTGTATAATAATAGTTTTTGCTTTTTAGTGAGTTTTATTGTATTGTGAAAGATGTAATTGGCTGTTTTTAGCACGATTGATAAGGACAAAAACCAAATATTTCGAGGATGATACGGGAACGTATAAGACAATATGATCATGACTGTTCGATCACCCGTATTATATAAAGGCAATTGGTGTACCCGCGTAAGAGAACATTATCGCTCTCTCAAGTACTATTACATTCTTTTTCCTGAAAGACCATCAATGTCGAGTTGTTTCGCGACAACTACCTACAAAGAACTTTCACTCAATTCCCGATATAAAACCTTGACCGGGAAAATGTATTTGCATTCTGAAATATTTGTTTGAAAATTATGTTTGTTCATCAAAATCATCATAAAAAACTCTAAATCGTAAATCTAAATTTCGCCTCCGATGTTTATAGAATATTTTTTATATTTTACATTCTCAAATCATGCGACCTGTTGATGACAAATCAACAATATCAAATTACGGATCAATATGTATAGGTTTCATTCACTGGGTTAGAAGGTAGAGTAGACACATATGGGTAGATCACACGCAGAACATGACTGAGAATACTTTAATAATTTGGTCAAGAGATAAGGTCAAAAAAATTTAAGATTAACTTTCTATAGGACTAATTAGATCGGCTTCGATAGGAGCTGACTAAAATATGGATTAATAATAATTTTCATGTAAGACAATTGCAAAATAGTTTGGCTAACTCTGCCTATGTAAAGAGTGGTCAAGATTTGTCCTTCCTCAACTGCTATGTTATGTGAGAAGAAGGTGATATCTAAGATTGAGGTATAATTCAAATCTATTAGATTCATACCATTTACAATTGGATGCCTTGAAAAAATTGACATGTTGTTATTATTATTACAGGCAAGGGATACATTGACCACACTTGCGCAAATAGCTTACTTCGCAAATGATTGGTGTTGCCTATACTGTCTAGAATGCAACGAGGAATTTGAGGAAACAAGGCACCAGAAGCAGTGTCCGGAGTATTTTGGATATAGTAACTTAGACCCGATGTAATACTTATGTTCTTTTTTTTTTTTTAGTTTTTCCACAATCTATTTATTTAAGAAAAATGAACATTGCAAATACATAACATCAACGAAAATTAGACAGATTGCGTTTGACAATAATGGCTACTGATGGTCCGGAAACGGCAAAAGAAAGGAATTGTTGTAGAAGAATTGTTGGGATATACAACGGATTACTTGATACGAATGAAAGAGGTATAACTATTTCGATTCTGAAATCACATAAAGGAAAAAACAAAGTAAAAAAGAGAGGAAAATCCCAACTATTTTTATGACAAACACATATTAAATCATAAGGAGTTGATAAGTATTCGGTACACAAATTACACGATATATTAAAAATGAACCAACATCATGGCCCGTGCCGTTACGGCACGGGTTAAGGGCTAGTAAGACTTATATATTACAATATTGTCATTTCCTATATCCAAGTTATCAGGGATTTAGGAGAAGGGCTTTTGTTCTAAGACAAAGCCCAACTAACTTAAGACTACCTTTCTTGGGCTAGGCTTAATCCATTATCACATGGACTAAGCCTAGTCCCCTTATCCATTGAAGGGAGACCCTTAATACACTAAGGGTATACCTCTTTTAGATTGGTTATTTTCATGTATCAACATTAGTCCCCTGACTGTTGACCGGTTACAGACCAGGTCAACAGTCACATGTTGATGTACCCCTTAACGGTCAAATTTGATGAGATTCCTGGCAGTTACAGTCACGACCCTTGGGGTGCAGCGGTTACTAGACCTTTCAATAACTTTTTCTGCATTTTACCCTTCTATAAATAGGGGAGACCTCGCTCCTCTATTTTCATCCATTCTCTTTCTATTTCTCTCTTCCATCCTACCCCTTTTCATTACGCAATCTACTGATATGGCTTAAGAATCGCCTGAGAGGGATCTGCCTAACAGGCCTGCTTATACACTAGACGAGATGAGGGGAAGTCAAAGGCTTAAAGATCTCCTTCGATCGCCCACAAAAGAGGATGGATCTGTCCTTTTTCCAACGGATGACTATTGGGTTCCCCGTATGTTAAACCCTCACCCTTTCTCTCCATCTTCGTCCGACGGCTGGCTCATTCGTCCCCAGGCGGATGTACCTCCAATTTCCGCTTCAGAGGAAATACCCCGCCTAGAGATTCATAGGGGAGATTACGTTTTCCCTTATATTTTTTTTTGTTCGTTCGCTGAGTCTCCTGCTGCTTGGGATCCGTGGGTGGAGTATATTTTCTCCTATCCCGACCATAGGAGAAACATCCGCTCTTTGAGGCTGCTATGGAAGCTTCAAAGTGCAGGTCTGTTCGTAGAGATCATGAAAGTTATCGCGTTTGTTTGCTCGTTGGATGACTGATCCTCATACGTTTTTGTTATCTTGGGGTGAGGCAACCCCGGTTTTAGAAGATGTGGTGGCGCTCATCGGGATTTCCATTCACATGGATAATTCCTTTGCTGACTGTTGTGTCTTCAGGGCTATAAACCCGAGTGATAGGATTTTTCGTGATCATCTAATTGCGGATAAGATGGAGTCGATAAACTTCCAGTTGCCGGATGGGGTCAAATTCGAAGCTCCGGAAGAAGGAGAGGACGAGGTGGCGTTGATTTCCAAGAAGAAAGGTAAAGCCGCCATGACCACCGCGCATGGTTCCACTGCCAATACTTCTTCTTCACCTAAGCTTATGGCATCCGCTATTAAAGCTTACTCGAAGGGAGCTACGACTGGAGAGTTTGACGAAGCGCAATAAGTAGAGGGGGATAAAAGAATCCAGAAATCTAGGTCCGGACAACATCGTGCTTCATTCTCATGCTGGATAAAGTATTGGGCTCCTATAACTTCTGGTGAGCGAAAAGGTGTCCCTCCGCGTGAGGGGGAGACAGATCGGGCAGAACTGGTGGCTTTCCTTCTTTTCTGGCTATGTCATGATGTGTTCGATCACATTCCCGAGATACAATCAAGAATGAATTGATTTCTTTGGCGGTGTTGATGTCTCACGGTGTTTCATTTCCGCTTGCCCCCATGTTCTTAGGTGGTTTATATCGCCATTTGGATTTGTTGGCGCGTGACATTCGTCATGTGGATGAAGCACATGAGGTAGAAACCTTCTTTCCTACTAATTTCATTCAGGCATGGGTTTGGGAACGTTTTCCCCTGTAATGGCCTCAACCAAACCCTCTTGCACTTACAAAAGGGGAAGAAGTTTTCCAACATGATGGCACCAAGCGGCTAGTGAATGTGCCTTGTTCTCATCCCCGGATGGCTCTATATCACAAGAAGGTTTCTCCCCCCAGGAACAAGCTCAAGGATTATATGGACAAGGGTAGTGATTTTAATTCTTTGTCATATCGCGATGGTCGTTCGGGTCCTCTACATTATAACTTCGTCATTCAGTCCCCAAGAAGGCTTAGTTCGGCGAACATAATTGACTCTAACGACTTTGATATTATCTTATCTATCCTGTCGGGTCGTCTTCCTGGTTTTCATGGAGGTAGGTTTTCTTCCGAGGCATATAATACCATCTGTGTTGCTTGCCAGCTTGGTTTTTGTTAGAGCACTGCTCGGTCAAACTCGCAAACGTTGCTATCCCAAGCTTGTTTGTCAAGTTTAGTTGCCAAAACTATAAGTCTTGATTTCTAGTCTACTTATAGCTAAGTCTCGGACTAGGATAATAAGTGTAGTTGAGATCTAGACTCAACGACGTTTGATAGGTGTCTAAAACACCTAATTTACTATTCAGTAGTTACGCTTTCTTTGCTATTTTTCTTGTGAATTATGTATCTTATGCGTGTTTTTGAGTTATTAGGTACTCTGGAGTCGCACGGAGGAAAAGAAGCGGGAATCATCAAAAAGGCGTAATTGTCATTTCACATGCTATTGGGAGCTGAGCCAAGGTTAAGGGGCAACTCTATGTGGAGGAGTACTAAACAAAGATTAGCTGTGGTTAAGGGGATGCCATCTGGGTAACCCCTTATCTGCCAGTCCTGGGTGGTTTATCCACCTTCATTTCTTACACAACCGTGAAATCGAGAGAAATATCTCTCCATCATTCTCTTCTGATATTCAGAGAGGAACAAACCCTCAGAGATAGTAGAGTTCGATCAAGTAATTGAAGTCGTTGCCATCATCAATGAGAGAATTTGAAGAAGATTCAAAGAAACTTGAAACTAGGGTTTGATGGACGAATTAGAGTCCGAAACTCAACTGAGATGGGGATTGAGTTAGGGTTTACTGAGATTGAAAGTCGAGATGTGTGCTGGAGGATTCGAATCAAATCGGGGATGAACATCAGGGCTGCTGTTGATTGAAGAAAAGAAATCGAGAAGAAATTTAGATAAAGAGGCTTAGGGTTTGCTGTTTTTCAAGCTCACATCTCAGAAGTTGATAGAAGGGAATAAGCAGGGATTGATGGTGATTTGGGGTTGCTAACAGAACAAGGAAACTTGGGTTCGAAGTGGAGTTGAAGGATTATGAAATGGCAGAGATGGAAGCTATGGGTGTTTTTGGATGTGTTGGTTCAGGGCAAGTATTGAGCAAGAGGTCTGATGCTGATGTTGTTGGGTTGCTGCCTGAGTTGATTTGATTGCATTTGTGGGTTTGATGGTGATGCAGTTGTGGTAATTGGTGCTGATGATTGAGATGGCTTGTTGCTGGAATTACAGGGGAAACTGCAGGTGGTATGTCAGAGATGATGGCTTGAGTCATAGTAGTGCTGGTCTTGTAGCTGCCTATTGGTAGTCGCAGGAACTGAATTGCTGAATGGGATTGTGTGTTGGTGGAATCGTAACTGAGATGGAGCAGTAGGCAATGTAAGGTTGCAAGTGTGATTGATTGAATGAAAGGGTGTGTTCTGTGAAATGTTTGAAGGCATGAAATGTTGGTGGTTCAATGGTGTTGGTGGAAGTAGCTAGACTGAAGCTATGGTGCTGAGTAGCTGCCAAGGATGAACACAGACAAGTGGTGGTAGCCAGGGTTGCAGGTGGCAGCTGCGGTGGTGATATGCAAGGATTTGTTGCTGCCATGGTCTGAGTTGTGTGGCTTCTGTGAAGAAATTGGACTCTGGTGACTTGGGACTGAGCTTAAGGCACTGGTCTGGTAGCTGTTGTTGTCAGGCGGTGAGAGCTGGTAGGAATCGCAAGTGCAGAGCTGTAAGCTGGTGAGGTGTGTATGTGCATTGGCTAGGCATAACTGGTTGCTTGAGTTGTAATTTGGCTCTGCTGAGATGGAACTGTTGAGACTATATGAGTCTGAGCTACGAAATGGAATGTGTATTTGAAACTGCAATTTTGCTGCAATGGGGTTCTGGTTGTGATGGTCACTGCCATGGCAAGAGAATGGATGTCAGGGAATTATGATGGATTTGGTGGCCTGAGGTGATTACAGGTGATAGGATTTGTGGAGTGACTGAGATGGTTCAGCTGCTTGCAGCTAAGTTAGGTGAAGCTATGGCTCGGCAAAGGCAGTAGCTGCTGGAGAGTTGAACTGAAGCTAAGTTGAAGTGCAGGGAAGAACAGATGGCTGCCATTGCCTTGAACTGAGTTTGCAGGTGGAGGTTGCAGAAGCAATGGAATGGGTTGTGTTGGCTACACTGAAATCATGAAAGCATTGCAGTAACGATAGCCCGAGTTGATCAGAAAGGAAGTTGCTACTGGGTGTGAATGAAGTTGCAGGATAGAACCAAGCAATGAAGCTAAGTCTTTGGCATTGAAGTTTGCAAGGAAATGGCGCAGTGGTTGAGCGATGATGGTATTTCTTGGTTGGAATTTATGAAGATTGTAGTCGCTGCGGAGGATGGCAGGGGACTGAGCTCGTCGCAGGTATACAGCCATGGGATTTGTATGGACAGGGAAGTGCAGGTATTGAAGTTAAAATGGGCACTGTGTGCTTGGTTGGTAGTGGTTTTGGTGATATGCAGCTACAGGGGAAGGCCCAGCCATAATGGCTGAAGTGCAGAGTTTGGCCAGTGCGAATGGCTAATGGCCTGGCAACTCAACCCAACTCAGCCTTGTCACCCTGACTCAATGACCTGACTCTGTTCTGACTCTGTTCTGACTCGGTCTGACAACTCACATACTGACTCGGTGATTGACCGAGTCCTGATCCGTTGACCCGAACGTTTTGACCGGTTGACCGGTGGCCAAGGCGGACTTTGTCTGGTCACTGGAAATAGTTTTCCGCGACTTTCCGGTGGGATTAGAGCCATAATCCCCAGTTCTCCGGTGACGAAGTTTGGACATAATTTTACATGGGGTTTTCTCACACATGGGCTTGGTGGACCACTTGGAGATGGGTTTTGAGAAGACCTAATATTGGAAGGAGTATCCTTATGGAATGGGAGAAGCATATATATAGAAAACTCTTTCTCTAAACCGGATATCTCCATTAGGGAGAACTCATACTTTTGGTTCTAGGGTTTAGAAACATGATAGGTTTTCTCCTTCTTCTTGCTATGAACTCCTATGCCATGAGTAACTAAGTTCTTATTATTGGTTGAAGATGTAGTTGGATTTTGCAACCAAGTTATGATTTTTATGAATTAGTTTTCTCTCAATATTATCGTATGATTTCTACGGGTTATAATAATTGCATGATTGATGTATTGCAATATGATTGAATGTTTGTTTAGTTAAGTCTAGAATTGATTGAACTCACATCCATATCTATAGCTATTTTAGGGTTTTCATCGAGCGATAACCTTGAATACGAGTAGCATGATATGATGCTAGGTTGTAGTGATACATCCTTGTATTCATATGTAGAAATTGACCTTTGTTCGAATTGTTTGCGCAATGTATTTCAATTGCATTGATTAGCCTATTTCTGAAACTTAATGCTCCTAGGAATTGAACTTGATTAGCGCAAGGCGTTAGGTTATTCTTTAGGTAGAATTCACATACGCAGCCCTAATGTGTGTGTTGATGACTTAGGAAATTACGGAGTATTCTTGCAATAAGGTATTCTATGGCTTTTGATGATAGCGAGATTAAATACGAATTCTATTCATATATTCATAAACTTGTTTACAATTGAAGATGAAACCTTTATCCAATATTTTCACATCCTTGATTTGCGTACTTTATTTGCTTTTTGTTTATTTTTATTTTTATTTACACAATCAGAAATTCTTCCGGGTGTTTTATATAGGAAACCATAACATATCGACAACCAAGACCTCTCTGTGGGATCGATCCTTTCTTGCCCTTGCTATATTTATATTTTGAGTAGTAAGAAAGTGTAATTTATTTTTGACGCTTACGACCGCGGTCAACGTTCATCATGCAAAGACGAAGAACTACTCAATGAACTGGTGGAAATTCATCGAAAAAAAGGTATGTGGAGACTTGAACTTATCTATCACTCAAAAGTCTATCTATTCTATCTCCTATCTTGAGACAAAAGTCGTATTGCTATATAGACTTCGATTATACACATTTGCTATTTTGAGCCGAGTTTATCTCGCTTATCTATTTCCCGAAATATGTGTTAATAAGCTTTCGCTTTGGCCAAGTTCATCTTTACTCGCGACGAAAGTCATGTTGATTATTTCAATAACTTGAAAATCGCTTTGATGAAAAATAGTTTGTGAACAACAACTATATAACATCCTCTAAGAAAGTTTCAATGATTGAAATGAGAG
Organism: Papaver armeniacum; assembly: GCA_023531295.1. Classification (NCBI taxonomy): domain Eukaryota; kingdom Viridiplantae; phylum Streptophyta; class Magnoliopsida; order Ranunculales; family Papaveraceae; genus Papaver; species Papaver armeniacum. The sequence continues at coordinate 366,347 of JAJJWW010012703.1, forward strand.
TTTAGAATATATAACCATGATTGGATATAAAAATTGTATGTGAACTCATACTTGTGTAAGTCCAAAATCCTTGAACCAAAGTATGCGTACTTTACTGGTTTAGGATGTCCGGAGCTAAGTTCGCAAACTGCCAGAAGTTCACATCCCGTGAATTTCTGCTGGAGTTTGTGAACCAAAAACAAGCTCAATCCGGGTACTCAATTATGCGTACTTAAGTGGGTTATTTTCTAAAAACGGTTTATTCGTGAACTAAGACATTTATAAATTAAGGAATGCAATCTTTGCAAACCGTGGATATAATGTTCATGAATCGATTCGAGTGAATCAAAACCGTTTTTGCTTCGATTGTGTCTTTTATACTTCTAGAGATCTAAGCAATTGAACAACTCTCTAACTAGTTCTTTTGAGTCATTTGAACCAGTTATGGTGAAGATGAATAAGGTTGATATGAAAGTGCTCATATGGCTAACCATTGGTTAACTATTGTTGAACCAACTAAGTGTACACGTTTAGGTACGGTTACTCAAGCCTAAATGAAGTTACATTTCATTTGTGTATAACAAGCTAAGTTTGATCTAACGGTTGAAAGATATTAGCTTGAATCTAATCAGGTTTTCATCTAACGGTGAATATTGAATGGTTTGTTACCAAGGTAACTTAGATTGCCTTTAACCTTAGGTTTTTCACGAAACCCTATATAAAGGAGAACTCCAGCAACTGGGAAACCTAATCCCCACACCTCCCGTGTGATACTAGTTGTATAAGCTAGAGTCGATTCACCTTTAACCTTAGGTTTTTCACGAAACCCTGTAGGTTAACAACTTAAAGACTTCATTGGGATTGTTAAGCCAGACCCAACTATTTTCTCTATAGTTGCGTGATCTGATCTTGTTGTTTCTATCGTATTTGAGTACAATCATAAGATTGGCTTGAGATTAATTTCTCCGATAGGCAAGATAGAAAAGTAGTCACAAACACCTTCGTCTCATCATTTGTGATTCCATAATATCTTGTTTCGATAGTGTTTGTGGGTGAAAACCGTTTCTGCTGATTTTGGTAATTTCGGGTGTGTGGATGAGAAACGAATCTAAACCCTAAACAATGCACTGCACGGGAGTGCTTTTGATTCGAGAGATCAATCTGTGCAATCCTGGCCTAAACCAAGAAATGGTCGTTCCAGACTTGCTTCGGTTACAAAGTGAAGGAGAAGGGTTGGCCTTAGGGAGGGAAGTGAAGAGAGTGTTGAGACCAGAATAGTTGATTCTGAAGGTGTGGTTTGTCTTATGACTTGTATCGGAAATAGAACTGGTTAGCAGAATGGAAAGCTACCAGATGATTTCTAGATACTGTATTGTTGCCGACCAAAACTTGTTGTTTGGTGAAAATAGGTGAAGCCTATTTATACAAGTCATATTGAAATGTACCCTGGTCTCGTAGGAAGTGAAAACGATTGAATGGTGGAAGAATAGAGTAACATGTAACCGTCAGACGTTATGTTTCCATGATGAGGGAAGTGAATTCGTGTAACCGTCAGTCATTACGCTTCCAAGATGAAGGAAATGAATTGTTTACACCGTTATTTTTCACCACCACTAATTGTCCTACTTCATGACACTTTCTTGTAACAGGCGCATTGCATGCCGCACGCTGTAAACCGCCAGACCAATACCCTGATGAGTATCCCCAAGTTTGTGACATGTTTGATGTCTCGAGTGTTTTCGTGGAAAACGTGTAACAGGTTGCTATGTGTGGCAAGTCAAAGTCAAGAGACTTTTCCATAGGAAAATAGCATGTGATGCTATTAGGCTTGCCTTGGTCGGCCGCCTAAAACTTACCTTGGTCGGCCGCCTAAAACTTGCCACAAGTCCGTCGGTTTGGTGGCGAACTTGAATGCCTGAGATTACATCTCGTGAGGAAGGGTAGCCGTTGATTATGGCCACATCTTTGTTGTGTAACAAAGTGGCGCCATTAGCATAGTAGCGCCTGGCGTAGCCGAGGCGTAGCGGGTTGCCTGGGACTTGCCGCAAGTTCGTCAGTTCAGTGGCGAACTTGGATGGCTGAGATTGCATCTCATGAGGAAGAGTGGCCATCGATTATGGCCGCATCTTGTTTGTAGTTGCAGGATTTCCTACACCACACCCCTCACTAGAATCCACACAACTAAGACATTTGAAGATGAACAACTATGATTTTTATTGATTAATTCTTTGAATGTTTACAAGATATAATGTAAAACAGCTAAAGAAATTACAATCACCACAAACTTTCTCTCTCCTAATGACTTACCTAACACCCGGAAAAAGATCCCCCACAACAGACTTGCTCGACTCTTTATATAGGGCAGTACACAATGGATGACAGCTAAGCTTTCCTTTATTTTCGGGAATGACTTGCGAAATATCGCAAGTATACAAATATATAATCTCGCAACTCTTCTAAATCTCGCTAAGTCTTCACATCTTTCTCGTGTTTTAGCTGTCATCATTCATTGCGTCATTCATATTATTCGTTTTGCGACACTTTCGCAATCTTTGTCGTTTATTGATCTCATGAAGTATTGATGTCGCGATATTCGATCCTACATCTTGCCTCTTCTCATGTCTTCTCTGCGAAGAAGAGAATGTCATGAGAATTAGTATTTTAAAATGCCGCAACTGTTCATATTTATACATTACGATCCCGTACTTTTACACGTAATTTATTACACATGTTTCTTCTTCCACTCTTTTCTTGACACGTCTCTTTCAACCGTTTTTTCTTGACCATTCACGTCCCCTCTCGCATTAAATGCATTTATCTTCTCGAGAATTCTTCTCTATATATAGTTTTCTCACCCTCCTCTTCTTCTTTTTTACTTTCTCTCTGCAATTTTTTCTTCAGTTCTCTTCCTCCGCAATTTACGTTTCGCTCATCGTAAATCTTCTTTTTCTTCTTTCTCTTGATCTTCAATTCTCTAATCATTCCCATATTCTCGAGAATGGCTCCACTGGTCGTAGATACGAAACCCTTTTGGGTGAGACTCAAAAGAATTTACAAGAGAAAGGTTTCACCTTGTCTACTATTCCCAATCAAGAATCTTCATCTATTCTTTCGCAAAGTTGTTTATCGATCATCATTGTGATGATCGGAAAATCATAATCTCGCTAGGTCAACTCCTCGCAGGTCTTCCCATTCCTCTCTACAATCCCGAACTGCCCTTGTTCTATGAAATTCTTGCTCATGAGAAATTCTCGCAAGCTATTTATATTAAGTGGTGATTGCATCCGTCTAATGCTTGAATTCGCCAATCGTGGCACTGGTAAGGGATCTCTATATCCTGATAACGTCAGAGATCCTAAATTCGTAAACTTAGAGATAGCCGCTGAAAAGTATTCAGTAGAAAACTTTTTTGAAAATTATGAAGTGATAAATATGAAGAATGATAAATCTCGCTGGGGTGCTCGATTGAAAAGAAAAGAGAACGTCCCGACGATAAGATACTCATGTTAGATATTGATTGGCACTCTGGCAACAACAATGTTCCTCGCTACTCTAAAGATGAGAAGTGGTGTGTCTTTCCGCTATTTTTGAATGGTCCTTACATTTCAAGTTCCTATATACTCCCTGCGAATCTCGCAAATTATCATCCTTGGGTATTTAATTGGCCCGAGAAAGCAAAAGAGGTATATTTTCTAATTTTCATTCACTTTGCGATGTTTCCTTCCTTTTATATCTACTAAACTTGCGAAATTTTCAGATCACTAAATTGAGAAAAAGTTATGAAAGAAATCCAAAGCCAAGTACTTTGGCGATACTTCACTCAATCACGGATGAAGTAAGAAATATTTTCTCTTGTTATCCACAATATTATTGCCTCTGTTTCTTATCTTCATTCGTGTATGTAGGTTGGTGTTGAAGTTATCGGCGAGGAAGAAACTTCAAAAGCTGCGAAGAACAAAAGAAAGGGTAAAGGCCCTCTTCTCAAGATAAAATCTGCTGCTCCACCTTCTAAAAAACAAAAAACCCATTCTTCTTCTCGCTCAAGTCCTCAATCTAATGAGAGTTCCGATGAAGAAGACGATGATGTAGACATTTATACCGCGAAGGAGAATCATCCAATTAAATCTCCTATGACGTTATTGTCTAGTATCTTTTCAGACTCCATGCAGAAGGCTTGGAGATGACCGCCTCTATGGTATATGTGAAGCTCTCGCAAGTATATGTGATGCTTCTTTACTGGAGGGTAATGAGTCTCTTCAGGGGATCTCCAGATCATTGACTCCCAGCTTCTTGAATGCACTCGGTGCCTTGGTATGTTTATATTTCTTTATTCCTTCGTAATTTTAATTTTAAATCATATATTAATAGTTTCTTTATCTTTCTTTATAGTCTGGAAGAGCTTCCTTTGCTGTTGCCTCAGATCTTGAGAAGAGGCGCAACAACTTTGAAAAGAAAAATCTTCAACTTCACAAAAAGACCGAAGAACTAGAAATTGAAGTTGCGACATCTCGCAAGAAAAATGAAAATGAGACTGCCGCTCTTCGCGAAAGAATTCAACAGTTGGAAGTCGAGTCTTCTACCTTAAGAATAAAATATCTACCCTTCAAAGTGCTAATCAGCAACTTTATGGTATAAAACTCTTCTCTTTTCTTCGTTTCTACTTTGTCATTTATTTTTCTTTGTCTGACTTATCATTTTCGCAGACATTTATAATCTTTCTGACGAAGCCATCCTTCTCCATTCATTTCCTGAGCCTATGGATGATGATGCTCTTCTCGCTCATCTCAACGAATCTTTAAGTAGTTCGTCAAACAAAATTAACTCTCTTTCATTAAATGAACTTCAAACCAAATTTCGTCTCTTAGAAATTGAGCATAGATCTAGTTTAGGTTTAGCCAACCGATTTAAACGTTTATATCTTAGTTCCCACGAGAATAATAATATTCTAAGGAAGAAAATTAATAGCCTTATAGATGACAAGGATCGCATTGCTAATCAAGGTGCACAAGCATTAGCGAAATTCCAAAAACTCTTCTTGAAGTCCAAATTGAACGAGATGAATCTCTTTGCCAAAATGCCATACTTAATGAGCGAGAAAATCAAATTCGTTCACTTCTTGTCATAAATAGTGATGATGAATTCGCTTGGGCTGCGAAAGTTCTAGATAATGCCGAGAAATAATTTAGGTGTTAGCGTCGGCCTTCATCTTGAGCATACCGCCTTGGTTAAAGATATGATTTCGACGAGAGAAGGTTGTTAAGCTGTTCTTCATTACTTTACCACTTCTTTTTTTTGTGAAACTCGCTATTAAATTCTCGACTCATTGTCATTTGTTCGCGAGAATCCGAGAAGAGGTTTCAAACTAGAATTAAGGAACTTGAATCGAGAAAGCACAACTTGCAAAAGACTTCTCTCTTCGCAATGACAAATATTCTAAGTTGAAGAAGAAACTACAAACTACTGTGGCGAATTTCAATAATGATGCTGTCCGTTTTCGCAATCAAACTATTAAGACAGTTTGCGATGACCACAATATCCCTCTTTCTTCATATCCTTGTCTTCTTGATGAGATTCCTGAAAATATACCTTCCTTGGATGTTTCGATAGTGATGCTAGCGAAGAAGAGGAGTCGATAAAGAATCGATGAAAAGAAGAATGAAGCGAGAGATAGCTCCATTTTCCTTTTTCTCTTCTTGTGATACTTGTACATTTATCCTTCTAGCCTTCCATTTTTGTAATCTCTTATCAGTAAATCTATCATATGAAAATAAATAACAAGTTTTTACTCTAATCATTCCCATACTTGCCTCTCGTTATTTATTTTCACATGAGAGATTAAATCGATAACCTTTAAGTAATAATACTTCTTAGTTTAGAATCATTGTTGCTAATTCTTCACAAATAAATGAAGAAATATAGCCATTTTCACAAGTTTATTTGGTTACTCAATTTCTTGTGTGATCTTATCTTCATTTATGTTGAAATTCATCATTGCGACAAGATCGCAGGACGTCTTTACATTTTCATGTAATGACCCATTGATCTTGCCTTATCATTGCTCTTGTGTGGTCTTATTTTGCCTTCCTAGTTAAAGGTCTTATTTTGCCACCCCTCATTTTTGCGTCAATGTGACAGGCCTAAATATTCTTACGAACATAAAGTCCCATGACATTGTAGTCTTTGCGACAAAATCGCAGGACGTCTTTACACTTTCATGTAACGACCCATTGATCTTGTCTTATCATTTCTTTAGTATTTTTGCCTCTGCAGGATATTTTTCTTGCGACAATATGACAGGCCTAAATGTTCTTGCGAAAATAAAGCCCCATGACATTGCCGTCTTTGCGACGAAATCACAGGACGTCTTTACATTTTCATGTAAAGACCCATTGATCTCGTCTTACCCTCGCGTTAGTATTATTGCCTCTTCAGGATCATCGCACAAATATGACAAGTCTAAATTTTCTTGCGAAAATAGAGCCTCATGACATATGCGTCTTAAGACACTTATCATCTCCCTAATGGAGGGTGCCGCCCTTATCATCTCCCTGGTTGCCCCTTCAAGGAGGCGTACATCGGCCATACAAGACTAGCTCCTCCCATCCGGTCTTAACAACAACCAGTTGTTTTCGCAGCCTCTTATCCCTTATACCTATAGGGCTTATGGTTACGAGACTGCACCCTAAGTGGAGTTTTCTTCGGTCTAAGTGCAGCATGTGCCAAGACTTGCCAAGAATGGCCGAGACACTTCAAATGCCCCAGGCACTCTTGGATCAACCGTGTACCTCGGCACCTTGGTCATACACTGACTCCTTGGAAGAGACCCTCGGTCGTCCAACCAGGGTATAACCTTATATATATAGTTGGAAATCCAAGGTATCTCCCCCGGATGGGCTTTTTTTACCCCAAATTTTCATGACTCAGTTCCAGGGGCGGTGTAACCTTTTCCCTGAGCCATGTCAAGAGATACCCCCTTATATGACGCACTTTAGGTCTTACATTTGCCTCTTACGAAATATCATTCGCGAACTAGGGTGTACGCCATAAAGGTTTGTCCCATTCACTCATTCTTTCATTTCTATCAATTCTTGCAATCATTCATTGATTTTTGATTATTTCTTCTCATTATCTTTGTGAAATTATCACATAATCTTGCTTCATTTGTTGTGATCTCGCTGTAATTATTTAACCAAACTTTCGTTATATTCATGAATCGCGAGACTTTCGCGTACTCCTTCCTTGATCATCATATTCTTTGTACTTTTGACATGTCTTTGTCACTCCAAACACATTTTTTTTTTACACAACTCTAAAATCAACTATTTATTTCTTACATTTCTTATTCCTGTTGCTCTCTGTTTCTTCATTCAAATTCCCTGATATTTCTTTCCCTTTTGCGAGACCATCGCAATTTCCAATTGTTTTCAAGCATTGGTTTCACAATATATCTTCATCTCTCACTTCTATTGTGTCCACCATCAGTCTTTCTCTTCTTTGTTCTTCTTTGATAATCCGCTTCCAATTCTTCTTTTGAGCATCCCTTTCCTCGCAAGACTCCACATCAACTTCATAGCACTTTTGTCCCTCAGCCCAATCTCCTTTTATAACTCCAACACCACTGGGATGAGGAAATTTGATGCACTGGTGGTAAGTTGATGCTACACCCAAGATCTCATGTAACCAAGGTCGCCCAATTAATGCATTATAGGGGGATTCCACATCGACTATGCAAAACAAGATTTCAGTTGGTAACCCTTTTAGTGGTATTCGCATACGAATTTCTCCTTTAGGTTTATTGGCAGTACCATTAAAACCATAAATCTTATAGGTTGAAGGTATCAAGTCTTCGTCTTTCCCTCCCATAGTCTTGTAAGTGTGATAAAAAAGGATGTTTACAGAGCTTCCAGTATCAATTAAGATTCTATTTATAGCCCATGAATTTTCTGCCCCATCATCTTCATCATCAACAGATTTTGGGTTAATTTCCAATCTTACCACTAATGGACTGTCATGCATCTCGCCACCCTCAGGTACCTCTTCTGCGGTAAAAAAAATAATCTGCGTTTGCCATTCTTTTAGTGGCGATGTCTTCGCGATGTTCATTACTTCCCTATTGTCAGTATCTCTTGCGAAAACCCTACTGAGAACACTATCATGAAAATCTTCGATTGTCCTTTGAATGTACGATAGAATTGCAGAACAAGTTTTTGGCCTTCGCTCCAACTTCTACTACAAATGTTTCTTTCCCTTTTGTTGTATTTACTCTGTGAATTTCTGGAGGTGTTGGTAATAGTTGAGTCTTCTCTTCACATTTTAAGAAATGGTTTAGCTTCCCTTGGTCTATCATTCTGAGGATGATTCTTTTTATGTTCCTACAATCATTCGTTAGGTGTCCATGAAAATGGTGATAGGAACAAAATTCATGACTTCTGTCACCTGGAGGCGGTTCATTCCCCATGTTCCATGGTGCAGGTATGTTTTCCATCAAGATTATAGCTTCCCATATTTTCTCCACGCTAGCGTTTAATGGAGGCATCTTGATTTCTTCCCAAACTACCCTATGACCTCGCTGCCCTCTATGATAGTTATGCCTCTGACCTCCATAGATTTCTTGCGGATTATGCCTCTGACCTCCATAGGTTTCTTGCGGCTGATCAAGCCTTTGAATTTTATTATTTCCGCCACGGTTATAGAAATTTCTTTCTCTTTCAAATTCTTCCTGATCGCGACTTCCCATGGCTACCAACTTTTGCTGACCATCATCTGGTATCCTCATTCCTTGTTGACCTTGCGAGGTACTCGCCACAGTGTTTATCAATTTGGGTAACAAACTTGCATTCGCAGCTCCTGAACTTGTATTCGCGACAGGGTATGATTCCATCTCATTTTGCTTTTCCTCTAGAGCAATATACTCCTCCTGAAGCTCTCGCAACTCAGTCATTGTGATTGTATTCTTGACTCTAAAAATTTGAATATATAACAGATTTTTCGCGAACATAGCATTAATGAATGATAAGATGAGATATCTCTCCTCCACACGGCCAGCCATTTCGCTACACATTGTCTTCCATCTCACAGTTAGATGCTTCAAACTTTCACCAACCCTTTGTTTTAACCCAAATACATCTTCAATACCTGGTCGCGAGGAATTATTACTTATATATGCCCCTAAAAATATAGCCTGCAAGTGATTGAAAGATGTTATTGTATTCTTCGGTAGAGCCCTTCAAACCATTTCAAAGCTTCTCTGTCAGACTTGATGCAAAATATTTGCACAATATAGCATCATGATTCTCCCATTGTAGCATACATCTCATATAAGCTTTGATATGTTTGTATCGCGCAAGTTGTTCCATCGAAAATCTTTGGTTAATGTCGGTAAGTTGCACTTCGGTGGTATTCCTCCTAATTGTATCTCTTGTGTGAACGGAGTTTTCGCAGCTTCTTTTATGGCTTCATCCAACTGTCTCTTTCCTCCTCCCCTTTTACTGTTCATCATTCCTATCATTTCTGCCAATTCTCTCAAAATTTGTTCATTTACATCAGAATTTGAATCTATTGGTCTTTTTAGTTCCGCTTCTCTTCTCTTGCGTTCATGTCTGCTTTGACTTTCATCATTCTCTTCTCGTCTTTCTCTGCGATCTTCTCCTTCACTTCTTTCACGAATTCGCACACCGTTATATCTATCAATTTCTCTTCTTTGTAGCCTATCAGCTCTCCTTTGTGCTCTTTCATATTCTTCATTAATATTATCATTATTGCGATTTTGTTCTCGCCTTCTTTCTCGATTATCATGATTATTCTGGCGAATTGCCTCTTCTAACTCCTGTTCTTCCATTTCTGCTCTCAATCTTTCTTTCTTGCGAGCTAGACGTGCTTGTTCAACATAATGTCTTTCAATTTCATCCTCAATCTCTTTTTGCTTCCTCTGTGCTTCTCTCCCATGCAATATTCTTCTTCCTTCTTCTTGATTTTCTTCATTAATTGGATTACTCTGCCTCTGACGCTGCCTATTTCCTCAATTTCCATCATTCTGCCCATTTTGAAAAGTCTCGGGACGTGGAACATAACGATTTTCCATCATTTCTCTTCTCTCGCAATGTTCTATGCCTGGATTTTGCGCTTCTTCTTGGTTTTCTTCATCAACATTTTCTATAGGAAAATTTCTCCTTCTTTCCTCTCTAACTGATCTTGAGCTTGACCTTGTAGTGCTTCTCGACCTTCTATTTTGTAATCTCATGTTTTCCATCCTCAATTCATGATTCTGTCTTGTTAAATTTGCACGTTCCTCTGCCTCTAATCGTCTTTCTTCATGTATTGTTTGTCTCAACGCCTCTAATGCCGCGATCTCTTCATTTCCATGAATTATTTCTCCAATCCCTTCTCGGTCTCTCTCCTCTTGTCCATTGTTTACCAATTGTTGTTCTTCTCCCCTTTCGTCCACGTAGTCCGATCTCCAAGTATGCACGCTTACTCTATCATAATCCACGTTCTATCCGCTCTTTTGGTTGAATTGGTGATTGAATTTGATTTTCTTCATTATTCCTTATGTTCCTTCTTGAGGATTCTCCCATTTCATTTCTCCCTTCTCCAGCAAGTCTCCTACTCCTTCTAACAGTTGTTGGTTGCTCGGATGCATTTCTCCTTCTAGCCATTTCTTAATTTTGATAAACTGTTGAAAATTATATGAAATTCCTTCCCTACTACTCCAAATTCTTTCAAATCACGATTTCAATCCTTACTCTCTCCCTGTTTCTAGCGCCAATATGTAGTTGCAGGATTTCCTACACTACACCCCTCACTAGAATCCACACAACAAAGACATTTGAAGATGAACAACTATGATTTTTATTGATTAATTCTTTGAATGTTTACAAGATATAATGGAAAAGAGCTAAAGAAATTACAATCACCACAAACTTTCTCTCTCCTAATGACTTACCTAACACCCGGAAAAAGATCCCCCATAACAGACTTGCTCGACTCTTTATATAGGGTAGTACACAATGGATGACAGCTAAGCTGTCCTTTGTTTTCGGGAATGACTTGCGAAATATCGCAAGTATACAAATATATAATCTCGCAACTCTTCTAAATCTCGCTAAGTCTTCACATCTTTCTCGGATTTTAGCTGTCGTCATTCATTGCGTCATTCATATTATTCGTTTGCGACACTTTCACAATGCTGTCGTTTATTGATCTCGCGAAGTATTGATGTCGCGATATTCTGATCCTACATTGTTGTATAGCGAAGTGGCGCCATTGGCATAGTAGCGCCTGGTGGAGCCATGGCATAGCGGCATGCTAGTGGCGTTATGGCATGGCCACGCCTATGGCGTTGTAGCATGGCCAAAGCTAAGGTTTGGCTCCGTAGCCAAAATTAGGGCTTGGAGGCGTGGCCAAGGCTAGGATTTGGCGTCGTGGTAAGAATTAGGGCTTGGCGACGTGGCCAAGGCTAGGATTTGGCGCCGTGGTAAGAATTAGGGCTTGGCGATGTGGTAAGAATTGGGGCTTGGCGTGGCCCAGGCTAGGTTTTGGCGTCGTGGTAAGAATTAGGGTTTGGCGTGGCCAAGGCTAGGTTTTGGCGCCGTGGTAAGAATTAGGGTTTGGCGGCGTGGCCAAGGCTAAAGTGGCATGTTACCGCGACAGAGTGGCATGTAGGCATGTTGATTAATATGTTGTTGTGGTAAGGCGCGTTTGGCTTACCAGTTAGTATGGTGGCGCGGCAGGGTGCGTTTGGACTTTAATGTATGGTGGCAAGTTTGGAGCGACTTGATTGGCCGAGGAAAGGGTCCGGCCAAACATAAGGCGCGGCTACACTTCTGGTGAGATTGTGGCGGCTTTAGAACGACCTGATTGGTCGATGGGAAGTGGGGCCGGCGAGTATGGGCCCATCCACAACTTATGTGTGCGTTGCTAATTTGAGGCGACACGATTGGTCGATAGAAATAGGGACAGTTTAGGAAGGGGCGTGGCCAATGGAAAGTGGTGCCAGTTGGCCTAAGGCATGGCCACGCCTCCCTTTGCTGCTACGGCTCCCTGTTTTCTGATTCTGAGCAAGGCTTTGCACCTGCTAATCCATGGCGGATTAATTACCTAGTTTGCCTAGGTTTAATTTCGACAAGCAAGGTCTGATATACTGCGCGAGGTGCAAAAACCCTAACTTCTGCAAGTTAGTCAGGTCAATTGATTGAATTCTATGTGTTGACATAGAGTTCTTTTAAGTTCATTGCCAGAGAGCAGCATGTTTTTTCTGATTGAATACCTTATCCTTGATACTTGGAAATTCGTGCTACTCTGCTGCGTGTGAACACAAATCGTCATGCCATATCAACATTAAGGGTTCATCCAGAGAACATAACATAGAAGGCATTCAAAGGAACTTATATTAAGTGAATATAGGCGAGGCGCCGAAATTTACAGAACATCTGGGATGGTTGCTACATTCGCCAGTTTGGATAAATTTCATGTAAGTATATTGAACGGCTCAATAAATATGCCTGTGGATAGGTTAGCACTCACGGCACCGTTTCCTTACAGAGTGACGTCACATCAGATGCAAGGTTTTACGATTTCAACCCTGAGCTAAAAACCACCATCAACATTAAGTTCCCTACTTAGCACGTAATAGCGGCGTTGTTGTGGGGTAAGCATGAGATGGTGACAGACAAGAGTAAAATCGAAAGGACAATACGTGAAGAGATTGACGAGGAAATTCAAATAACCTTTAGCGGAAGGCATGAGGAATTAGTGATCCCTGTATTGGTGGTTTTGCATAAATTCGGCTTGGCCATGGGGTATTGGCATGAGCGTTGTAGCTTTGGCTATTGATTGGCAGAGATGGCACTGCAATTTGGTCCGTGAATCGGTGAATGACGCTAGCTGGATAGGTCATGGAACGTATGGAAATGGCTCTGCTTTGAACGGCCAGGATGGCGCCTCCTTGGATAGTGGAGATGGCGTTGCTTCGAACGGCTAAGATGGCGCTGCTTTGGCTGGCTACAGAAGGTGGATGACGCGGCTAGCTTGTAACGGGGGATGGCGCTTCTTTGGTGATGTCCGTGGAATAGTGGAAACAATACTTTGAACTTTGGCTACCAAACAGTGAAGATGGAGCCGGCGTTTTTCGCAGAATGGGCGGAGATAGTGCGGCTTTAATCACAGAGTGCTGGAGTCATGGCGTTACTTGCTAGGATGTGGAGCGGGCGGCGATTGCGCTGCTTTGAGCGGTGAAGAAAGTGCTCCTTTGGCTAAGTCACGGAAAGGTGTGCATGACCCGAAAGAAGAAATATTTTTCTACTCAAACTTTAAAATACAATGTATATAAAAGGCGTTGTCCACCCTTTTATTTTCGCATCATTGGTTTTACCTCTGTAGCGGCAAGCCTCTTTCCATCAAGCAGATCCGGGTGAGCCAATTATTCTTTCTTTCGTATAGATCATCATAGAATTGCACCCATCTTCTCCACAGGTATCGTCTCGTGTCTTTTCTCGTAGTTCTCCATTTTGTGTTCTTCATCATGTAGATTTCCAATGCATACATAATGTAAAAAAAAATATTTTTATAGTGCACAATGGGATCTTCCGGTGATGGTCATACCTCTGACTCTTCGGAGAAATTTTTTGAAGTCGACGAACCCAGGTTTTCTTCACATGAGAAGATATTAAACCAAATCAACCCTTTGTTCCATGCAGCCGGCCGGATTATGCAAGGCATGTCCCTCACCCATCTACGCATCGTGCGGGTGCGCGCCCAGGCTTTGATTGACATGGAGGAGAAACGGAGACGTGATGAAGCATCCCAGCAAGTCGGGAAATATCAACGTGATGAAGCTTCTCTACAACCCAGTGCCAGGGCTGAACAATTTGCCTCTCGATTGAAACGGCGAAGGACTGAGTCCAAGAAACTTCTAGACGAGAGCCAGTTTAATTACCCTGTCCATAATGGTATCGTAATCCTCGATTCTGAGGTGGACGAACCAGAGCATTCCCAAGAGGCTGTGGTTTGCGAGACTGAAGCAGCTTCTGAAGTGGGTGTCGAAACTGCTGTTGAGGAAATCGAAGCGACCACTGAGGATGCTTTCGAGGCAGATGGTGAGGCGGTGGAAGCACGTGTTGGATTCATTGGAGAAGCTGTGGGGATGTATGCTGGAGCTGCTGTTGAAACGGCTTCCGGATGGAATGTTGAAGCTGCTGCTGAAACGGCTTCCGGATGGAATGTTGAAGCTGCTGCTGAAACGACTTCTGGATGGAATGTTGAAGCTGAAACGGTTTCTGGATGGAATGTTGAAGTCAAACGGTTTTGGATGGGATCTTTGAAAGCTCTTTGTTGAGATAGCTTCTGGATGGAATGTTTGCTATCGGAAAAGGTGTTGGGGAAAGTGTTTGAAAAAGCTCTGATGGAGGCGTCATTGACCAAGGTGTTCGTCATTGACAACTGGTTTTCCCATTTTGTGATTTCCTTCCGTAGAGAAAAACAATCTTTTCGTAGCTCGTAGATGTTTTTGGTACTTCAGTTTTTTTTTTTTATTTTATTTTATTTTGTTTTGCTTTGTGCGACCGAAGCCATGTCTCACCGAGTATCATTCCTTCGTTTATGTTGCTTTCATATCTTTGATTGAATGAATAAAACCTTCTGGAAGAGACCTAGCAAAACCCCTTTTGCGAAGAACCATTTCTTTTTATTGGATTTTCCCTTGCAAATTATCCAGGGCTTCCGTGGCATGTCGCCTGAGTGCGTAGAAGTGTGAGCTACCACAAGATGGATAACACGTCATGAGAGAAATAGAGAAATCCGTCAGGTGAAAGTCGTGGCTAGAGATTCTTGAGGGAAAGTGTCTGCGCCACTGCTTGATGATCTTATTTCTTGCATTATTATTTTCTTCAGTATTTTATGAATAAGACATTGAAAAAGCGGGGGTCTAACAACCACACCCAATATTTCGCTTTGCAATCTGTATGGAAAAACTCCAATATACTTTCTATAGAATCAACTAGACAGTCAGACTCAATCTAGATAAAAAGTATATCAAAGAGTTTATATCTCAATCTCTCGATTTGATCTTTACTCAAGCAAATAGAAATCTGCGAGTCTTTATCAAAAAGAGATAACTTGGATGGTACCAAAGACCAATATCCAAGTGTCAATCAATTTAAATCAACAACCCAAAATGTCGGATATTCTAATTGATCGAACAACGCACAACCTGTGATATTTCAACTATATAAACAAATATAATGCGGAATAGAAATAACACAGACACCAGAATTTTGTTAACGAGGAAACCACAAATGCAGAAAAACCCCGGGACCTAGTCCAGATTCAACACACACTGTATTAATCCGATACAGACTCTAGCCTACTCCAAATTAACTTCGGTATGGACTGTAGTTGAACCCCAATCAATCTCACACTGATCCAAGGTACACTTATGCTCCTACGCCTCTGATCCCAGCAGGATGCTACGTACTTGATTCCCTTAGCTGATCTCACCCATAACTAAGAGTTGCTACGACCCAAAGTCGAAGACTTTAATAAAGAAATATGTATCACACAGAAAAGTCTACAAAATAGATAAATCCGTCTCCCACGAATAAACCTATGAGATTTGTTCCGTCTTTTGGTAATCAAGGTGAACAGGAACCAATCAATAACCCAGACTTATATTCCCGAAGAATAACCTAGTATTATTGATCGCCTCACAATAATCTTAATCGACGCATCAAAAAAAGATATTGCGGAATCACAAACGATGAGACGAAGTGTTTGTGATTTTATTTCTATCTTGCCTATCTGAGATATAAATCTCAAGCCAATTATTTCAATTGTACTCGTACGATAGAAACATCAAGATCATATCACACAACTACAAGAAAAGTAGTATCAGTCTGGCTTCACAATCCCAATGAAGTCTTTAAGTAGTTAACCTGGTTTTAGAAGAAGAAAACCAAAGGTTAAAGGAGAAACGACTCTATCTTAGCAAACTAGTATCACATGTAAGGTGTGGGGATTAGGTTTACCAGTTGCTAGAGTTCACCCTTATATATTCTTTCAAATCAGGGTTTGCAATCAATGTTAGCTTGGTAACAAAGCATTCAATATTCACCGTTAGATGAAAACCTGATTATATTCAAGCTAATATTTCTCAACCGTTGGATCGAAAACTTAACTTGTTACACACAAATGAAATGTTCAATTTTGGGTTTATGAACCGTACCCAAACATTAACATTTGTTGGTTCAACAATAGTCAACTAAATGGTTAGCCATATGATCACTCTCATATCAACCACAATCTTCTTCACCATAACTAGTTCAAATGACTCAAATGAACTAGTTAGAGAGTTGTTCAATTGCTTAGATCTTATGTAACTACACAAGACACAATCAAGCAAAAACGGTTTGATTCACTCGAATCGGTTCATGAAATTTATAGTCACGGTTTGCAAAAGCATTCCTTAGTTTATATAAACATTAGTTCAAGAACAACCGGTTTTAGATATAACCTACTCAAGTTCGCGGACTGGGTTCGCGGACTTAAGCTCATGGAAGGAGTACACAAACTCTAGCAGAAATTCTCGGGTGAGAACTTCCCGATTCGCAGACTTGGCTTGCGCCACTTCCATTTCTCTTGATCAACAAAGTTCGCAAACTTTGGTTCAAGGAATAAGGACTTATACATATATGTGTTTCCACAACAATGCTTATATCCTACCAATGGTTATGTAATCTAAACTCTCATTTCAATCATTGAAACATTCTCAGAGAACCTTATATAGCCGTTATTCACAGACCATTTTTCGTCAGAGCAATTTCCAAAGTGATTGAAACATAACATGACTTTCATCATTAGGTAAAGATGAACTCGGTTAAATCAAAAGCTTACCAACACATATTTCGAGAAATAGATAGGCGAGTTAAACTCGGCTCGAAATAGCAATGTGTATAATGAAAGTATATACGTCTAAACGACTTTTGTCTCAAAAGTAGAAGATAAAGTAAATAGACTTTTGGGTGACAGATAAGTTCAAGTCTCCACATACCTTTTAGTCGATGAAGTTCCACCGGTTCCTCGAGTAGTCCTTCGTCTTGTATGATAATTGCCATGGAGTTCTTGAGATCAACTACACTTTCTATCATAGTCTGAGACCTTTAGCTACATAGGCTAGAAATCAAGACTTATAGTTTTGATCACTAACATTGACAAACATGCTTGAGATAGCAATGCATACGAGTTCGACCGAGCAATGCTCTAACAGATATTTTGTGGGGGTTTGATTTCTCTGGTTTTCAATCGACGGGTAATGACTCTGTGAGGTTTTGAGTTTACTTGGTATTTTTCCTTTAAGATGGTCTAGGAAAACTTTTTAAGGGAAGATGTTCTTTAATTGAAATTGAAAACTCTACCCATGAATGCAAGCAGTGCAATCACTTTAGAGAAGTTACAAACATCGCATGAAAGGGGAAATTGCTGAAGGAAGTATTGAAAGGAGAACATTTGGAGGGAAAGTAGCACGAGCGTTTTAAGTATTGAAGGGCTTGAGCCATCGCAAATGAATCGTCACACCTTCCAACTTGTCGGCATTGATGAGTTTGCAGTAACCACCCAAGATAACATCTGCCACCAGATACGGCTCGTCTTCCTTTTCTTTAGGCGAATCAGGTTGAGCGGCTATCCTCACTGTTAAATCTCCAACTTGAATCGAGGTCGTCTTGACTACCATATCTCCAATTTGAAACAGGTTTGGGCGTTGTGCAACCACTT
Organism: Papaver armeniacum; assembly: GCA_023531295.1. Lineage (NCBI taxonomy): Eukaryota > Viridiplantae > Streptophyta > Magnoliopsida > Ranunculales > Papaveraceae > Papaver > Papaver armeniacum. The sequence goes on from JAJJWW010012703.1 coordinate 384,089, forward strand.
GATTTTTGAGCTCGTTATTTTTGACTGCGGCAGCTTCCAAATTTTTGACAAAGCACTTGAAAGGCCCATCGTTCCATTCACATCTCTTAATGACGTGATTGGACTGAGTCCCCTTGCTTGGCCGAGAGGAGAAGTAAATGGGTGCAGAAAGGGTTGTTTAACCAGACTTACTTGCGTTTGGAATCTGCAGATGAACGCCAATGGGATTTCTCCAGATAATTGAGTTACATCGGTAAGTTGTTGATACGGTAACATGTAATCTTCAATGTTGGACGGTTTGTTGGAAATTCTTTCGGGTATCGACATTGGCAGAGGGGATACTCCTAATTTCGCTTTGTTGCCGTGTACCCATGGGCGCCCCAGAATCATGTCGTAATTTGAGATTTCTTTGACAATGTGGAATTTGACATGTGTTAGGGTGTCTCCTACCTTAATTTCAAGGTTGATGTAGCCATATGCGTCTATTGCTTCTCCTTCCAAATTTTCGACCATGATTGGGGAACGTGTAGCCTCCTGCTTCGAAATTCCCGCAACTCTCAGAGTTTTGATGGTAACGATGTTGAAGTCAGATACCGCATCAATAAATGTATTGTCGAGCTCGGCGTCCTTCAGATGAACCGTGGTCATCAGTCCCCAATTGTATTTTCCAGCACCGTCTCCCGAGAGAGTTTGGGGTTCTGGCGTAGTTTCTTCAGTAGGAAAAAGTCGCTTGCCCGACATAACTCGATTGAGGGCTGTAAATATATCTTGACGCTGCGCCTTGGAGAAATAGAGAATCTCGCATACATGCTCCATGATGGATTGCACGGTTTTGTGAACATAGTCCCCAGAGAGCATGCAACTCCTGACTGGAAGAGGATCTCTGTGAACTCCCTCATTGCCCAGCTGAAGTTCCCCTGCCTCCACCTTTTCTTTGAAAATACGGTTTAACTTATTGCAGTCACTGTTCGGGTGATGGACAAATCTATGCTAGCGGCAATACTTAGGATTTGCCATTTCCTCTTCAGTTGGTGGGCGCCTAGTAGGGGGAAATCTGATGGCGTCATCTTGGATCCATGCCTCCAAGAGTTCAATTACTTCCTCGATTGGGAACGAGAAATCTAAGGCCCTTTCTCCGCCTCCTTGATATTTTGCAGGAGACTTAGCTGCGTTCTTCCGCAGTGGAGCCGCCTGATGTGCTGGCGTTGCACGCTTGGATTGTTGTTCTGTCGCTGGAGCCTTCCTTTTTCCTCTTTCACTTACCACGCTCACAGAGGGGCCAGTGTTATATTGCTTGTTGATGAGATGTCTGTTTCCTCGAGTTTCGTGTGCGTCTTCAACCTTGGCTGGCCTGGTTCTTTCCAACAATGCTGGTGCCGTTGTGGCCGACAGTTTAGTAGCCTCATGAAGTTCAGAGAACGTCTGGAATCGTAGATTCTCCAGTAAGGCACGGTAGATGGGAACCATACCATTGATGCAAGAATTCACTAATTGTTGTTCGATCACATTTGGGTCATGATAGTCCAGCGCTTGAATCCTGAATCTTTTGACATAATCATTTGGATGTTCATTGTTTCGTTGAAACATCCTCCCTAAATCTGAGAAGGTAATTTGCTCAGACACAAAGAAGTACTTCTTGTAGAAAGCCGTAACCATGTCACCCCAGTTGGGTATCTTTGTTTGGTGCAATCTTTGTTGTACCAGTGTATGCTCTTAGGTAAGTGACTTTGAAAACTCCCTCAAACGTAGAACATGGTTTTATTCGTGCTCGCCCAAGGATTCCAAAAATCGAGAGACATGTTCACGCGCATTACCGGTGTCGTCATATAAGGAGAATTGATGAGAAGAGTATCCTCTCGGGAGAGGAATTCTTTGTACTTCAGGAGGATACATGGGTTGATGTTGATGCATGTCTGCAGAATCACTTTTGTCTCGGTTTTGAAGAAGTCATTCCAAATCCTCTCGTGTGACAAAATTGGACGGATGATTCCTCTCCGTAGGAGCCCCCGAACAAGTCTCTTCATCTACAAAGGTGCGTCTTGATGAGGCATTAGTGCCAGTAGTATTGAAGGTGTTCCTCATTGGCTCTGGTTGGCGCGTTTCTGTGCTAGCCGCTCCGTTAGTGCCTTGAGGAAAGGAAGCACCTCTTTCTGAGTCGAAGCCATGTCCGTCTGAGCCATAGCAAGAACTTCCTGTCTTTCCATCAAATCAGCAATGGTAATATGGGAACGACTCACTCTGGCTCCCCCAGTCTTTCGTACCGATGGAGTAGCAGCGGCTCTGGTGAAGGTAGGAGATATCACGTTTGAAGAAACGTTGGGGGGGGGGGGCAGCAACGGCCCTGACTCTGGTGACTGGAGGTGTGACACCTGAAGGAACGTTTTCCGCGACAGCGACTCTGGCTCTGGTAACCGAAGGTGTAATGCATGAAGGAACATTCTCCGCGCTCTTTGGCGTTGATAGGTGGCGTATTAACGCTCTTTGGAAGGAACGCTGGTACCGAGAATAATTTCAGCGCTAGTGTTTTCAGGGTTTGTTGCTGACCCGGACCTAAGCTCTACCATCTCGAAATTGGGATTGAAAAAAATGAAATTGGAATTTGGAAATTGGTATTGCAACCGAGAGATTAATCTCCCACTGTGGTCACCAATTGTTTGTGGGTGAAAACCGTTTCTGCTAATTTTGGTAATTTCGGGTGTGTGGATGAGAAACGAATCTAAACCCTAAATAATGCACTGCACGGGAGTACTTTTGATTCGAGAGATCAATCTGTACAATCCTGGCCTAAACCAAGAAATGGTCGTTCCAGGCTTGCTTCGGTCACAAAGTGAAGGAGAAGGGTTGGTCTTAGGGAGGGAAGCGAAGAGAGTGTTGAGACCAGAATAGTTGATTCTGAAGGTGTGGTTTGTTTTATGACTTGTATCGGAAGTATAACTGGTTAGCAGAATGGAAAGCTACCAGGTGATTTCTAGATACTGTATTGTTGCCGATCATAACTTATTGTTTGGTGAAAATAGGTGAAGCCTATTTATACAAGTCATATTGAAACGTACCCTGGTCTCGTAGGAAGTGAAAACGATTGAATGGTGGAAGAATAGAGTAACATGTAGCCGTCAGACGTTATGCTTCCATGATGAGGGAAGTGAATTCGTGTAACCGTCAGTCATTACGCTTCCATGATGAAGGAAATGAATTGTTTACACCGTTACTTTTCACCACCACTAATTGTCCTACTTCATGACACTTTCTTAACGGGCGCTTTGCACGCCGTACGTTGTAAACCGCCAGACCAATACCCTGATGAGTATCCCCAAGTTTGTGACATGTTTGATGTCTCGAGTGTTTTCGTGGAAAACGTGTAACAGGTTGCTATGTGTGGCAAGTCAAAGTCAAGAGACTTTGCCATAGGAAAATAGCATGTGATGCTATTAGGCTTGCCTTGGTCGGCCGCCTAAAACTTGCCACAAGTTCGTCGGTTTGGTGGCGAACTTGAATGGCTGATATTACATCTCGTGAGGAAGGTAGCCGTTGATTATGGCCACATATTTGTTGTGTAACAAAGTGGCGCCATTAATGATGGTTATTTTCAATGATGTTGTAGTAATAGGTTCGTTGAGACTTGTGAAGGTTCGATTTCTTAGACTTAAATTATAAAACTAGCATATATATACAAAATAATAACAATGTTTCGAGAGGTTCTAGGACTAGGATTCCACCAAATATTCAAATTCATGCAATTCACATATTTATTCTAAACCATTATAGCTCATTCAATAAGAATTTTGACTCTATTTCTTTGCCTAATGTAGATTCTTAAAATATTAATTGTAAATCTTAAGCATGGCATATCAAAAGAATTAATCCTAAGCATAAACCATCAAATGAAATGACAATTAATTAAGAAAAATCTTTGTCTAATTTTAATTCAATGCAAATAGTCATATAAAGAATTAAATGAATTTACCACATGATGAATTTTGGTTTCCTCCGTCATCCCAGAGAAAGGTTCAGCTCCACATAGTGAAAAACACCTCAAAATATATTTTTATAGCTCAATTGGTGTTTACAAAGAAGAGAAAAGGAGAAAATCAAATAATAACTGGGAATTTGCAACATTTATAGTTGTTGCAAACCCATTCTAACAAAGAACAACTGTAAACTGTCGCAGTTGACAGTCTTATATCTTAAGCATATACGACAGCTTTTTACGGCTGTCTTTGTCAGTTTGTTCTTCGTGTTCTTCACAATTTTTCTGCTGCTGCTGCAGAGAAATCTGCAGCAATTTTCTCCACTCTGTAGCCTCCCCCCAACTCTCGATCCTCTTCTTAAACTCCCCAACTACACTTATATACACAACAGGGCTAAGAATCTCTCGTCATTTTTTCCATAATCTCCAGCAGTCAATCAAATATATACGGTTTTATTTCCATGCAGATAAGGGAAATATCTTTCCCTTTTTCTCTTATTCACGCGCCTTATTCTTTGTCAATCGGTGTTTACTCCCTCCAAACACGTTGCCAACACAACAAAGATTGAGTCAAATCCCTTCCAAACATACGCCAACTTCCAATCATCACGGGATATCCCGTGTATTTCTCCAACTCACTGTTCCACGTATCTTCCTATATTTTCGAATCCACAGCCCTTATCCGTCCTATTTTGTCTTAACAGGCTATTCCCAATCTATTTCGAAGAAGAAATCACCGGAAATATAGACCATATCCTCTCCAGCAAATCTCGCAGGTGGAACTTCATTGTCCCCTGTTTTCGTGATGTATCCCTTGTTTTGCGAATCTAGGCCACATACAATCCCTGTTTGACCAAAACAGGGTAATCCCAGTCCAACTCGAGCAGCAAATCCAATTAAAACTCTGACAATTATCGCCTGTAATTCACGCTGCAACTGAATTTCAAATTCAGTCTTTCCCGCCAAAATTCAGGTAAAGAAGAAGGTATCCCCCTATCCAGAGTAGGGGTGCGAATAGCACTGGGGTGTGAATAGTAATTGAGGTGCCCCTTAGTAATTAAGGTGCCCCTTATCCACAATGAGAGTCCATTTTGCAAATGTCCTCCGGGATGCCTTTAACAACTTTTCGAGCCGAATTTTCCAAAAAATGTTTATTCCCCAAAAATACCTACACAGACATAAAACACCATAATAAGTACAAAATAGAGTGCCAACAATATATAGTATTGAGATCAGATTAGACACAAAAATGTGTCTATCAATTAACATAGTGGCGCCTGGCGTAGCCGTGGCGTAGCGGGTTGCCTGGGACTTGCCGCAAGTCCGTCAGTTCGGTGGCGAACTTAGATGGATGAGATTGCATCTCATGAGGAAGTGCGGCCATCGATTATGGCCGCATCTTGTTGTATAGCGAAGTGGCGCCATTGGCATAGTACGCCTGGTGGAGCCATGACATAGCGACATGCTAGTGGCGTTGTGGCGTGGCCACGCCTGTGGCGTTGTAGCATGGCCAAAGCTAAGGTTTGGCTCCGTGGCCAAAATTAGGGCTTGGCGGCGTGGCCAAGGCTAGGATTTGGCGCCGTGGTAAGAATTAGGGCTTGGCGACGTGGCCAAGACTAGGATTTGGCGCCGTGGTAAGAATTAGGGCTTGGCGACATGGTAAGAATTAGGGCTTGGCGTGGCCAAGGCTAGGTTTTGGCGCCGTGGTAATAATTAGGGTTTGGCGTGGCCAAGGATAGGTTTTGGCGCCGTGGTAAGAATTAGGGTTTGGCGGCGTGGCCAAGGCTAAAGTGGCATGCTACCACGGCAGAGTGGCATGTTGGCATGCCGATCAATATGTTGTTGTGATAAGGCGCGTTTGGCTTGCCAGTTAGTATGGTGGCGCGGCAGCGTGCATTTGGCATTTAATGTATGATGTCAAGTTTGGAGCGACTTGATTGGCCGAGGAAAGGGTCCGGCCAAACATAAGGCGCAGCTACACTTCTGGTGAGAGTGTGGCGGCTTTAGAGTGACCTGATTTGTCGATGGGAAGTGGGGCCGGTGAGTATGGTCCCAGCCGCAACTTATGTGCGCGTGGCTAATTTGAGGCGACACGATTGGTCGAGAAAAATAGGTCCGGTTTAGGAAGGGGTGTGGCCAATGGAAAGTGGCACCAGTTGGCCTAAGGAATGGCCACGCCTCCCTTTGCTGCTGCGGCTCCCTGTTTTCTGATTCTGAGCAAGGCTTTGCACCTGCTAATCCATGGCGGATTAATTACCTAGTTTTCCTAGGTTTAATTTCGACAAGCAAGGTCTGATATACTGCGCGAGGCGCAAAAACCCTAACTTCTGCAAGTTAGTAAGGTCAATTGATTGAATTCTATGTGTTGACATAGAGTTCTTTTAAGTTCATTGCCAGAGAGCAGCATGTTTTTTCTGATTGAATACCTTATGCAAAGACCTTATCCTTGATACTTGGAAATTCGTGCGACTCTGCTGCGAGTGAACACAAATCGTCATGCCATATCAACATTAAGGGTTCAGCCGGAGAACATAGCATAGAAGGCATTCAAAGGAACTTATATTAAGTGAATATAGGCGAGGCGCCGAAATTTACAGAACATATGGGATGGTTGCTACATTCGCCAGTCTGGATAAATTTCATGCAAGTATATTGAACGGCTCAATAAATATGCCGGTGGAGAGGTTAGCACTCACGTCACCGTTTCCTTACAGAGTGACGTCATATCAGATGCAAGGTTTTACGATTTCAACCCTGAGCTAAAACCACCATCAACAGCTAGTCGATTAAGATTATTGTGAGGTGATTGATATTTCTAGGATGTTCTTCGGGAATATAAGTCCGGTATATCAATTTGTTCCTGTTCACCTTGATTTATCAAAAGACGGAACAAACTCGTAGGTATTTCTGTGGGAGACAAATTTATCTATTCCCATAGACTTTTCTGTGTGAGACATATTTGTTTATTAAAGTCTTCGACTTTGGGTCGTAGCAACTCTTAGTTGTGGGTGAAATCAGCTAAGGGAATCAAGTGCGTAGTATCCTGCTGGGATCAAAAACGTAAGGAGCGCAACTGTACCTTGGATCAGTGTGAGATTGACTGGGGTTCAACTACAGTCCGGACCGAAGTTAGTTTGTAGTAGGCTAGTGTCTGTAGCGGCTTAATACAGCGTGGTGTTCAATCTGGATTAGGTCCCGGGGTTTTTCTGCATTTGCGGTTTCCTCGTTAACAAAACTTCTGGTGTCTGTGTTATTTCTTTTCCGCATTATATTTTGTTATATAATTGAAATATCACAGGTTGTGCGTTGAATCGATCAATTGGTAAATCCAACCTTTGGTTGTTTATTGAAACTGATTGATCCTTTAACATTGGACTTTGGTACCGTTCAAGTTATATCTCTTATATTCAATCGGGATCGCAAATTACCGTTTGTTTGATTGCGGATTGAATTTAAAGATTGAGATAAAACTCTTTGATATACTTTTTGTAAGATTGAGTCTGACTGTCTAGTTGATTCTCTTGAAATTATACTGGAGTTAGTCCATATAGATTACTAAGCGAAATATTGGGTGTGGTTATTGTACCCCCGCTTTTTTAGTTTTGATCAAGGAGTTCCTTATAATCCACCACGAGCTTCCTCGGATGAGGAGTCGGAAATTAGTAAGAGCTTCAATCGTTTTTTCTTCAAGGAGGGCCTCCGGATAAGCGATCGAAAGTGTTATTTTGATTTTTTTATCAACCTCTTGTAAAGCAGAAAGTGAGTGTTACTAATGAATGGCGTATATATCGTGATGATGTTAATCGGAATATGTTGAATTGTCTTCTCGGAGAAGTGAACCCCCCTCCAGCTTTGACTAGCTCTGATTTTAAAGAACTTCATGCGTCGGGTCGGGTGAGGCTGAGTGACGAGGTTGCCAAAATTTCTTCAAGCACTAAGGGTCGTCCTCTCAAAACCTTAGTCACTAGATGGGATTTCCTTCTGGATGATGAGTCTCCTCAGAAAGGCAAGAAAGGTAGCTCTTTATCCCCCTTATCCCTCTCCAATAAAAGGAAGCGCCCTCCTGCGTTGAAACAATCGGAGATTCCTATTAACTCACCACCTGCCAAGGTATTCCCTTCTTCCTTTTCTCTTTTCTTTCTTGGTTGATGTTTTGCGTTAGTTCGCCTTTTATTGGTTTGTGTTATATTATTTTTAGAGCTCTTTGCCTATTGGCTGCAAACCTAGGTCCCTTTTTATTGAAGAACATATTAATCTACCTTCTCACGAGTGGAGGGATGATGGGCTAGCTAAAAAGATGAAACGAGACGCTGGTGTACTACCTATTCTGCGATTGCCTTCTATTCGCTCTGCTAATACTTCCCCTGCGGTTTCTTCACGGGCTCCAAAAATGGGGTCGCCTTCCTCCAGTTCATTTATTGATCTTGTTGAGCGTCAGTTGGGTCGACAAATTAGCAAAAGTGGTTCTGAGGTGATCTCTCCCCTCATGACTCTGCACTTTACCAGGCCTCTGGTCATGAAAACAGTTCAGGATCCTAACCACCCTCTTCACACTCCTTCTGACATATTGGGAGCGATGAGCACGTCTGGCTCGGATCATTCCGTTTATGACAATTCTCCGGGTGGTAGTGATGCTAAGGATGATGCTGAGAATCAGAGTTCCTCTTCCACCGAGTGTCGTGAGTATTTTATGCTTCCTTTTATTAAGATTGTTGAGTTTGAGATTGACACGTACCGGTCAAAATATTCCGTTATGCTTTCTGATATGCTATTTTTACTCATTCTTCTCTTTTCTTTCTCCTTCTTATTTCTTATTAGATCATCCGGAGCCGATTGAATCGAGCTCTTCTTCATCTTCACATCAATCGGTTCATTCTCCTATCGATCGCCCCTCTACCTCTAATCCGGTGTGTATGCTCCCTTTTTTTTTTTTTTGCTTACTGCATTCTTTATTCCCTCCCTTTCTAGGACATGGGAAAACGAGAAAATGTGTATGTTAAGGGAAGCGCTCGAATCTACAGGCCAAGGGTAGCGAATCGGGAAGTGCTAATGAAAAGCATCCAAAGCGTACCCCAAAGACAATTCCTAAGGTGTCACGCGGCGTGGATGTGGATGCCGCGTTAATGGCTACCCCCAAAGATCCTCAGTTTCGGTACCCTCGTGTTATTGAAGCAGAGGAGGCTGGTGTCGATGATCGTTTTGTGCTGGTGCACGGGTTCTGAGTTTCTTCTGCCAAAGCTGTTAATTACCGATGTATAGTGGAGAAGTTTGGTCATATTTGCGCTCATGAGGAGATGAATGCTAGTGCCTTGGTCGTGACGAATGAAGATCTGTTGGACATAGCGGATAGTCTTGCCCATGCAGAGGAGGTTCCCATTGATCCGGCTATGTTGAGGCGGTGGGAAAGTCTTATTCATACGTTTTTGCTTCTACAATTCCCTATTCAATGGCTGAAGGATTTTTTGGTCGTGGCGAAAAGGAGCCACAACGCGCGCCATGTGCTACCCCGGGAGGTGGAAGAATTAGATCGAGAGTATCCGCGTTTGCTCAAGATTTCCCAGGCCAAGAAGGAAGCGTATGATCAGCTGATAGCGAATGTTGGTCGTGCTAATGCTGAGCTAAAGACTGCCCGGACTGCTGCTGAAGAGGTTCGTGCGCGTCTTGATAAGAAGAGTACAGTGCTTGCTTCTTTGGATGTTTATTTATTATTTCTTGCTTTATGGGTAGTCTTTGAAACAGTGATTTCTTTGTTTGTGTGTTTCGTTATGACTCTTTCTCTCTCTTCCTTTTTTTTGTTTTATGTGTGAGATTTGAATATTTTCTTGGATTTATTATTATTGGTTAAAACTTATTTTTATCGTGGTTGGATAATGGTTAGTGCGTAATGAATACTCTGATGCCTATAAATAGAGATGGATGAAGTACTTTGGATAGTACGTCATTTTATTTTCATAACTCTTCTCCCTCTTTTGCACTGAAATATCCTAATGGCTCGCCACTTGCATGGTTATGTGTTATCATTGGCTTCTGTGTCGACGCTGGTTACTCCTTTTGGGAAGGAATTTGAAATAGCTCGTTTGTTGCTCGTGAAAGTTGAGGTGGAGCTGCTTAGAGAGATAAGGACAACGAAACAGGCCAGCACTCGTGCGTAATTTGACGAGCAGTACGAAACGTATTTAATGGCTCGAAAGGCGCAAGCGTCCGGGCGAGTGGAGTTTGAAGTTCAACGTGTTTTAGATGACGTTGTCTCCTCTCGTGATGAAGCTGATCGATTGTTTCAGGAATCCGCCATTATGATGGCTAACATTGATCATGCAATAGCTGATTGTCGCGCTCATGGTACCCAGCGGCCGAATCCTCGTTTGTGTGGGTGTGTGTTAACTTTATGTGTTGTTTCCGCTCTCGTGCATCCTTCTGATAAGTAGGTGGAGTTGGCGCGATTATAGGTGTTAAAGGATGAAGTGGGGGTTCTGCAGACTCATAGGTTAATTAGCCCTGATAAGGCGCGCACGACTTATGAAGAGCAGAATGAGACTCTTAATATGGCGCGTCAAACTCGTGCGTCCGAGAAGATTATGCGTAAGGTGCATCAAGTACTTGGGGAAATGTGTGGTGCTTTGTCCATGGCTACTATTCAATATGACAAAGTGCTTTTGATGATGCGGGATTTGGACCAAGACATTACGCATTGTCGTTCGTTCATAGCTGAACAATAATTTATTTTTATTTTTAAAAGAAATGTTTAAGGTAATGGTATTTATGAATATATTTTGAATTTCGTGAAGTGTCGTTTCGAATATTATGCCCATCTGTGTATATATGTTAGCTTAGTTTTTGTTGTATGATTAAGGAAACGTGTAGATAAACATGGTTTAGCATGTGAATTTTCCACAACATGTTTTAATGGCGCATCGTATACGGTTAGTATTAGAGATAAGGCATCTGAATCGGCTATTGTATGTATTACACATTGCGCGTGATACGTTTAGTATAGAAAACTCTTGTTGGCATGAGCGGCTGATAGATGCCGATCGGCATGTAATGGAGGCGCGTAGCAAGGGTAGATTACCAGAGATTGTGTTGCTCGAATATCGTGGCCATTGTCCTGATTGGCGTTTGACGACTTATTTTCATTATGTTGAGGCGGAGCGATCATAGAGTCCGTTACGGTGGCACTCGATGTTTGTCATGAAGCACTTCATGGTCTCCCAATATTTTTTTTATATATAAATAAATGTATCCAAGGGTTATGAGAATTCATTATGACTCAATTGGTTGGTGAATTAGTTGTGTTGCTGAAACGGCGAAAGTTAGAGCTGCTTCAAGCCACTGTGGCTGGGAATGCTTGGCTTATGCGGGAGTGTGAGGGTATGTTTGATGCTAGTCAGGAACGGTATTTTCAAGCGATGGACTTATATGCTGATCGGTTGGGTGCTTACCAGATTGCTCCTTCAGCGAAGACTTTTGTTGCTTACGCTAAGTCTCTGGAGTTATTTGTTGGTGCTCGTTCGCTGATGGAATGCCGAGAACGCGAACTGGCTGTAGCGAGCGGATGTTGGAGACGTGCACGCTCTGTACTGTTATCGTATATTGGGTCACAGTAGTCTGCATACTGTTAAGTATAAATTGATCATAGGATATGTGTTTCATCTGTCCTGGGTAGTTTGTATAAATTATGTTTGCAAATTAATGTTTCGATTTGAATCGTGAATCTTGTAGAGCGGCCTTGCGCGCAATGTTCCAAAATTTATTGTTCATTTTTGTTGATTATGCATGAGATCATGGTCATACTTATAACTATTTTTATTTGATGGTGATACTTGGAGCCCGGAGCAGTTACGATGTGGTCGGGCCACATCAGAGAAGTATGTGACGCCTCTTTTTTTTTTGCCACATCTTGGAAATCTTTATCTTTTTTGCTTTTTAGGGGATTTAGAGGGGGCTAGATTTTAGGAAATAAGTAGTTTCATGTTTTCTGGAGAGAAAAAGTAGGATATGTTTTTAGTTAAAACTAACTTTTCATTACGTGTAAACAAAGGAAGAGGGGACACATGCTTAGAGTATGTGGCCCGACTACATCGTATACCTAGCCCTCGGAGCCTAGCTTAACTCGGGTTTTGGTTCTACCCAGAGTTTAGCCATACTCGAGGCTTTGCATATTTTATTGATCATCCGCTGGACCTAGTCATACTCGAGACTATTAATGGCTGTACTCGGAGCCTATCCATACTCGCAGCTATTGTGCATTTTATTGGTCATGCACGGGACCTAGTCATACCCGGGACTACTAAAGGTTGTACTCGGAGCCTAGCTTAACTCAAGGTTTTGGTTATACCCAGAATTTAGCCATACTCGAGGCTTTGCGCATGTTATTGATCACCCGATGGACCTAGTTATACTCGGGACTATTAATGGTTGTACTCGGAGCCTAGACGTACTCATGATTTTTCTATTGGTTGTATTTGGAGCCTAGCCGTACTCGCGGCTATTGTGTATTTTATTGGTCATGCACGTGACCTAGTCATACTCGGGACTACTAAAGGCTGTACTCGGAGCCTAGCCATACTCATGGCTTTCATTCTGTTGGCTTTACTCGGAGCCTAGCCATATTCGAGGCTATTGTGCATTTTATTGATCATGCACGAGACCTAGTCATACTCGGGACTATTTAACAGCTATACTCGGAGCCTAGCCATACTCGTGGCTTTTATTTTGGTGATGTTACTTGGAATCTAGTCATACTCAGGGCTATTTGAGAAGTATATATCATTTAACAAGGAAAATTCATTTATTACTCATACTGGACTATTCATCTTACAGTTGATTACACATAATAAGCTTTTAGCCATTTACCATTGATAGGGGTATTGATCCGAGACCCGTTCATCCGCTTGAGGTAGTAGTATCCGCTTTCCGCGGCTTCACTAATCATGTAAGGTCCTTCCCAGTTCGCGACAAACTTTCCCACTTTGGTATCTCGTTGTACAGGTGGAGCGATCTTTAGGACTATGTCGTTTATTGAGAAGGTCCTTTCCTTTACTTTTTGATTGAAGAATTCAATGAAGTTTGAGAGCTAAGGAAATCAAGCATGATGGATCATAAGATACAAAGTTTATTTATTTTGTAATCCATATGTATTGATAGTTTTGTCCCAAAAATTGACAAAGGAGGAGATTGTTAGAGCACTGCTCGGTCGAACTCTCAAGCATAGATATCTCAACCTTGTTTGTCAAGTTTAGTTGATCAAAACTGTATACTTGATTTCTAGTCTACTTATACCTATGTCTCGGATAGGATAAAAGTGTGTAGTTGAACATTAGACTTCACGGTGTTCACCAATTGAAGAAGAAGATATACTGAAGAGCTTGGAGGAACTTCATCAACAAAAGGTATGTGGATACTAAAACTTATCTATCACTCATAAGTCTATTATATTATATCTTCTAAAGAGACTAAGTCGTATAGCTATATAGACTTTTATATTATGCACATTTGAAATTTCGAGTCGAGTTTATCTCGTTTATATATTTCTCGAAATACATGTTGGAAGCTTTTTAGCTTTAGCTAAATTTCATCATCTACTTTACGAGTTTAGTTGTAGACAATTTATTTATTGGAAACTAAATATTAAGTCAAGATGATCATGTGAAAATTACCTTACACATCTTATATGATTTATGTGAGACAATCATTTGATGTTAACTTGGGAAGTTTCGTATTGATCGATTAATCACTTGAAAATTACTTGAAGCTAGTGGTATTGTAAGATTACCATTGTTGTCTTCTAAGGATGTTTCAGTGATTAAATTAGAGTTTTAGAAGTACTACCAATGTCCGGATACGACACAGTCTGTGTACTATGTATGCGAACTGTGAACACTAGTTCAGGTTCGGAACTCTTGTTTGCAAACGGGTTTAACTATCAAAAGTCCGGAACTGTAGTTTGCAAATAATGTTTGTAAACGGATATGACTAGGTAAGTCCGGAACTGTGGTTCGTATTCAGTTTGCAAACACAGTAGTTAGGTTCTAAAACCGGTAAGTATGACAACTCATACTCATGAACTCAGGTTCGTTTGCGAACTAAAGTCCCTGGAAATTTAATGAAATAAGGTATGCGAACTTGTTTTACAAACCGTGGAATTATGTTCATGAATTGGTTCTTGTATAAGTACTTTGTACGATTACAAACCAAACCGAACATGTTTCAAATTGTTCTTGGATATTTCTATGAAATAATGAGCATTTGAACAACTCTCTTAAAGCACATTTAGATTCATTTGATTATCTATCATGATTGATTGATTATCATATTTGATATAGAAGTGTTAGATGAATATGGCTAAACTATAAGTGTTCATGTGGCTAACTTCGGTTAACTATTATTAAGCCAACAGTTATACACGTTTAGGTACGGTTCATCCATATCCAAATATAAGTATATTTGATTTGTGTGTATCAAGATAATACCATCTAACGGTGGAGATTGATTGCTTATCTTTTAAGCAGACTTAGCTTGAATCTTAAATCAGGAGTTCATCTAACGGTGAATATCAATTGCTTTGTTACTAAGTTATCTTAGCTTTGATTGTAATCAACCCTAATTTGAAGACTATATAAGGAACTCTAGCATCTGGGACACCTAATCCCGACACTCTTGTGTGCCCTAGTTGCAAACTAGAGTCGATTCTCCATTAACATAGGGTTTTCCAAAACCATTATTAGGTTAACGAATTGAAGACTTCATTTGGGATTCGTGAAGTCAGATCCAACTATTTTCTCTGTAGTTGTGTATTCCGATCTTACATTTTTGCATGGTAAGCACTAGATGGTGACAAACGGAAAATAAGTATTTATGAAAAGAGACTGGATAGATATTACCAGGAAGGTTTTAGTTGGCTCCGAATCCAGGTAGAAGAAAACTAATGAAGCACCAATCCGGAAGCAGTTAACAGTCACTACATTGTCCTCAGCTAAGCCATAGGAAGGGAGCACGAGTGTGACCATCTAGGGACCCGATCTTGGCCAAATACCTCTAAGATTATAGGCGCGGTTCAAAAGGGAGTCGCTCTCCTTTTAGGACTCGGAAAGTCCGTTTGGTATAAAAGGGGACTCAACCCTTTTTTACTCTGTACTTCTCCCTCACCTATTGGGCCTGCACCAGCAGCAACTGCTCCCCGACGTCGTCAACAGGTAAGCACATCTTGCCTTTGCTCTTTTCTCTTTATACATTTTGTTTTCTCCACGCGGGTGTAAACCTCTAGCTAGGTTTTGGTATGGGGTGTAATAACCACAAGTAGTTGATTGATTTTGATTTTTTTTTAATCAGCATCAACAACCTTCATTGTCAGCAATACTAGGATGAGTATTAACAGCAACATGATATCAGCATAAGGCAAGCACCGGTAAGAGGAGCTCGAGGTAAGTGTTCATTCTTTTCCCCGTTTTTTTTTTTTTTTTTTTTTTTTTTTTTTTTTTTCCGGGTTTAAACCCTAGTTTAGTGTTGTCGCGGGTTTGATGTTCATGCTAGCATGTGTTCCCATTGAAAGCTTAGGAACCTCCATTCTGTGATACCAGTGGCTGTAGTAGCGGAGAAAGCATCAATCAAGGTAAACATCTCTTCTATTTTTTTCTCTGTTATTTTTTTACTGGGGTAAACCCTAGCTCAATCGTGGGTATAACACCCGCGGAAAGTAATCCTCCTTTCTTTATTTTACGTGAATATTAGTGCTCACGATTTTGATAAACATGTATTGTTTGCCTTCCCAGCTTCATACCTCTTCGTAGTGTTGTGTAGCTTTGATCATTAACTAAAGTTTGGATGCATGTATTGTTTACTTTCTGATATCATGCTCGTTTGTAGAGGTACACAGATAAGTAGTAACTTCTTTCTGTTTTGCACGCCCAGTTACTTCAAAGTAGATAAAGTATAATAAATATTTATTGCGTGATAAGATGTCACCTGAAGGTATCTCTACTGCTAAACGAGGAGATGACAGTGGTTCTGAGTCCAAAGATGTGACGAATATAGATGATGATTTATTTGAAATATCTTACGCGACTACAAGTTTCCATTTAAGTCATGCGATAACTCTTCTTACCTGCTCAGAAGATGCAACAGCCGTACAACTGATTTTTCTTAAACGTATAATACGGTTTTATATCCAGAAGAACGAATATCCGACTCCAGTGGACTTCAGTATTTTTCAGTCTCCATTGCGCTCTTGGGATGGATGGATGAGACATATGTTTAGCAATGACCATGTCAGGGCTAATTTGGATAGTACACAAGTCGCTGAAGCTATTAAGGCATATGCAAAACTCCACGTCAAGAAGGACATGCCAGGCTTGATCACCTTCATTTCTCGATGGTGTATTCCTACCCATACCGACATATGTAGGTGGAGTGAGATGACTATCACCTTGGAGAGCGTGATTACATTGTTGAATCTTCCAATTGTGGGAGACTTTGACTTTGATTGGTCTGATGAAGAGGAGGGATGACGTGCGGCTTTGGTCGAAAAGATGGCAGGGTATAATCCAAAGCATGACGCCGTGAAATACTTCTGCACTTGGTGGGCGTCACAGTGGTGGCATATGGATCAAAAACCAGGTCAAATAATGAATGACACTCTCAGCGTTGCTACAATTTTATGTCTGTGGCTGTATAGAGATATCTTCGATGATTGTTCCGGTATCAAGATGATGAGAACGAATCTGGCTCCCATCTCCATCAAGCTGGCACAAGGAATAATTTTACATATAGGTAGCTTATTCCTTGGTTCTCTGTATTCTCACCTTGATTCTCTGGTATCAGATATGTATGTCTATAACGGCTACTTGAAGGTAGAATCATATGCTCATATCATATTTCTCCAAGCACGGTTATGGGATCATTTCAGTGGTTACGCTCCTGCTCCTAGTACTGTGTTATCAAGTACATGTGGAGGCGCTAGAATACTCCATTGGTCTTACAAACGTCCAAGGCCTGGCGCAAGGCTTATCATATTTTTGGACAAGGGACACATGATGAACTTTGAAACAATGGGATCTAACAACCACACCCAATATTTCGCTTAGCAATCTGTATGGACTAACTCCAATATACTTTCAAGGGAATAAACTAGACAGTCATACTCAATCTTAAGAAAAGTATATCAAAGAGTTATATCTCTATTTCCCAATTCAATATGCAATCAAACAAATACGAATTTGCGAGCCTGATTGAATATAAGAAATAACCTGGACGGTATCAAAAACCAATATCCAAGTGTCAATCAATTTAATAAACAACCAAAGGTTGGATTCACAATTGATTGAACTTATGCACAACATGTGATATTTCAATTATATAGAAAATATAATATGGAAAAGAAATAACACAGACACCAGAAGTTTTGTTAACGAGGAAACCGCAAATGCAGAAAAACCCCAAGACCTAGTCCAGATTTGAACACCACATTGTATTAAGCCGCTACAGACACTAGCCTACTCCAAGTTAACTTCGGACAGGAATGTGGTTGAGCCCGAACCAATCTTACACTGGTCAAGGTACAGTCGCGTTCCTTACGCCTCTAGAACCACGTCGGATTCTGCGCACTTGATTCCATTAGCTGATCTCACCCACAACTAAGAGTTACTACGACCCAAAGTCGAAGACTTGATAAACCAATCTGTCTCACATAGAAAAGTCTATTGTATAGATAAATCTGTCTCCCACAGATATACCTATGAGTTTTGTTCCGTCTTTTTATAAATCAAGGTGAACAGGAACCAATCGATATACCGGACTTATATTCCTGAAGAAAAGCCTAGAAATATCAATCACCTCACAATAATCTTAATCGTATGGTAGCAAAACAAGATATTGTGGAATCACAAACGATGAGACGAAGATGTTTGTGACTACTTTTTATCTTGCCCTATCGGAGATATAATCTCAAGTCAATTATTCAATTGAACTCGTACGATAGAAAATGGCAAGATCAGAACGCTCAACTACAAGAGAAGTAGTTTCGTCTGGCTTCACAATCCCAATGAAGCCCTTTTCTCGTTTTCTAAAGCCTGAAGTGTGCACACTCTTGTCTCTTTTGAACCAGGCACATGAGACAAGATGCACCAACAACACAATTAAGTTGTGCTGGAGTGAACAATGATCTGTCCACCATAACCTTCTTGAACGGAATTTCTAAGATCCTGTTTAACAGACTGTTTAGACCGTATTCTTTTCTCTAGAGGTCTACTCTTATCTTTGGAAATTAACTTCTTTGGAGAAGATACAAGTTTACATACCTCAGACGACTTCTGAAAAAAAATTTAGCTTGTTTGCTAATCAATTTGCTCTTCGTTGAAGTTTATTGAAATATCTTATCTTATGTTTGTACTTGAAATAATTGGAGAGTTCATGACCCTTGAGGGTACAATAATAACATGTCAATAGAGAGGATGGTTCAGACGCCATAGTTGTGCAAGCTGCTAGACACACGGTAGAACCTGAAAAATTAGAAATAGAAATTCCAGTAGACAAAGAGGGATTCATTTTATCCTCCAAGGTGGTTGAATTTTCTCCCGGAAGAATATCAAGGTTGATGTACGTATTGCTACAATTATCAAAATCAATATTTTCACAGAGGAGTGCAACACTTGATTTTTCGTCTTCATTAGAATCATAGTGACCAGGCATTTCATCAAGAGTTGCAGCAAGACCTTTGTTTCCAGTGTATTTTCTACGATTTGGACACTCATTTGAAAAATGACCAAAACCTTTACACTTGAAGCATTGTGGCATGTCCTCATCATCAGTATCGTCAGTATCCATGTTTTTAGGAGGAAAACGATTATGAGGTTTAACTGCTGACTTAGGTTTATCTCCGGTGAACCGTTTACTTCTCTTCAAAAGAAGATCTCTAAACTGCCTTGTGATCAAAGAGATTGACTTGTCAAGATCTTCATCTGATGAACCAGTCTCAGAAGGATCATCTTCAGAGATGCCAACACTTTTAATTTTATCAAGTAATTTAGTGTTCTTTTGTTCTTTGAAAGCAATATCCTTTCCAGATTTGGATGTATGCTCATGATCAAAGATCTTTAACTTCCCAACCAAGGTATTTCTGGATAGAGTGTTAAGGTTATTTCCTTCAACGATGGCATGCTTCTTAGAATCGTATTTGGATGGTAACGATCTGAGAATTTTCATCACAATGTCCTTTTCAGGAATAGTCTTACCCAATGCAAAAGATGCATTAACAATTTCAGACACTTTGTGATTAAATTCATCAAATGAATCTTCATCAGCCATACGAAGGTTTTCCAAATCAGAATTTATGTTTTAAAGCCTAGCTTCCTTTTTAGAGGTATTCCCTTCAAATACAGTTTCTAAGATGTCCCACGCATCTTTAGACCGGGTGCACGTAGTCACATAGTGCTGAAGATCTGGGGTAATGGCATGACCGATAGCATTTAATCCGTCAGAATTTTGTTTTGCAGTAAGAATCTCTACAGACATCATATTTTCCAATATCATTTGGAACAAGTTACATCTCCTTCTCGTAACTTCCTGAGAATCATAGCCATTAACTGCATAAACCCATGATTGAAAATAACGCGCTTGAAGAAAGGCATGCATAGTAATTTTCCACCATAAGTAATTTGAGCCATCGAAGACTGGTGATACGTTTATAGAGATAACACTTATGTCCATAGAGTCAGATCGCTACAAACACAGACTTATAAGGTCTTAAACGTGTTTGCATGCTCTGATACCAATTGAAAAAGTGGGGGTCTAACAACCACACCCAATATTTCGCTTAGCAATCTGTATGGACTTGAAAAAGCGGGGGTACAACAACCTCACCCAATATTTAGATTAGCAATCTGTATGGACTAACTCTAATATACTTTTAAGAGAATCAACTAGACAGTCAGACTCAATCTTAATAAAAAGTATATCAAGGAGTTAATATCTCTATCTCTCGATTTGATCTTTACTCAAGCAAATGGAAATATGCGAGTCTTTATCAAATACTAGAGAGATAAACTTGGATGGTACCAAAGACCAATATCTAAGTGTCAATAAATGTAAATCAACAACCAAAGGTTGGATATTCTAATTGATTGATCTTAACCCACAACCTGTGATATTTCAATTATATAACGAAATATAATGTGGAATAGAAATAACACAGACACCAGAAGTTTTGTTAACGAGGAAACCGCAAGAAAAACCCTGGGACCTAGTCAAGATTGAACACCACACTGTATTAAGCCGCTACAGACACTAGCCTACTACAAACTAACTTCGGTCTGGACTGTAGTTGAACCCTAATCAATCTCACACTGATTCAAGGTACAATTGCGCTCCTTAAGTATCTGATCGCAGCAGGATACGCACTTGATTCCCTTAGTTGATCTCTCCCACAACTAAGAGTTGCTACGACCCAAAGTCGAAGACTTCAATAAACAAATCTGTATCACACAGAAAAGTCTACGATGATAGATAAATCTATCTCCCACAGATTAACCTATGAGTTTTTGTTCCGTCTTTTGATAAATCAAGGTGAACAGGAACTAATTGATAACCCAGACTTATATTCCCGAAGAACAGCTTAGTATTATCAATTACCTCACAATAATCTAAATTGTATGGTAGTGAAACTAGATATTGTGGAATCACAAACGATGAGACGAAGATGTTTGTGATTTCTTTTATCTTGCCCTATCGGAGATATAATCTCAAGTCAATTATTCAATTGAACTCGTACGCTAGAAAATGGTAAGATCAGAACGCTCAACTACAAGAGAATTAGTTTCTTCTGGCTTCACAATCCCAATGAAGTCTTTCAGTCGTTAACCTACAGGGTCTCGAGAAGAAACCTAAGGTTATAGGAGAATCGACTCTAGAAAAACCAACTAGTATCATACAGAGGTGTGGGGATTAGTTTTTCCATTCTTGCTAGAGTTCCCCTTATATAGTTTTCAAATCGTGGTTTGCAATCTAAGTTACCTTGGTAACAAAGCATTCAATATTCACCGTTAGATGAAAAACTCCGATTCAACCAAGCTAATATCTTTCAACCGTTAGATCGAAACTTAGCTTGTCACACACAAATGAAATGTATTCATTTAGGTTTGAGTAACCGTACCTAAACGTGTATACTTAGTTGGTTCACAAATAGTTAACCAATGGTTAGACATATGAGCACTTTCATATTAACCGTATTCATCTTTCTCATAACTAGTTCAAATGACTCATAAGAACTAGTTCAAGAGTTGTTCAATTGCTTAGGTCTTTATTCATAGACACAATTGAAGCAAAATCGGTTTGATCCACTTGAATCAATTCATGAACAATTTAGCCATGGTTTGCAAAGATTGCATTCCTTATAATTTATTGTTTTAAGTTCATGAACTACCGATTTGAGAAATAACCAGCTTGGGTACACGTCCGGGTATGCATACCTAAGGTGACTGGTTTACTAGTTTGCAAACTTACAAACTCAAGCAGAAATTTTCGGTATGAAAACTTCCGTGGGTACGCGTACGGGTACACTACTCAACCTGTCTCCTTCACCAATACCGCATGCACACATATGCACGCACTTGGTTTCCGACACATGGATTATACACTAATGTGCGAACACACTATATATGCTTATATCCATAGTTGGTAATCTCAACTCTACATTTCAATCATTGAAACATTCTTCTATAATGTTATAACAATCGTTATTCACGACTATCGTCATCAAAGCTATTTTCGAGATTGAAACGTCATCATGACTTTCGTCACGGGTAAAGATGAAAATGGTTAAAGCCAAAGCTCACCAACACATATTTCGAGAAAAATATAGGCGAGTAAACTCGGCTCGAAATAGCAAATGTGTATGTATGAAAACTATCATACTTATACGACTATTGTCTTAAGAGTAAGAGATAAAGTAGACTTTTGAGTGAAAGATGAGTTCAAGTCTCCACATACCTTTTTGTCGGATGAAGTTTCACTTGTTCCTCGAGTAGTTCTTCGTCTTCGTAAGATGATCGCCATGGAGTCTGGATCTCAACTACACTTAACTATCCTAGACCGAGACTTAGTCATAAGTAAACTAGAAATTAAGACATATAGTTTTGATCACTAAATTGACAAACATACTTGAGATATTTGATCAATCTCCCCCTTTTTCAATTTTATTGACAAAACATACATATGGATTACAAAATAGATAAAATATCATCCACATGCTTGATCTCCTTGGTGTTCAACGTTACTCGAAAACTTCGTCTTTTCCAATGATTCCATAGATGTTCAATTAATCATAGTTGTTTGAATCTCTCGATCATTGTTATACAATGTCAATTTTTAGCATCAAAGATCACAACTTCGACAACAATACTATGGTGATATGTATCACCCCCTTAGTCAATACTTCATCTGGATTACATAATGATCCGAAAACCATATGTATTTGTAGTGTGAACTACATATTAATTCTCCCCCTTTTTGTCAATAAAATTGGCAAAGGTACGAAAACGGGATCCTAATGAAAGTTCCATGGAGACACTTCAAGACCAAAGAAAAGCACATATCAACTTTGTTTAGATGCAATCATAAAGCCGAAGCTAAATGCATTCATCACGGAGTTTATAAAGATACAAGATAACTCCTCAAATATTCCACAACCGCACTCCCCACAAAGATATGGCAATTAAGCACAAGTTCAAAAGAACTCTCCCCCATTTGATGTCATTCCCGAAAGAACAACAAGAGCGACCTTACTTTTACAAGAAAAGAAGGATTTTTTTGGACACCAAAAAAACCACAAAATGATTTTGTATCCAAAATTCTCAATTAAACTAACCACAATAGAACCCATGATTAATTTAATCGGAATACATAACCAAAATAACCACAAACGAATCTATGATTAGTCTAGTTGGAAATGCTCACACAAGAAGACTTATGGAGCCGCACAGTATATACATAAAATATGGATCAGGGAAGATCAATACTGCGGAATATACAAGGATTCATTCTATTTTCCATCACTATTTACACAATGACATATAATATACATAATCCTTGTAAACAAAAGATTTTAACCCATCTTACATCAATAAATGACATAATAGGCTTAACTTTTGTTTGTCACATGTCCATCGATCTTGTATCAATACATGCATATCGACATATAAACGAGATAACTTTTGACATTGTATGGGACAATAATAGTTTACGGACGCAAACACACATATCCCATAACATATTGCAATATATGAAACCATAAAGATTAATACTGCAAAAATCATCTTCCAAATAATTTTTTAGAATTTAAACAAATAAACCTAAAAACATGAAGATGAAAACGTTGGACATAGCTATGTGTAATCACAATAATGGCTATTCCAAACTCTAGTTATTCTTCTAAATAAAACAAGAAAAAGAAATTCTCATCAGAAGATTTACTAGATGTAAGACAAACTCGTAATGCACATACAAGATGATTTGTCCTTAGAGGGAAGAATCAATCTTTTTCGAAGGCATATAAAAATATTTTCTTAACAAAGAAGAACATACAAAGTCATTAACGACCATGCACCATAATTCACAAGGGATGGTTGTGAACATTCAAGAATCCCATAACAATGCGTACTACTGCCCATTCTTGAACTTCCTTGTTTGTGATTCACCAACAAAATTCTTGTAAAAGCTACAAATTATTTTAGAAGAGTATTACTCCAAGAATCCAAGTGCCCAACTCCAAGAGAAGTGGAACAAGTGCGACGAAACGGAGTAAAACACTCAAAAAACAAGAGACAGGACAAATATCAATCTTAATTCATCCAAATTCAAGGTTTCTCATATCCATTTTGAATATAATTCAAAGATAAAGAGAATTCAAAAAGAATGAGGTCATTCCGAGTTCGGACGAAGAAGTTACTGTCAAAAACAAGTTTATCGAAAATCGACGTTAAGTATGCATACCGGTTTGCAAACGAATTTTCATGACCTGGGGAGTATGCAAATGGGTATGCGTACTTAAACCCCTGGATTTTGATTTTAAATGATGTTATGCATACCTGGTAGGTGTACCATGAAGTCCAAACATCCCGAACTACCATTTTCAAACCTAAACGTTTAAGAACCTTAAACATAGATCAAATTAGGTAGAAATGAACGATAAGCAAGGTACATGGATCATTACTCTAAGAAAACACAAAACTTGCTCAAGTTTATAGACATACCTTTTGATAAGAATCCGATCGAATTCTACGGCGTTACCAACATTCAAAATCATACCCAACTTAATATGTGTGCCCCAGCTTCTTGTGCTTCCCTCACCGTATACATAACAAGAGAACCCAAAAAGGCATTTCTTGGTGAGGATACACTTTCAACACATTCAAAGGGATGAGTGAATTTGTTGAAGGGAGAGTTCTTTTTGGATTGAAAAGCAAGTCATTAGGAGAGAGAAACAGAGCGAATGTAGTAAGATCTTTAGTGTAATTCCATTCTCCTGTGTAAACATTTTAAGAAAATTATTAATAAATATTCATAATTGTTCATCTATTATCTGCTAAATGAATTAGTTAAACAAAATATAGTGAGGGGTGTATTGTGGGATTTCCTGCAACTACATATTGGCGCTAGAAACAGTGGTTTGAAAAAGATTAAAAGAAGAGAATTAACAAGAAAGAAATTTGAGATAATTTTCAAAGAATTTACCAAAAGAGAAATGGCTAGAAGAAGAAATGTACTTGAACAACCCGGTGAGAAGAAGTGTGGAAGACTTGCTGGAGAAAGGAGAAATGAAAGAGGAGAATCTTCAAGGATGAATATGAGGAATGATGAAGAGAATCATGTCAAGCTTTAATTCCGCATGTATCAAGCAAATGAAACTGTGGATTACGATAGAGTAAGTGTGCACACTTGGAGGACGGATTCTGAGGATGAAAGGGAAGAAGAGCAACAATTGGTAAACAATGGACAAGGAGAAGGAGATCAAAGAATGAATGGGGAAATGAATCCATGGAAATGAAGAAATCACAAAGATTGGAAACATTGAGACAAACGATACATGAAGAGAGGCGATTAGAGGCGGAGGAACGAGCAAACTTGACAAGACAAAATCATGAATTAAGAATGGAAAATATGAGATTGCAAAATAGAAGATCGAGAAGCACTACGAGATCGAGTTCAAGATCGACTAGGGAAGAAAGAAGGAGAGCCTTACCAACAAATTACTAGAGGTAGAAAACCAAGGAAGCACAAAATCTCACTGGAACATCATGAAAGAAGAGAGGACGCAGAAGATCGTTATATTCCCCATCCCGAGAATTTCCAAGATGAGCAGAGGAAGAAAATCAATCAGGAACTAGGCGATTTCAAGAGCCAAATGATCCGAAGCCAAGGAAGAGCAATATTGCATGGAAGAGAAGCATTGAGAAGGCAAAAAGAGATCGTGGGACGACATCGAGAAACATTATGTCGAACAAGCACGCTTAGCCCGCAGAGAGAGAGAGTAAGAGCAGAAGTGGAAAACCAAGAATTGGAAGAAGCAATCCGCAAAATAATCACGATAACCGAGAAAGGAGGCGAGCACAAAATCGTGTCAATAGACATACCAATGGAGAATACGAAAGGATGCAGAGGAGAGTTGATAGAGAACCCGTAAGAGAGAACGATAGATATAATGGTGTGCGAATTGATGAAAGAGACGAAGGAGAAAGTCGCAGAGAAAGGAGAGAAGAAAATAGTGGACAAGAAGGTCAAAACAGCATGAACGCAGGAGGCGAGAGGCGAGCTAAAAATACCAAAGAAATCAAATCCCGAGGAAAATGAGCAAATCTTGAAAGAACTAGCGAGAAATGAGAAAATTGTTAAATAATAGGAAGGAAGGAGGAAGAAGACAGTTG
This sequence comes from Papaver armeniacum, assembly GCA_023531295.1. Lineage (NCBI taxonomy): Eukaryota > Viridiplantae > Streptophyta > Magnoliopsida > Ranunculales > Papaveraceae > Papaver > Papaver armeniacum. Next base: position 409,943 of record JAJJWW010012703.1, read on the forward strand.
GATGAAGCCATCGAAGAAAGCCGCGAAGACTCCTTTCACAATAGAAGTACAAATGGGAGGAATACCACCTAAATGCAATTTGCCCGCATTAACCAACATTTTCGATGGAACAACTGTGCGATACAACACATCAAGGCTTATATGAGATGTATGTTACAATGGGAGAATCATGATGCCATATTGTGCAAATACTTTGCATCAAGCTTAATTGGAGAAGCACTGAAATGGTTTGAAGGATTACCGAGAAACACAATCTCATCATTCAACCATTTACAAACTATTTTCTTGGGAGCGTATATAAGTAACAATTCCACGCGACCGGGAATTGAAGATGTATTTGGATTGAAACAAAGAGTTGGCGAGAGTTTAAGACATTTGACAATGAGATGGAGGACAATGTGTAGTGAAATGGTTGGAAGGGTAGAGGAAAGATATCTCATTTTATCATTTGTAAATGCTATGTTCGCAACAAGTTTGTTATACATTCAAATATTCAATTAAAAATACAATTACGATGACCGAAATCATGAGAACTCCAAGAAGAATACATTGCTTTGGAAGAAAGACAAAATGAAATGGAATCATACCCAAATTGCGAATACAAGTTCGAATGCGAATGCAAGTTTATTACCAAAATTTTTAAATTCAATGGCGACCACTTCAAGGACATGGGCAACCTGAAAATGAGTGATGATGACAAGCAGAAAATAGTGGCTATGGGGAGCCGAGATCGGGAGGAGTTTGATAGAGAAAGGAACTACTACAACCGCAGCAACAATAATAAAATTCAAAGATTAGATCATATGCAAGAAACTTATGGAGGACGAAGGCATAATAACCATGGAGGGCCAAGAAATCGCAGAGTGGTATGGGAAGAGATCGAATGCCACCACTAAATGCTAGTGTGGAAAAAATTTGGGAAGCTATACTTGTAATGGAGGATGTACCACCACCATGGAACATGGGAGTGAACCACCACCAAGCGAGACAAGTCATGAATATTGTTCTTACCATCGCTCATGGACATCTAACAAATGACTGCAGAACATAAAGAGAATCATTCTTTAATGATTGATCGTGGGAAGTTAACTCATTTTCTAAAAGATGAAGAGAAAGGAAGCAAGTACTAACAACATCACCATCAAGTGCAAAGAACAGCCAAGAAGGGAAAAGAAGCATTCGTAATAGAAGTGGGAACAAAGGCCAAAAATCTATTTTGCAATTCTATCGTTCATTCATATCAAGACAATTGAAGATTTTCACGATAACGTGCTTAGTAGAGTACATGCAAGAGATTTTCATAACAAAGAAGTGATGAACCCAAGCGAGAAAGTCGCAATTGAAAGATTGGCAGCTAAAAATTATTTCTTTCTCCGCATTTAAGTACCCAAAGGAAGAGAAACACATGATAGCTCGTTGGTGGTGCGACTAGACATTAATCCAAGACTAGTTGATGGAGAAGATGACGGCGTAAAATTGTTGGGCAATCAATAGAATCCTAATAGATACTAGAAGTTCGGTAAATATTCTGTTTTACCATACTTATAAGACTATGGGTGGAGAGAATGAACATTTGATTCCTTCAACGTACAAAATCTATGGTTTTAATGGTACCACAAGAAACAAACCTAAAGGAGAGGTTCACATGAGGATACCTTTACAAGGATTATCGGTGACATTTTATTCTCGCGTGGTTGACGTGGAATCTCCTTATAACGCATTAATCGGGCGACCATGGTCGCACGAAATCTTGGGAGTAGCATCAACATACCATCAATGTATAAAGTTTCCCCATCCAAATGGTATTGGCATTATAAAGGGAGATTGGAAGGAAGGTCAGAAATGTTATGAGGTTGACGTAGAGAGTTCGAAGAGAGAAGCGCTAAAAGGAAAGGTTGGAAACAGAATATCAAAGATGAACAGAGAAAAGAGAAGTCGATGGTGGATACTATAGAAATAAGAAATGAAGAAGCATCGCGAAGTGTCGCAAGAATAGGCGAATGTTACGATGCTTGCAAAAATAATTGGTTGTAGTTCATCGCGAAGTGCCGTAGAAACATCGCGAAGTGCCGCAGATGAATGCATGGAAGCAGCGAACGTTACGATGGAAAGGGGTCCTTCAAGGATTGGGATAATTTGAGGCAAAGAGTACAATGAACAAAAGGCATAAAAAGTAAACTCAATGGTCTGTGATAAGTAATCGACAAAGATATATCAAAGGCAAGACAAAGAAGAAATGATATGTGAGAATTTCGACAAGAAGAATGTACAAGAATCCGAGAGAAAATGAATGAAACAAAGATTGTGCGATGTCTTCGCAAATTAAATATCGACAGCAATTAAATATGAATAATTGAATGATTTAACAACAATGAATGAGTAAATGAATGGGACGAACCTTTATGGCGTACACCCTAGTTCGCGAATTACATTTCGTAAGAGGCAAATGTAAGACCTAAAGTGCGTCATATAAGGGGGTATCTCTTAACATGGCTCGTGGAAAAGGTTACACCGCCCCGGAACCCGGGTCATGCAGATTTGGGGCCCATGAAAGCCTATCCTAAGAGGTACCTTGGATTCCCAACTATATATGTAGGTTATACGGTTGGGCGACCGAGGGTCTCTTTCAAGGAGTCGGGCCGATGATCAAGGCACCGAGGTACCCGGGTTGAGTCAAGAGTGCGGGGAGCATGGAACTTCCTTACCACTCTTGACAAGTCTTGGCGCATGCTTCACTCGGCCCGAAGAAAACTCCACTTTAGGGTGCAGCCTTGTAACCATAAACTCTATAGGTATAAGGGATAAGAGGGTGCGAAAACAACTGGTTGTTGTTAAGACCGGATGGGAGGAGCTAGCCTTGTATGGCCGATGTACGCCTCCTTGAAGGGGCAACCAGGGAGATGATAAGGGCGGCACCCTCCATTAGGGAGCCGATAAGTGCCAAAGACGCAAATGTCACGAGGCTTTGTTTTCGTAAGGAAACTTAGGCTTGTCATATTTGTGCAATGATCCCGCAGAGGCAATAATACTAACGCGAGGGTAAGACGAGATCAATGGGTCCTTACATGCAAGTGTAAAGACGTCCTGTGATTTCGTCGCAAGACTAAGCAATGTCACGGGGCTTTATTTTCGCAAGAATATTTAGGCCTGTCATATTGTCGCAAGAAAAAATATCCCGCAGAGGCAAAAATACTTGAAAAATGATAAGGCAAGGTCAATGGGTTTTTGCATGCAAGTGTAAGACGTCCTGCGACCTTGTCGTAATAAGGGGTGGCAGAGTAAGACCTTTACTTAGGAAGGTCAAGCTTAGAAGACCACCAAAAATGATAAGGCGAGATCAATAGATTTCTTCTTTTATAAAAATCACTTGCGACCTCGTCGAAATTATAAATTTAAACATCATTCCTGGTCAGAGGAAGAAAATGCGAATCTCAGAAATTTCATTCTTTCATATGAAGATGCATAACAGAGGCAAATATGGGAATGGAAAAGACGAAATATTGTTATCCATCTTCCAATGAAAGAGTTATACATTAATAATGTTAGCCAAGAAAGGAGAATGGAGATTGAAATTATGAATGAACCCAAGAAGTTTACAAAAAGAGATACAGTAAATGTACAGATATTACAGTAAATAAAGAAACAAAAAGAATTATCTCTTTGGTGATTCTTCTCCTCTATCCGATCCTTCAATTTCGTTATTCTCTCGCGTAGTTTTCTTTTTCGCTGGCCTCACTATCGAAATGTCCGAGAAAAGCAAATTCTCAGAACTTCGGGGAAAGCCAAGGATATGAACAAAGAGGGATTTTGTGATCATTACAAACATACTCCATGGCTTCATTCAAAACGAACGCATCATTATTAAAATTCGCCACGGTAGTTTGAAATTGTTTCTTCAACTTGGAATATCTATTCTCGCGAAGGGTGAGATTCTTTCATGAGTGTGCTTTCTCGCATTCAAGTTCTTCAATCCTTGCTTGAAATCTTTTTGGACTCGCAAATAAATTACGATAAATTAACAACTCAACAAAGAATATTACAGAGGTAAGAAACAAGAAGGTATAATAAATAACCTTCTGTCGTCGGATATTATATCTTTAACCAAGGAAGTATGCTCGGTATGAAGACTAACATCAACACCTAAGTTATTCCCGGCATTATCTAAGATTTTCGCAGCCCAAGCGAATTCATCGTCATTATTTATAATAAGAAGTGAACAATTTGATTTTTCGCTCACTAAGTAAGGAGTTCTCGGGCGAAGCAATTCATCTCGCTCCATTTGCACTTCGAGAAGGGACTTTTGAAATGTTGCTAATGCCTGGGCACCATTATTAGTAATGCGATCTTTGTCATCTATATGGTCACTAATTTTCTTCCTTAAAATTTTGGTTTCCTCATGAGACTCGAGGTACATTTGTTTAAACCGGTTGGCTGTACTTAAACTAGATCCGTGCTCAATTTCTAAGAGGCGGTACTTGGTTTGAAGTTCATTTAATGAAAGAGAATTAATTTCGCTTGACGAACTACTTAAAGAGTTGTTGAGACGAGCGAGAAGAGTGTCATTATCCATAGGCTCGGGAAATGAATGGAGAAGAATAGCTTCTTCGGAGAGGTTATATACATCTGCGAAAATGATAAGTCAGTAGCAACAGAAATTGACAAGATGAAAATAATAAGAGAAAAAAATTTATACCATAAAGTTGCTTGATTAGCGCTCGGGGAGAGTGGTAACTTTGTCCTTCCGGGTAAAACTTCATTTCCAATTGTTGGATCTTTTCGAGATCTCGCAGATTCGACTTCTAACTCTTTGATCCTTGTGCAAAATTGGGTATTCTTCTTCAATTGAATGTTATACCTCCTCTCAAGATCCGAGGCAACCACAAAGGAAGTTTTTCCGGCTGCATGAGGAAAGATAAAAAGGTTATTAAGATATAAATTAAAATCAAGTTGGAGGAGAAATATGAGTTCAAACATACCAACGAATTAAGTGCATTTAAGAAGCTAGGGGATACATATCTAGAAACTCCTTTGAAAGAGTCATTGCCATCCAAAGAAGTGTAGCATTACATATGGTGGCGAGGTTCTCGCATATAGAAGTCAAATGAGTATCTCCAATTCCTTGAAGAGAATCCGAGAAGATGCTGAACAATTGATCCATAGGAGAATCGGCCGATTGATCTTCATTTTGGAAAGTTGAATCCAAAACATTATCATTATCATCCTCATCGGAAGATTCTTAACTTGAGCTAAGATGAGAAGAAGGTTGAGTTTTTCGCTTCTTAGATGGTGGAACAGAAGACTTATCCTTGCGTACATTGGCTTTAGTTTTGCCTTTAACTTTCGCAGACTATCGCTTCCTCGCGTCAACCTTCGCATACAAATGAAGATAAGAAATAGAGGCAACAATATTGTTAAATAACATAAAAAGATATTTCTTACTTCATCCGTAAGCGATCGATATATCGCCAAGGTACTTACGGTGGATTTGCCTTGTAACTTTTCCTCGCTTTGGAAACTGGAAAATTTACAAACTCAATGAATACAAGAGGAAAGAGGGATTGCAAAAGCAAACTGTGGGGACATACCTCTTCCGCCTTCTTGGGCCACTTAAATTCCCAAGGATGATAGCCTCGCGAGATTTGCAGGGAGTACATGCGAACCTCGCTATGTAAGGTCCACTTAAGAGCAAAGGAACAACCCACCACCTCTCATCTTTAGAGTGGCGAGGAGTAGTGTTCTTACCCGAATGTCGATCGATATCTTGCATGAGTAATTTATCCTCATGGATATTATCTTTCTCTTCAACCGAGCGCCCAAATGAGATTTCTTATTTCTCATGCCTATTACTTCATAATTTTCAAAAAAAGTTTTCTACAAAGTGTATCTCTCAGGATTATTTCTAAATTTACATACTCGGGGTCTCTGACATTGTTAGGATATAGAGATCCTTTGCCAGCACCACGACTGGCAAACTCAAGCATTAGACGGATACAATCGCCACATAATTGATAGACAGCTCGCGAGAAGTTCGGATGGGAAAGGATTTCATAAAAGAGTGGCATCTCAGGATCATATAAAGGAATTGGAAGTCCTGCGAGAAGTTGACCTAGCGAAACAATAATCTTGTGATGATCACATTGATGATCAGAAAAAAAGCTTGGCAGTAAGTATAGATGAACATCCTTGATTAGGAATGGTAGAAAGGGTGAAACCTTTATCTTGCAACTTTTTCTGAGTCTCAACAAAGCGAGGTTTGTACATACGACTAAGTGAAGCCATTATCAATACGAGAAGGGATAAAGAATCGAAGATTAAGATATGATAAAAAAAAAAAAAAAAAAAAGATCGAAGATTTGCAGAAGCGCAGCTTGCGGAAGAAGAAGATAAAAGAAAAGTTGCAGAGAGAAGACGAAAGAGGAAAAGAGAAAGATATGAAAAATATATATAGAGAGAAACATCCTCGGGGGAAACGAGAGCATTTAATGTGAGAAGGGACGTGAATGGTCAAGAATACACGATTGAAAGAGACGTGTCAGGAATAGAATGGAGAAGTAGATATCTGTAATAAAGTCCGTATGGAAAGATGAAACAAACAAGTACAGTAATCATTTGCAGCGGTTCAAAAATATTGATTCTCATGACATTCTCTCCTTCGCAGAGAAGACATGAGAAGAGGCAAGATGTAGGATCATAATATCGCCACAACAACAATTCGCGAAGACAACGGATAACAACATTGCGAGTGAGTCGCAGAGGGATAAATATAAATGACGACCGAATGACGATAGAAAGATATGAAATCTGGCGAAAGTTAAGAAGTGTCGCGAGTATGAATATTTGTACGTCTCGCGACACTTCATGAGACATTCCGAAAATAAAGGACAGCCTTTAGTTGTCATTCACTATGTATTACCCTATATAAAGGGATGAGTGAATTTGTTGAAGAGAGAGTTCTTTTTGGATTGAAAAGCAAGTCATTAGGAGAGAGAAACAGAGCGAATGTAGTAAGATCTTTAGTGTAATTCCATTCTCCTGTGTAAACATTTTAAGAAAATTATTAATAAATATTCATAATTGTTCATCTATTATCTGCTAAATGAATTAGTTAAACAAAATATAGTGAGGGGTGTATTGTGGGATTTCCTGCAACTACAATGTCACACCAACTAAGAGTTGCTTTAACTCAATTTTAATGAATCCATTTTCAGGAGATTTCCATCTCAGATCATGTAAAGCACTAACCACAGTTGTAGTATTAGCATGATTAAAATGAATAAACTTGTTAATACCATCTAAAGTTAATAGCCTATTAGGATTATAGTTCTGAAAAACTTTTGAGCATCTGTCCCTCCGATGAACCAAATGGCGAGACATTAAGAGCTTATTCGGTTCATCTCTAGAAATACCTGAGCCAAAGATCAAATTGTTACTAGTTGTAAACCAAGAAATTACCCAATTCCTAAAGCAACCATGCTGAGCAACAATATTTCCTACATTAATATTTAGAGCTAATGGACCTAGCATAAGCACAATCAATGAAGAGATGATCAACAGATTCCAAGGGATGATTACACAGACTGCAATGAACTTCAATTCCATGCTTATATCTAGAGAGTTTATCCCTAGTTGGTACTATATACTTTATACATTTCCAGACTAGCAATTTAACTTTATGAGGCAATTTGATCTTCCATAACACCTTCCAAACCTGAGGGGGAACAGAATGAATACCTGCAACATTGGTAGTCCTTCTAGTTAGAACATTATAGACACTTTTAACAGAGAAAAGTTCTTTTCTGTCAGGTAACCAGATCAGAGTATCACTACCAATGGCAGGAACATGCATATCAAGGATTTTTTTTGCAGAATCAGGCTCAAATAAATAATATATGAGATGAACATTCCAGTTTCTAGTACCATTATAGAATAAATCAGAAACATAAGTGTAAGCCACGGTATTAACTAGCCCTAATGCAGGAATAAGTGGATGGTCTATGTAGGACCATAATATCGCAACGTACAGGGCTCGCGGGATTAATAAACAACGATGTCGCGAGACAGTCGCAGAGGGCTAGAATAAACGACGCAATGAATAACGACAGGCAAAACATCAAGAAGACTTAAGACTGGCGAGGTTAAGAAGTGTCGCGAGAGCAAATGTTTGTGCATCTGCGACACTTCGCGAGACATTCCCGAAAATAAAGGGGAGCTTAGCTGTCATCCACTATGTATTACCCTATATAAAGGGCTAAATAGATCTGTTAGAGGGAGAGATTTTTGGAGAGTTGTTGGGCAAGTCATTAGGAGAGAGAAAGTTTAAGAGTGTATTAATTTCTAAGTGTAATTCCATTTCCTTGTGTAAACAATTCATGAATTCAATCAATAAATATTCTTGATCTTACATTTCCAATGGGTTAATTAAGTAAAATCGAGTAAGGGGTGTAGTGTGGGAAATCCCGCAACTACATATGCGCTAGAAACAGGGAGAGCAGTGATTGACGTAGAAATTGGAAAGAATTTGGGTTAACAGAGAAGAGATTTGGAAAAGATACTCAAGAATTCATTGAAAAAGAAAGATGGCTAGAAGAAGAAATGTACAAGAGCAACCAACGATTGTAAGAAGAAGTGGGAGACTTGCTGGAGAAAGGAGGAATGAAACAGGAGAATCATCAAGGATGAATATGAGAAATGATGGAGAAGATCAAAACCAGCCACCAATCTCCCCATGCAGAGCAAACGCGTGTGGATTATGATAGAGTGAGTGTACATACTTGGAGATCCGATTCGAAGACGAGAGAGAAGAGGAGCAGCAATTGGTGAACAATGGACAAGGAGAGCAAGGGATGAATGGAGAAATGAATCCTGGGAAACGAAGAAATGGCAGCGTTAGAAAGATTGAGACAAACAATACGAAGAGAGACGATTAGAAAGCGAGGAGCGAGCAAACTTGACAAGACAAAATCATGAATTAAGGATGGAAAATATGAGATTGCAAAGTAGGAGATCTAGAAGTAGCGTGAGATCAAGTTCAAGATCGAATAGAGAAGAAGGAAGGAGAGTTCTACCAACAGAAAGTACCGAGGAAGAAACACAAAATCCGAATACAGAGCATGGCGAGAGAAGAGGGGAAATAGAAGATCGTTATATTCCTCAGCCCGAAAATCTTCAAAATGAGCGGAATAGGGAAAATCAAGGAAACATGCGACTCCAAGAACCGAATGACCCAGTCTTTCAAGGGAGAATAATCTTGCACGGAGAGAAGAATTGAGAAGAAACCGAGAGATCGAGGATGACATTGAGAGACACTACATTGAACAAGCGCGACTAGCTCGCAAAGAGAAAGAATAAGAGCAGAAATGGAAAATCAAGAGATGGAAGAAGCAATCCGACGTAAGAATAACCATGATAACCGCGAGAGAAGGAGGGAACAAAATCGTACCAATAGAAATATTAACGAAGAATATGAGAGGGTGCAGATGATGAGAGCTGAGAGGCAACCAAGAAGAGAGAACAACCGATATAATGGTGTGCGAATTGGCGAAAGAAACGAAGAAGAGTATCGCGAGGAAAGAAGAGGAGAAAATAACGAACAGGAAGATCAAAATAGGCATGAGCGAAGAAGGAGAGAAGCAGAGCTAAAAAGACCAGTAGAATCAAATTCTGAGGCAAATGAACAAATTTTAAGAGAACTGGCTGAAATGAGAGGATTACTGAATAATAGAAGGGAAGGAGGAAGGAGACACATTTAGACGAAGCCATCGCAGAAGCCGCGAAGAACCCCTTCACGCTAGAAGTGCAGATGGGAGGAATACCTCCTAAGTGCAATCTACCTGCATTAACCAACATCTTTGATGGGACAACCTGTGCGATACAACATATTAAGGCTTATATGAGATGTATGTTACAATGGGAGAATCATGATGCCATATTATGCAAATATTTCAAGGTCAAGCTTAATAGAGAAGCACTAAAGTGGTTTGAAAGTCTACCAAGGAACACAATCACATCATTTAATCATTTACAAGCCACATTCCTGGGAGCATACATAAGTAACAACTCTTCGCGACTGTGCATTGAAGATGTATTCGGGTTGAAACAAAGGGTTGGCGGAGAGCTTAAGGCGCTTGACAATAAGATGGAGGACCATGTGTAGCGAAATGGCAGGATCGGGTTGAGGAAAGATATCTCATACTCTCATTTGTGAATGCTCTCTTCGCGACTAACTTGTTATACATTCAAATTTTAGGAATCAAAAATACAATCACGATGGCGAATCGCGAAAATTACAGGAAGAATATATTGCCTTAGAAGAAAGACAGAATGAAATGAATTCTTATCCAATCGCGAACACAAACTCGAATGTCTTTGCAACGCAAGCTTGTTACCTCAATTCATAAATACAGTGGCGAGCACTTCGCAAGGACAGCAAGCAAGGAAAGCTGATGAGGGACAGCAGAAGATAGTAGCTATGGGAAGCCACGATCAAGAAGAGTTTGAACGAGAAAGGAGCTATTACAACCGTAACAATAATAATAAGATTCAGAGGCTAGATCATGTGCAAGAAACTTATGGTGGACGAAGGCAAAATAACCGTGGAGGACAGAGAAGTCGCAGGATAGTGTGGGAAGAGATTAGGATGCCCCCACTGAATGCTAGTGTTGAAAAGATTTGGGAAGCTATACTTGTGATGGAAAATGTACCAGCACCTTGGAACGTTGGAATGGAACCACCGCCAAAGCGATAGAAGTCATGAGTTTTGTTCTTACCATCGCTTCCATGGGCATCAAACAAACGATTGTAGAAACATAAAGAGAATTATCCTCAAAATGATTGATCAGGGGAAGCTAAATCACTTTCTAAAGAGAGAAGAAACAGGCCAAACATTACCACCACCACCAGAGATGCACGTATGCGAGTGTCACGAAAGGAAAGGAAACATTTGTTATAGAAATTGGAACAAAAGCTAGAAATTTGAATTGCAACTCTATCGTCCATTCCTATCGCACAATCGAAGATTTTCATGACAACGTTCTCAGTAGAGTCTTTGCGAGAGATGCTAATGATAAAGAAATAATGAGTCTGGCGAGGACGCATTAGAAAAGTGGCAACCAAGACTATTTCTTTCTCTGCTGGATGAAGTGCCAAAAGGAAGAGAAACACACGATAGCCCGTTGGTTGTGAAACTAGAGATTAACCCAAACCAGTCGATGGAGAAGATGATGAGGCGTGCTTGTTGGGCGATTAACCGAATACTAATCGACACCTAAGTTCAGTGAATATTTCTTCTACCATACTTACAAGACGATGGGAGGAAAAGATGAGGATTTGATTCCCTCTACATACAAGATATATGGCTTTAATGGCACTGCAAACAAACCAAAGGGAGAGGTTCGCATGAGAATACCTCTACAAGGATTATCAACTGATATTTTATTCTGTGTGGTTGATGTGGAATCCCCGTATAACGCACTGATTGGGAGGCCATGGCTTCATGAAATCTTGGGGGTCGCGTCAACATACCATCAATGTATAAAATTTCCACATCCAAACGGCATTGGTATCATACAGGAGATGGAAGGAGTCGCAACAATGTCATGAGGTCGATATAGAAAGCTCACAAGAAAGAAATGCCAAAAGAAAGGGTTGGAAGCAACATGAGAAATGAACAGAGAAAGGAAAAAGCCGATGGTAGATGCTATAGAAGTGAGGGTGAACATATCTCGCGAGGTGAATTCTGGAGACAGGACCAATATCATGACAATAAAGAAGCAAAAGATATGAGGAACAAAAGGCATAAGAAGTGAATAATCAATAAAAGCAGGATGCAAAGTAACAAATTGAAGTAATGATGTAGAATCTCACTGACCAAGAGTAAAATGAGAATTCGACTAAGAAAGAAAAGTGAAATACAACAAATGAAACAGAATCGTGCGAATACTTCGCAAACAAATATCACAAATAATGAAACATGAATGATTGAATGATTTAACAAATATGAATGCGCAAAAGAATGGGACGAACCTTTATGGCGTACACCCTAGTTCGCGAATAACATTTCGTGAAGAGGCTAATGTAAGACCTAAAGTGCGTCATATAAGGGGGTATCTCTCGCCATGGTTCAGGGGGAAGGTTACACCGCTCCCAAGCCCTGAACCATGAAAATTTGGGGCCCATGAAAGCCTATCCTGGGAGAGGTACCTTGGATTCCCAACTATATATAAGGTTATACCCTGGTTGGGCGACCGAGGGTCTCTTCCAAGGAGTCGATGTATGCTCAAGGCGCCGAGGTACACGGTTGAGCCGAGTGCCCGGGATGGATGAACCTACCCGGCCATTCTTGGCAAGTCTTGGCATGCGTTGCACTCGCCCGAAGAAAACTCCACTTAGGGTGCGTCTCGTAACCATAAACCATATAGGTATAAGGGATAAGAGGTCGAAAACAACTCGGTTGTTGTTAAGACCAGGATGGGAGGAGCTAGTCTTGTATGGCCGATGTTTCGCCTCCTTGAAGGGGCAACCGGGGAGATGATAAGGGCGACGCTCTCCAATAGGGGGAGTGTCAAACAGACGCAAATGTCATAAGGCTATGTTTTCGCAAGAGAACTTAGGCTCGTCATATTTGTGCAATGATCCTGCAGAGGCAATAATACTAACGCGAGGATAAGGCGAGATCAATGGGTCTTTACACGAAAGTGTACGGACGTCTGCGATTTCGTCGCACGACGGCAATGTCATGGGGCTTTATGTTCGCAAGGATATTTAGGCCTGTCATATTGTCGCAACTAAAACATCCTGCAGAGGCAAAAATACTTGGAAAATGATAAGGCAAGATCAATGGGTCTTTACATGCAAGTGTAAAGACGTCCTGCGATTTTGTCACCATGAAAGGTGGCAGGGGAAGACCTCTAATTAGGGAGGTCTAACTTGGAAGACCACACAAAAATGATAAGGTAAGGTCAATGGGCCATTGCATGAAAATGTAAAGACGGCCTGCGACCTTGCCGCAGTAAGAAGAATTAAAATCAAATCCCTGATTGGGATGGTTTTACTTAATAAAAAATTCAATGAGCGAACATGCTCGCAAGGTTGTCTTAACTAAGGAAGGGGGAAAGAAACATATGAATTACTCAATCAAGGAGTTAAATCATTCACACAAAAAGAGATTCTAGCAAATTACAAAGAGAATTTAACTCTACATCAAAGCATTATCAAGTACGGAGGATGGTTGAGACTTTTTCGCGCCCTTATCGCCTTCACCTTCTTCAATTGGTGGATTTTCATCGAAATGTTTTCATTATCTTCGTTCTCGCCGAATCTGGATTTTCATCGGGAGTCTTTTTATTTGGATCTTCATCGACGGCTTCCTTATCAGGGAGATCTTCGCAGCTTTCATATTCATAATCACTATCTGGAGCATTAGGAACTTCATCATCACTTACTTCCAAAGGATCGACGTGAATAGGATCAAGAGACTTGACAAAGAAGAAATGTTATTCACAAGAACTTCCGCTTTTAGAGGGAATTGGCGAAGCAATGCCTTTTGACGATTCTTACTATCAATATCCTTACAATAAGACATATAATCAAATCTTCGATTCCGCACGGTCGCGAGAACGAGCAAGAGACGCAAGAGTAATCTCTTTTCCTTGCGAATTTTAGAATAATCGACTTGAGGGTGGAGATAGTGGAGCGAAGCTTTCTCTCAGAGTCTACATAACAAATACACAAGATCAAAGTAAATTCTTATCGAACATTATTGGCATTTTTTAGGGTAATAAAGCATTCATAGAATAAATAAATAAATTCAGATAGTCAAATAATTTGACTACCTTCCTTTTGAGAAGTAAGATGTTGAATTAAAGCTGAAGTTATTCCCCAAACGGTCCATGACATCATCAAATGAATCTCCAACTAAGCCTTTCAATCGAGATCGCAAATTCTTTTCATTGGAAATAAGTATGGAATTTTCGGTCGCCAAAGTAGAGTTGGATTTTTCTAATCTGACACATTGTTCTTGGAATTGCTTCGCTTTTACACTTAAGGTTATTCTACCTTGAATAAGTTTATCTCTCTCGGCAGTAATTTCTTCAAGTTGGTTTCTCAAAGTATGTTTAGCTTGTTCGTGTTCTTCACATAACTTTTGACAAGCGTTATATTGCTGCGAGTAGCTCGCCATCTTATTCAACAGAGAACGTTTCTCTTGAGAAAGAGTTCGATTCTCATCTGATAAAGTTTCCAACTCCAAATTAGTTTTAATCAAAGCATAAGAGAGGCGAGATAAGTCATTACTTAATGAGTCTTGCTTTTGCGATAAATCAAAATTCTCTTTAGACAAGTTATTTATTTGATCAGCTGCATAGGTGTGAAGATTATCTAAGAGATTATATTGCTCCATCCAAGCATCTCTTTCCACTCGAACTTCTTCAACGACAGACTCGTTTGATATATCTCCATTATTCGTTTCGGTTTAATGCTTGGAGGACGAACAGGGAATTTGAGTTGTAAAAAAAAAAAAAAAAAAAAAAAAAAAAAAAAAAAGGAGGGGGGAAGAACATACCTTTTAATTCTTCATTCTTCTTGCGAAGGTTATCACGATCCAAATGAGATGTTGTGAAATTTTTGATTTTCAAGGTGGAGACTATTGCACTTCGCGGTCATAACTTGGAGATCATCCTTGACTTACTAATTTCTTGAACTAAAGATGTTTATGAGACCTTATCAGGACCAAGGTGCTTACTTAAAATCTCGCAGACGTTGGATTTGACAGATCGCAGAAGTCCTCTTGGCATCATTCACAAGATCTGAAAGAACCTTGAAGGCCACATCTATACCCTCCAAATTTTCCGCCGTCAGAGGAATTTGCTCCACCAAAAAATATGAGTCATCCTTTGTCAAAGGAGCCTTAGGAGAAGAAGAGATTTCAGGAAGGGAAGCGATTGGAGAAATAGTAGGGGCATTAATAACAGGAAGAGGCGTAAGATCGTTTGTGGTAGGGTTATTATGAGGAACTTGGTCTATGAGGAGTTGAGGTATAGAAATGTTGTCGCTAGTAATGTTATCAGAGGAAAGAGGCACAAAAGTATCTTGCGAAGATTTCGCAGCAGGAGACGAAGGTGTGAATGAAGGAAACGGAACGTTTGGGGTAACAGGCCTAGAGTGGCGAAGCCTTTTGGGAGTATTACCAATAATTTTATCATCCTGCGAATGACAAGTTAAATAAGAAACAGAGGCGACAATATATTGTTAATAAAAAATAAATGTTTCTTAAATACCTTATCATTCGCAGACTGTCTCTTTGAAGCCGTAGATTTTACTCGTGAAGAGGGCTTTGGTTGCGTGAGGGATTCTTCTTTGTGAAGAAGATTTCGATGGCGAGCCCAAAGAAATAAGAGGATCCTTCACGATAAATTTAGTTCTGGGTTGGTTTTTGCTAAACAACAATAATGAAAAAAGAATCACAAAGTTAATCATACCAAGGCGTGATTTCAATAAGAAAAGCCAATCTCAAATTTAATCAACCACAAAATAAGTCAGATATGGTAAAATTAACAAACCTGGACGCCATGAGAGTAACAACTAGAAGGGAATAGCTAAAGTGATGAAGAGGAAGAACACTTGCAGAACGATGAAGAAGAAGAACACTTGCAGACGATGAAGAAGATGAAAAGGAAAAGGAAAATTTTAGAAACAGGGGATGTTCCTATAAATAGATGAGAAAGCCGTTATGACCGGATAATATTAAATGCACCGGTAAAAGAGGTAAATATAGACACGTGTAAACGGTCACTACTAAATCCAAGGAAACCTGATGGAAAGAACTTTAGTAGAATCCAAATACACGACATATTTTCTATATAGGCGAGAAGAGATTGCGAAATTGATTATTCTCTGTAACACAAGAGACAAGAAATGACACTTCGCAGATAGAAGCTTCGGAACTTCACAAAAGAATAGAGGCAAGTACGTACTTTTCAAGAAAAGTATTCTTCTGCTTGTTCCTTCATCAGCGAAGACCAAAGATTATTACAACAACAGATTTTTCCTTAAAGATCGCTCTTCAAGCAATATTCAAGGAAAAAGAGGCAAGATGTAGGACCATAATATCGCAACGTACAGGGCTCGCGGGATTAATAAACAACGATGTCGCGAGACAGTCGCAGAGGGCTAGAATAAACGACGCAATGAATAACGACAGGCAAAACATCAAGAAGACATAAGACCTGGCGAGGGTTAAGAAGTGTCGCGAGAGCAAATGTTTGTGCATCTGCGACACTTCGCGAGACATTCCCGAAAATAAAGGGGAGCTTAGCTGTCATCCACTATGTATTACCCTATATAAAGGGCTAAATAGATCTGTTAGAGGAAGAGATTTTTGGAGAGTTGTTGGGCAAGTCATTAGGAGAGAGAAAGTTTAAGAGTGTATTAATTTCTAAGTGTAATTCCATTTCCTTGTGTAAACAATTCATGAATTCAATCAATAAATATTCTTGATCTTACATTTCCAATGGGTTAATTAAGTAAAATCGAGTAAGGGGTGTAGTGTGGGAAATCCCGCAACTACAGTCTAACCATATGACCCATTTATCTAGCCAAATGCAAACTTTAGTTCCACATCTTATGCTCCAGAAACTGTTATTCTTAATAATCTCAATGCACCTATAGATTCCTCTCCAGATCCAGGAGCAATTGTCATTGAGTTTTTGCAGATGAAGAATACTACAGTTACTGAAATATCTAGCACTTAAAATCTGAACCCATAATTCATCCTGATCATTTAAAATTTTCCAAACCAGTTTACATATGAGAGCAACATTAAAAGATTCTAAGTCTCTGAAACCTAAACCTTCCATATCCTTAGAATTATTAATATTATCCCAGGCAAGAAATTTAATCCCTTTACCAGTTTTATGCCCCCACCAAAAATTTCTCTGCAAAGAATCAAGTTTATGGATTAAAGTTGTAGGGATTTTGAAACAGCCCATCTGATAAGTAGGTAAAGAATTAAGAACAGATTTTATAAGAGTGGACCTACCAGCTTGATTAAGAGTAGTACCTATATAGTTTCTTAGCCTTGCTTCAAAAGACTGAACAATAGGGTCAAAAGATTTTACCTTAGAATGCCCCATTAATAGTGGAGCACCAAGATACTTTTAAGCCTCAGTTATAAGATTCATATTTAGAGCAGAAGCAAGATCAGCACAAGTACTAGGACTAAGGTTCTTGCTAAAATAAACACAAGATTTATCAAAATTAAGCATTTGACCTGAGATACTACCAAAATTGTGAATGATATGCAAATATTATCAACATGTTTCATATCAGCTTGTCAAAAAATCAAAATGTCATCAGCAAAAAGCAAATGAGAAATAGGAGGAGCTTTCCTGAAGACTTTAACACCCACAATAGATTTGTTCATTTCAAAGATCAAGCGATTGATCTAGAGAGGTATTCCATTGCTAGAATAAGCAGGATAAGGGGATAAAGGATCCCCTTGTGTCCGATTCCTCTAGTTGGTTCATACCGATTACAAGGAGAACCATTAAGAAGAATATTGATACTAGTAGTGGAGACACATTGCATGATTAAGTTATAGAATTCAGAGAGCGTAATCCAAAACTCTTTAGTACTTTTTTAAGAAAATTCCATTCTAACCTCGTCAATGACTTTTGACAAGTCCAATTAATGGCCATAGTGCCACTGACACCTTCTTTATGCTTCATAGAATGTATCATTTCATGAGAAATTATGATATTGTCATGTATGGCTCTCCCTGGCACAAAGGAAGCTTGATAAGGAGAAATTAGCTTTTGAGAAGAGGCTTAATTCATTAGCCAAAAATTTTGAAATAATTTTGTAAGAAGCATTACAGAGACCAATTGGTCTAAATTCAGATGGCAGTTTAGGACTTTTGCATTTAGGAATAAGGGATATATAGGTCTTATTAAGGCATGTAGGCATATGACCAGTTTGAAAAAATATTTGAATAACATCAACTATATCCTTACCAACCAACTGCCATTGTGTTTGATAAAAGCCAGCCTGGAAACCATCAGGTCCTGGAGCACTCCAAGAAGGCATATAACAACACATTCAATTTCATGATCACTAGGTATAACAAACAGTTTTTCATTCTCAGAAACAGAGACAATTTTATGAATCATATCAAAATCATGATCATTCAAGATAGCATTAGTAGTACAAGCAACATAATTGAAATGATTAGTTAAAAGATTACTAATAACATTCATATCCTTATACCAGATACCATTATTATCACAAAGAGCATGAATAGAATTGGTATGCAATCTTTTATTAACTATGGTATGAAAATATGTAGTATTGTTATCCATTTCAAAAACAGATTTATCCCTAGATTTTTCCTTATAGAACTCAGTTTGAATTTTGTACCAATTTTCCAAGTCATTAGTGATAGATTTAACCCTGACATGTTGATCACTGGAACTATAATCATTTTGAGCTATTGCTAACAAATTCTGAAGATTATTGATACTTTTTTGAATGTCACCAAATTCCATCTTGTTCCAATCGAGATAATGTTATTCTAGCACTATGATGTTTTTGATTTAAAATATAAGCAGGGCTTCCATGTATGTCAATATTCCAAGAAGATTCAAGATTATTCTTAAAATTATTACGACCAATCCAAGTTCTAAAGAATTTAAATGGTCTCCATAAGTTCATAGGAATGGGGTCTGTGATAAGTAACACAGGACAATGATCAGATGCAACTAAATTCAAGTGCAACAATTTAACAGTATGAAAATTTAAAGACCAATCATCATTACTAAGATCCATATCTAGTCTAGCTTTCCTTGTGCATGTGCCATAAAAATTACTAGTCCAAGTATAACTCCTACCCTCATAGCCAATATCCACTAAGCCAGCCTCATTTACTGCATTTTGAACCCATAAATCAGATCTATTGTTATCTCTATCAAGATGAAAATTTAAATCCCCTATAAAAATCCATGGTTGTTGGACATCCTTGCTAAATTCAGAGAGGAAATTCCATTGGATTTTCTTAGGCTCAGGATAACTGGAACCATACATAAAGGAAATTAGGACTTTGGGTTTACTAGGACAGAGTTGATCCACTATATGTATAATATTATTCTCACAACCAATAACTTCAACATCAATACCATCTTTCCATATTAATATAAGACCACCAGCATACCTAACTCTATCTATGCAAGTATAATTTGGGTAATGAACAGATTGAGCAATCCTAACCATTCTATCCTCATCAATTTTTGTTTCACAGAGAAAGACAAAATCAGGATTTTGAGTTTTAACCAAATTTTGAAACTGATCTTTTGTAAACTTATTAGCAATACCTTGCACATTCCATGATAAAATCTTCATTTTAAGAAATAAAAAGCCAAACTTAAAAGAAGAAATTGTTTTAAAGTGAAATACCTGAGTCTCCTGTGTGTTGTTGTTTTGGATATCTCTAGTTGTGACCATGTTAGTTTTCCGAGTGTCTCCAAGTTTGCAAGACCTTTGTCTACATGATCAAAATCAAGAGAAGTTGGAAGTTCATTTTCTCGCCTCTTACCCAGCCTTTCACCTTCATTAGTATCCTTGATAGCTCCTTGAGAAATGAAATTTTGGTTAACAACATACCTATCCTTTGGGGGAACAAAAACTGTACCCTTCTTGACATTTTTCTGAGTAAAATTGGGAACCTGATGACCTCCTCTTGCAATCCCAATCTGCTTTCTTTCACATTTCTTCAACTCCCCAAAGAAATGAGGCTTAGCGTGAGCCTTTGCCAAATAATCAGTAGCAGCCTTACATGCTCCTTGAGTATGATTAATAATGAAGCATTTGGGACAAATTTTGTGTGGCTACTTTTCATTGAAAAACTTGATCCATCTGGTAGACCCAGCATTTGTTATGGCCATGACACCTCTCCTTAATGGATAATCTAAGTTGACTTGCACACAAACCTTAACTGGCACTCCCTCTACTGGAACAGCATCTTCAGGCTCAATATCCAAAACTTCACCCATGATATTTCCTATTTTTGTAATAGCTTTTACATTTATATGCTCAGGAAGGATTTTTTTGACTTGGATCCAAAAGCAATGAATACCCCAATTTAGCTCTTGATAAATCACTGTGGAGTTATAATAAAGAAGATTAACTAAATAACCATTGATACTCCATGGACGAGAATCAAAAACTTTCTTCTTAGTTTCTTCATCCTTGAATCGAAATTCAATTATATTATCCTTCAGTTCAAAAGCTTTGACATCACCTTCTGGAATAAAATCCCAAATAAAGCCAAGAAATTTCTCCACAGTTTTGATACCCATTTTCCTTCAATGAAAATCTTTCCAATCAGACTGAACTCTTCAACTTCATCTTGTCCTTCAACACTTTCACTTTGATAATAAACAACCTCTTCCACATCTCCCAGATCTAATGCAGCTTGCATAAATTTCAATGCAAGATCAGATACATTACTAGAACTGCCTTCTGCCATTACAGTAAGAGTGATTTTCCGATGATTACAAGAAAAAAACTTGAGTGTTTTAGCACCAAAACATGGCTGAACTTTATAATTCTTCAACCCTAGCAAATCCAGGGAAGAAAACAAATTGAAGAAAATATTTTGCCTAGTATCTCGTAATTGATAAGAGAATATTGACTGAGAATTTCTTTCCATAGAATAATCTGTTGCAGAAATGGAAAGAGGATAGTTGTATAAATTTCCGATAATAACTAGAGTAATTAACTGAACTGACTTGTTACGTATTTTTTGAATTTTGAAATTGACACGGCTTCTTTCGAACCACTAAGTTATGGGTGTAAATCGGTAGAGATGAACTTCCAGAGAATCAAAAATGGCAAACTTGATAGACACAATAGCTTCAAAAAGCAACAGGAAAACTTTTGCAAACGCCTCGATCACAACTTCAAACATGGTAAAAACCATTTTGAGATATCTCTAACTGCAAACACAAAGAAGAAGAATAAAAATTTAGTTAATCATTTTGATAGTGAACAAAATAATCAAAATTCGACAACAAAAAATGAAAACCAATCACAACATAGTAATGGAAATAAACAAGAAGTAAATCATAAAGAAAACATCACTAATCAGTATAATCAGAGTAAAAGAAGGTTGGAAAAAAAAAACTGAGTCAACTCAGTTTTTGTCTGTATGTATTTAGTTCTCCAGCCAGTGTCTCGAATCTATATCGAATTTGGATTTTACTTCTTGAGTTTGGTGTTAGTAACACCTATTACAGCAGGCCAAGCTGAATCTCCACAACGTTTTGAAGCAGACGAAGATGAATTTCCAACTCTTTGCATTGATATGACTGATAGAATAAGATGGAAATCTATTGCTTCATGAGAGTGCACTCAAAATGAAATGAGAGTTGCTTTAACTCAATTGAAGACTTTGAACCAGTTTTCCTCCCACTGTTTAATCTTATATATGTGATCTCCTTTTACAATCAAATAGTTTAATCAAAGGTATGAAAATCGATAGCAATAGACAAAGTCTAGCTAACCTCAAAATCCGAACTTATGCAACCCGAAGTGCAACCTAGATTCACCTCACAAGTATAAAACCTGTGGAATCACAAAGTTTGAGACGAAGAGAACTTTGTGAATTCTATCTATCTTGTTCAAGTGATAAATCAAGAATCGAATAAGATCAGGATACACAAGTTATCAAGGAAATATAATTGGACCTAGATTCACGAATCCCTATGAAGACTTTGTAGTCACTAAACCATAAAAGAGTTAGGAAGAGGAAGACTCCAGATACAACTAGGACACACTAAAAATTAGTGTCGGGATTCAAAGATACCAGTTGCTTGAAGTTCCCCTTTTATAGACATTCAAAGCATAGGTTGATTTAGGTTTAAGCTAAGATAGATTTGGAACCAAGCAAACAATATCCACTGTTAGATGAATCTTTGAATCTGATTTACATAAGCAAGATATACACTCAGGTTAGGTGAAACCGTAACCGAACCGAACTGTGTTCAACGTGGTTGGCTGAAACTAGCCGATTTGAACTTAAAAGCTTAATATTCATTTTCATGAACACATAAGACATTAATCTTGAGTCACAAACATGTGATCAAATAAGTCTAGTGTTTTAGAGAATTAATCAAATGCAAATTATATCTCATAGAAATAATTTAATCACACTTGAAAATATAATTGACATGGTTAGTAGGTGTACAAGGTACAAATACCATTGCCGTTCGTGAGTCGGTTCAGTCACAGTACGCATACCGGTTTGTAAATATTTAACCAAACTAAGTTCCGGAGTTAACAGAAATTTTTAAGTTTGCCAACCGGTTTGGAAACCTTAAGACTGTCACCGGTTCCGAAATTCACAGAACTGAATCGGTTTGTGTACCGGTTATGAAACACAACCAACTTCGGGAACACATAACTGTTTTGGTTTACGTACCGGTTTAAATACAAATCTCGGTTCCGTGGTCACTGTTCAAAAATGGTTTGCATACAAGTATGCATACCGATCCGGTTCACGAGTTAAACAGATTTTCACATGATGTGCATAAGAATCTGTGTATCACAAATCTGTAAGTCGATATATAGCTACTCCACTACGTGTATACGTACAAGTAATACGGGTTTAGACTTATAATAGTTCTCCCATTTTGTAAGACTGATAACACTGTCTTGTATCTGAATCTATAATAGTTCTATATTTCTCTCTAAATCAATTTGAAACATTCCCGAATAACATCAATGACACATATCACTGTTTCAGGTTATTTTCGAATTATAAAACTTGAATCATGATTTTGATTCCGAACAATAAATTATCCTTAACAGAAATTCATCAAGTATGAACAAATGTTCATTAAGCTTAGTTATTATATTTCAAGAATTAATTATCAAGATAAACTTGACTCGAAATTCTTGTTCATGCATAATAGTCTAATTAGTTATGCGACATCGTCTCAGATGATAGAAAAGTGAATATAACTTGAGATATAGGTGGTTCAATCTTCACTTACCTTTTGTTGATGAAGTTCTCCAAAAGCTTCGGTTGATCTTCGCCTTCAAACGGTAGAACGCAATGATGACTGCTGTGATCCACTGTTTATCAACTACATTTCTATCCTAGTCCGAGACATAACTAATTGTAGACTAGAAATCAAGATATAGTTTTGCCAACTAAATTTGACAACAAGCTTGAGATAGAAACACTTGTGAGTTCAACCGAGCAATGCTCTAATAATCTCCCCATTTGTCAATTTTAGTGACAAAACTATCAATACATATGGATAAAAAATAAAGCTTTGAGAACTTTTCGAATCCATCATGCCTTGATTTCCTTAGTTTCTTCAACTCTCCTTGAACTCTCCGTTGTTCCAAGTCGCAATGATTCTGAACGTGTTCAACTCAGCATCGTTGTTGTTGAAGAACCGATTCCATAGCGATAATAAAAACTTGAAAATAAATATTCTTAATTGTTGTTATACATAAACATAGTATTATTATCTTCTCTCCAAAGTTCAATTTTATCTCAACTCTAAAGTAATAATACGGTGATATGTTTGTCCCTCATAATCAATACTTACATCCTTTGCATAATAGGTGAAACCTATAGATTATTGATTCACTCCCCCTTACATAATGATCCGTATACAATATATATGTATTATGAAACTACTAAATAATTCACCCCTTTTTTGTCAATAAACTGACAAAGGTACGAAAATCACGGGATCGTAATGAATACAACCAAAAGATATGTCAAGTTTTAAGGAAGTTTTGATTCTTCCTTTTCCTCTTAAGAGATGAGACAAAAGGAAGGGGAATCTCTTTTTCCTTTTTAGTTGGATGAGTATCAACAACCATAGGAGCATTGGTTTCATGTGTTGATGTTGTGCTTGGAGCCTCCATGATTCGTAAGAATAAAATGGATTTGTGAAACACAAATATATGGCTCAACTGCAAAACTTATAGTGAAATAGATATGAGTCTTGAAGTGGAGGATATTTACCATGCAGGATTTCGAAACCAAAAAAGTTCACGTAGTAGAATACATAAAACCTAAGATGGAATGGAAAAGTCATTTTTATCCCTTTAGATTTTGTAGATCAAAATTTTCAATACCATTACTTTAGACATAGATTAAGAGCACTGGAAAGAGATGGAGATCCAAGTAATGATATTAATTTTTGATCCAAAGCCCTGATGTGCACGATTCTTATCTCTTTTAAGGGCACATGAGATAAGATGCACATTTCAACACAATCTAATTGTATTGAGGTGAGCAATCTGCACGGAATTAATAATATCCTTCAGTACGGAATTTTTTTTTCCCGGACTCTTCTCTTCATTTGAGATTTTACCTTCTCCTTAGAATCAATCAATATTTTAGAAAAAGAAGAAGAGTTAAGTTTGTGTACCCCAGGATTGTACTTTTGAACAAGTTTAAGCATATTTGCCAAATGACTATCCCTCCATTGCAGTTTGTTGACATACCATAGTTTATGTTTGTACTTGAAACATTGTGAGAGTCTATGACCTTCACTGGAACAATAAGGACATGTATGTTTGAAGATTGATTCAGGAACAACATTAGCATCTAAAAACAGGATACCAAACATTAATGTAATTTTCTTTAGTATAGAAAAATACATTACATCCTCCAATGATTTTGATGAAGAGTCATCAATCAAATTATCAATATTGATATGAGTATTACTACATTCATCAAAATTGACAATTTCTACACTTGAACCATCATCCTCTTCGGAATCAAAATGATCAGATGTTTCATCAAGTGTTTCAGCAAGACTCTTGTTACCAGTGTTTTTCTCACTATTTGTACACTCATTGGCAAAGTGACTGAACCCTTTACACTTGAAGCAATGTGTCATATCCTCATCGTTAGTATCGTTGGAATCTATATTTTTGGCAGAAACACGATTATGTGGCTTAGCCGACGCGTTGGAGGTTTTTCTCTCGGAAAATTGTTTACTTCTCTTCCTAAGAAGTTTTCTAAAGCGTGTTGTGATCGAGAAACCGAGTAATCAAGATCTTCATCCGAATAATCAGATCAACAAGATCATCTCCGTGAGTCTGTCAACACTTTCACTTTTAAGGGTTTTAGTGCATTTCAGTACCTTGAACACAATATCCTTTCCGGCTTTGGATTGCAGTTCATGATCAAAGATCTTCAACTTTCCAACAAGAGTGTTTATGGAAAGTGTATCAAGGTTATTCCCTTCCATGATGGCGTGTTTCTTAGACTCGTATCTAGCTGGTAAAGATCGAAGAATTTTCATCACAATGTCCTTTTGGGAAAAAGCCTTTCCTAATGCAAAACAAGCATTAACAATACCAAACACCTTTTAATTAAATTCATCAAACGAATCTTCATCGACATACGAAGATTTTCCCGGTCAGAATTTAGGTTTTGAAGCCTAGCATCTTTCTCTGAGGTACCTCCTTCAAATTAGGTCTTAGCGTGTTTACCTGCTCTGATACCAATTGAAAACGCGGGGGTACCAAAATACACCACCATTTTTTCTTAGGCAATTTGTATGGACAAACTCAATACAACTCCGAGAGTTAAACTCAATCAAGAAATAATATCTAAAGTTATATCTCTGTTTCTTGCGATTAGAACGTTTATAGAAATAAGTCCGTGAACCTAATCACAAAGAAATTACTTGGATGATACCAAAGACCAATGTCCAAGAATCAATCAAGTCTTATCCAAAAAATTAGGATGGATGTCTCTACTATGATTGATCAACGCACAACCTGTGATATTTCAATTATAAAGATAAACAATGTGATGCGGAAAAATAAATAACACAGACACCGGAAGTTTTGTTAACGAGGAAACCGCAAATGCAGAAAAACCCCGGTACCTAGTCCATATCGAACACCAATTGTATGCATGCCGCTACAAACACTAGCCTACTACCAATTAACCCGGACAGAATGTAATTGAACCCTAAAAGGTATCCCACCGATTAAGGTACACTCGCGCTCCTTACGCCTCTTGAATCCCAAATGGGACTCCGCGCAATTAATTCCTTGAGCCGACGTCACACTAACTAAGATTTGCTTCAACTTAATTGAAGACTTTTAACTAATCGCTCCCACAGATTAATCCTATATATGTGATCTCCTTTTACAATCAAATAGTTTGATCAAAGGTGTGGAAATCGATAGCAATAGACAAAGTCTAGCTAACCTCAAAATCCGGACTTATGCAACTCGAAGTGCAACATAGATTATTATTCACCTCACAAGTATAAAACCTGTGGAATTACAAAGTTTGAGATGAAGAGAACTTTGTGAATTTTATCTATCTTGTTCAAGTGATAAATCAACAATCGAACAAGATCAGGATACACGAGATATCAAGGAAAGATAACTGGACTTGGCTTCACGAATCCCTATGAAGACTTTGTAGTCGCCAAATTAACCCTAAATGGGTTAGGAAGAGGAAGACTCTAGATACAACTAGGGCACACTAAAAGTAGTGTCTGGATTCAAAGATCCGATTGCTTGAAGTTCCCCTTTATAGACATTCAAAGCATAGGTTGCTTTAGGTTTAAGCTAAGATAGCTTTGAAACCAAGCAAACAATATCCACCGTTAGATGAATCTTTGAATCTGATTTACATAAGTAAGATATACACTCTGGTTAGGTGAAACCGTAACCAAACCGTCTATAAAGACTATGTTCAACGTGGTTAGTCGAAACTAGCCGATTTGAACTTAAATGCTTAATATTCATTTTCATGAACACATAAGACATTAATCTTGAGTCACTAACACGTGATCAAATAAGTATAGTATTTTAGAGAATTAATCAAATGCAAATTATATCTCATAAAAATAATTAAATCACACTAGAAAATATAATCGACATGGTTAGTAATTTGTACATGGTATAAATACCATTGACGTTAGTGAGTCGATTCGACCACAAGACGATACCGGTTTGTAAACATTTAATCAAACCAAGTTTCGAAGTTAACAGAACATTTTAAGTTTGCGTACCGGTTTTGAAACCTTAAGACTGTCACAGATTCTAAAGTTCACAAAACTAAATCGGTTTACGTACCGGTTTGGATACACAGCCGAGTCCGGGAACACAAAACTATTTTAGTTTGTGTACCGGTTTGGATGCTAATCTCGGTTCCGTAACCACAGTTCAAATATGGTTTGCATACAAGTATGCATACCGATACGGTTCACGAGTTAAAAAGATTTTCACATGATGTGTATAAAAATATGCGTATCTCAAATCTGTAAGTCGATATATAGATACTCCGCTACGTGTACGATTACATGTAATACGGATTCAGACTTATAACATTTCTAACAGTTTGTAAGACTGATAACACTGTCTTGTATCCGAATCTATAGTAGTTATATATTTTTCTCTAAATCAATTCGAAACATTCAAGAAAACATCAATGCCACATATCACTGTTAGGGTTATTTTCGAATGATAAAACTTGAATCATGATTTTTATTCCGAACAATAAATTGTCCATAACCAAAAAAAAATATTCATTAAGCTTAGTCATTATATTTCGAGAATAAATTATCAAGATAAACTTGACTCGAAATTCTTGTTCATGCATAATAGTCTAATTAGTTATGCGACATCGTCTCAGATGATAAAAAAGTGAATATAATTTGATATATATGTGGTTAAGTCTTCACTTACCTTTTGTTGATGAAGTTCTCCAATAGCTTCGATTGATCTTCGCCTTCAAACGGTAGAACATAATGATGATTTGTCGTGATCCACTTTGTTTCCCAACTATATTTCTATCCAAGTCCGAGACTTAACTAATTGTAGACTAGAAATCAAGATATAGTTTTGACAACTAAATTTGACAACAAGCTTGAGATAGCAACACTTGTGAGTTCAACCGAGCAATGCTCTAACCATAAACACGGAGATTAAAATTGTGATGTTTCTGACTACTTGGACATCCATTATTAGGTGGTGTTGAAGTTGTTTCTGGTAAGGGAACTGGTGTCCCGTTCTGAAATTCCTACGAAATAGGACCATATCAGGATTTTGGCACTTGATCACCTTCCGACACGTATGGGTTAAATCTGTTAAGCCCCTCAGAATGTTGAAACAACTTTCGTATTGGAATCCACTTTTATTCATTCTTTGTCATTCTTCTCGACATTTTTGTTCCTTCAATTTGAGAAAAATAATTTAATTAAAGGGGGATTTTGTGTTTCCCCCTCAAAATAAATGACTATTTTGCATTTCCCCCTTTTTAAATTTATAATTGGTGAAACCCCCTTCACGTCATAACAGCCGTTACCGCTCATTTAATTGTGTACGTGCTATTCACGTGTGTGCCTTTATAACCTTTTGAGACAAACACAGATTTATATTCTAATCTAATCTGACGGTCCCTAAAGAAGATCATAGTCAAACCCCAAAAAACATCAGTATTAATGTATCATCATCCTCGTCGTCTTCAATATCCATACCAGTGAGACTATGGACCATAGCCGAAACCTAAAATCCCAAACTGTTTCACAAAGTCTGCAAAATCCCGTAACCAAAACCAAAAATCCCTAAAAGCAAATCTTAATCAAACAACCCTTCACCGTAATTCCACTAAAATTTCATCAAACAGTCAAAATCCCAAATTTCAACTAAACAATCAAAGCCCAATTTAAATCCAATTCCTTATTTGATTCCACTTTTGCAATGAAGGCACTGATCACTTTTTCATTCATTTTATGAAACAGGTTTAAGGAATATCAATCTCATCTGTTTTAGAAAACCCATCAATCATAGTTCGGAGAACACCCAGGCTAATCCAGATTTCAAGAGAGGGGTAGCAAATAAGAAATTCACCCTAATAAAAAGATATAGCCAAAAAAATCCATTACACATAAAACATTGTATTATAACTCCTAATAGTCCTTGGTCCCTTGTGTGTCGCTAAGTTTATGCCATGGTACAATCGGACACAAACAAGACTCAAACCCGGACAAGTAAGCAAAAGCTTAATTAATTGTACATTTATAATGCACCGCATGTCATTAAATGATAACTATATAAGAGCAGGTTCTATGGAATGAACAAACTCGCGTTTGTTCATTTTGCTTCCACTATGGAATGAACAAACATGAAAAATGGATGTTCAAATCATCAAATCTGTTGCTTTGAACATTGAGTCGTAACATCCAAATGCCGCGCGTCCGTGTTAAAGACGGCGGCATTTCTTATGATTTGGCGTCCGAAAGAAAATCGCCAACGTTTGCATCTCCATCGCGTCCTCGGATAAAGCGCTAGTGTCTTTGATAATTTCGCCGCGTTGTTTCTAAGAGCGCCAACTGCTCTTCCCATCCCGGCACCCTCGTTCCTTTCCTTTCCCTATAAATTCACTTCGTCTACAGACTTAGACTCACATCTTCCTCAAAATTACACAATTTTCATCCCGTCTCTAACTTTTCTTTTTCTTTTCAAACAAAACTATTCATATCAATTCAATCTTTCAGAAAAATTTCATCTTTAACAAATATGGCATCCTCACAACAACGATCACAACAACAAACACCGCAACAAACACCACAACAAACACAACAAGAAACCCAACAATCACAACAAAGGAACACAAGAATTCGTGGTCCCAAGTATACGATGGATGAAGACGAGTCACTTTGCATAAATTATGTATTATATACATTAGATGATATCAATGGTATTTCTCAAGAAAAAAAAAAACTTTTTACGGTAAGATTTTACAAAAATTTCGTGAAGAAACCGGTAACATTCATAGTCGTGATGTCGAAGGGTTGTGTCATCGTTTTTGCACAATTTCAAGAGCCGTTAGTGAATATGTATCTTTGATCACTCAAATGTGGAACAACAAAAGAAGTGGTGAAGGCGAACCAGATGTGGAACGAAGATGTCGGGAAGAGTGGTAAAGATCCCACAAAGGTTCAAGCTTCCAGCATGAAACTTGTTTCACCATTCTGAGGGTGCTTAACAAGTTTAATCCATACTTGCTGGAAGGTCATCAAGTGCCTGGAAGATCACCACATAGTCCAATCTCTCAGGATTTTCGTAATGGAGGGCATGCTTCCTCACCTTATGGAACTCCTGTAGTCGGGAACAACACAATAGTAATCTAGACGTTAATGTAAACCGCAAGAGAAGAAGAGGAGGTGGTGTGAAAGCTGCAAAAGCAATGCGAGAGACGAGCCCAACGAGAAGCATAAGGAGGTTCAAGCGAGTTCAACTATGCGATCACAAGGAAATGGAGATGCAAATGGAGGCAGATAGAGTTAGGGACCGTGCCATTTCTTTAAAGAATCAAAAGAAAAGTCTTCTTTCGCGAGAACAATACTACAGGGATTGTAAGCTAAACAAGTTACTCTCCTTGGACACCGACAAAATGAATGAAAAACAATATGTTATATGGACTAAGCAAATGGATGTGGCCGAACAACAAAAAGTCCAGGCCGAACAAGCCCCCCACCAACAAACTGGTCAGTATGTGAATGTGGAAGAAGAAGATGATGCCTCGGAAGAAAACGAAGAGGAATTCAGTCTCGTTAATGAATGAACACGTTTAGTTTAATTCAGTGTAGTTAAGTTTAATTTAATTTAGTGTAGTCGTTTTAATTTAATTCAGTTTAGTTTAATTGTACACGTATATTTAAAGTTTATTTAAAATTACTTTTAATATAATTGCCTCAATTTTAACAGACAACCTTAAATTAAAAAACATATAAATTAAAATAAACAACAACTTTTAATATAATTGCCTCAACTTTAAATTAAATCTCCCTCTTCCCCTTCCTCCCCCTCTAATTAGTTATGCGACATCGTCTCAGATGATAAAAAAGTGAATATAATTTGATATATATGTGGTTAAGTCTTCACTTACCTTTTGTTGATGAAGTTCTCCAATAGCTTCGATTGATCTTCGCCTTCAAACGGTAGAACGCAATGATGACTGTCGTGATCCACTGTTTCCCAACTATATTTATATCCAAGTCCGAGACTTAACTAATTGTAGACTAGAAATCAAGATATAGTTTTGACAACTAAATTTGACAACAAGCTTGAGATAGCAACACTTGTGAGTTCAACCGAGCAATGCTCTAACCATAAACACGGAGATTAAAATTGTGATGTTTCTGACTACTTGGACATCCATTATTAGGTGGTGTTGAAGTTGTTTCTGGTAAGGGAACTGGTGTACCGTTCTGAAATTCCTACGAAATAGGACCATATCAGGATTTTGGCACTTGATCACCTTCCGACACGTATGGGTTAAATCTGTTAAGCCCCTCAGAATGTTGAAACAACTTTCGTATTGGAATCCACTTTTATTCATTCTTTGTCATTCTTCTCGACATTTTTGTTCCTTTAATTTGAGAAAAATAATTTAATTAAAGGGGGATTTTGTGTTTCCCCCTCAAAATAAATGACTATTTTGCATTTCCCCCTTTCTAAATTTATAATTGGTGAAACCCCCTTCACGTCATAACAGCCGTTACCGCTCATTTAATTGTGTACGTGCTATTCACGTGTGTGCCTTTATAACCTTTTGAGACAAACACAGATTTATATTCTAATCTAATCTGACGGTCCCTAAAGAAGATCATAGTCAAACCCCAAAAAACATCAGTATTAATGTATCATCATCCTCGTCGTCTTCAATATCCATACCAGTGAGACTATGGACCATAGCCGAAACCTAAAATCCCAAACTGTTCACAAAGTCTGCAAAATCCCCGTAACCAAAACCAAAAATCCCTAAAAGCAAATCTTAATCAAACAACCCTTCACCGTAATTCCACTAAAATTTCATCAAACAGTCAAAATCCCAAATTTCAACTAAACAATCAAAGCCCAATTTAAATCCAATTCCTTATTTGATTCCACTTTTGCAATGAAGGCACTGATCACTTTTTCATTCATTTTATGAAACAGTTTAAGGGAATATCAATCTCATCTGTTTTAGAAAACCCATCAATCATAGTTCGGAGAACACCCAGCGGCGAATCCAGGATTTCAAGAGAGGGGTAGCAAATAAGAAATTCACCCTAATAAAAAGATATAGCCAAAAAAAAATCCATTACACATAAAACATTGTATTATAACTCCTAATAGTCCTTGGTCCCTTGTGTGCTGCTAAGTTTATGCCATGGTACAATCGGTACACAAACAGACTCAAATTCAGACAAGTAAGCAAAAGCTTAATTAATTGTACATTTATAATGCACCTGCATGTCATTAAATGATAACTATATAAGAGCAGTTCCTATGGAATGAACAAACTCAGCGTTTGTTCATTTTGCTCCCACTATGGAATGAACAAACATGAAAAATGAATGTTCAAATCATCAAATCTGTTGCTTTGAACATTGAGTCGTAACATCCAGCGCGCGTCTGTGTTAAAGACGGGCGGCATTTCTTATGACGCTGGCGTCCGAAAGAAAATCGCCAGCGTTTGCATCTCCATCGCGCGTCCTCAGATAAAGCGCTAGTGTCTTTGATAATTTCGCCGCGTTGTTTCTAAGAGCGCCAACTGCTCTTCCCATCCCGACACCCTCGTTCCTTTCCTTTCCCTATAAATTCACTTCGTCTACAGACTTAGACTCACATCTTCCTCAAAATTACACAATTTTCATACCGTCTCTAACTTTTCTTTTTCTTTTCAAACAAAACTATTCATATCAATTCAATCTTTCAGAAAAATTTCATCTTTAACAAATATGGCATCCTCACAACAACGATCACAACAACAAACACCGCAACAAACACCACAACAAACACAACAAGAAACCCAACAATCACAACAAAGGAACACAAGAATTCGTGGTCCCAAGTATACGATGGATGAAGACGAGTCACTTTGCATAAATTATGTATTATATACATTAGATGATATCAATGGTATTTCTCAAGAAAAAAAAAACTTTTTATGGTAAGATTTTACAAAAATTTCGTGAAGAAACCGGTAACATTCATAGTCGTGATGTCGAAGGGTTGTGTCATCGTTTTTGCACAATTTCAAGAGCCGTTAGTGAATATGTATCTTTGATCACTCAAATGTGGAACAACAAAAGAAGTGGTGAAGGCGAACCAGATGTGGAACGAAGATGTCGGGAAGAGTGGTAAAGATCCCACAAAGGTTCAAGCTTCCAGCATGAAACTTGTTTCACCATTCTGAGGGTGCTTAACAAGTTTAATCCATACTTGCTGGAAGGTCATCAAGTGCCTGGAAGATCACCACATAGTCCAATCTCTCAGGATTTTCAGAATGGAGGGCATGCTTCCTCACCTTATGGAACTCCAGGTAGTCAGGAACAACACAATAGTAATCTAGACGTTAACAGAAACTGCAAGAGAAGAAGAGGAGGTGGTGTGAAAGCTGCAAAAGCAGCGAGAGACGCAGCCCAACGAGAAGCATAAGGAGGTTCAAGCGAGTTCAACTATGCTGATCACAAGGCAATGGAGATGCAAATGGAGGCAGATAGAGTTAGGGACCGTGCCATTTCTTTAAAGAATCAAAAGAAAAGTCTTCTTTCGCGAGAACAATACTACAGGGATTGTAAGCTAAACAAGTTACTCTCCTTGGACACCGACAAAATGAATGAAAAACAATATGTTATATGGACTAAGCAAATGGATGTGGCCGAACAACAAAAAGTCCAGGCCGAACAAGCCCCCCACCAACAAACTGGCCAGTATGTGAATGTGGAAGAAGAAGATGATGCCTCGGAAGAAAACGAAGAGGAATTCAGTCTTGTTAATGAATGAACACGTTTAGTTTAATTCAGTGTAGTTAAGTTTAATTTAATTTAGTGTAGTCGTTTTAATTTAATTCGATTTTAGTTTAATTGTACACGTATATTTAAAGTTTATTTAAAATTACTTTTAATATAATTGCCTCAATTTTAACAGACAACCTTAAATTAAAAAACATATAAATTAAAATAAACAACAACTTTTAATATAATTGCCTCAACTTTAAATTAAATCTCCCTCTTCCCCTTCCTCCCCCTCTGCCTTCCCCCCCCACCCCACCCCCCCACCCCCGCGTCGTCTGCTTCTCCTTTTAAAGCCCAAAGGTGCTTTGTTAAATCTTGTCTTAGTTGTGCATAGATTCCCCGACTGTGGAGTCTGTCAGTGGCAAGTATATATTCTCTTGCCGGACGCCCACGCTCTACCACGAGATCCTTGGTTAAATCTTCATCTTGAAAACTAGTCTAGGTTGGGTCACGCCTGGTTTCTTCAATGACCATGTTATGCAGAATAATACAAGTCAACATAATTTTGTTCATTTCTTGAATATCAAAAAAGCGCGCCAGCCCAGCTATGATGGCAAACTTCCTTTTCAATATGCCAAAAGCGCGTTCAACATCCTTTCTGCATGCCATTTGTTGGGTGTTAAAGTAATGCATATCCTTTGAATACGTCGGACCAAAGCCTACCTGTTTATAAGCTTGAACCATAGTTGACCATTCTGGATAGATTCCGTCTGCTAGATAATAACCCTGAGTGTAGTGATTATTGTTGATGGTGAAATTACAGTGCGGCGCGATCCCATTCTTAAGATCTTCAAACAATGGTGACTTATATAAAACGTCGAGATCGTTATTTGAACCCGAGAGTCCAAAAAAAGCATGCCAAAACCAACAATCATAAGTAGCTAAAGCTTCCAAAATTACAATTGGTTTTGGATAATGACCCTTATATTGGCCTGCCCATTCTACCGGACACGCATGCCACGTCCAGTGCATGCAGTCAAGACTACCTAGCATTCCTGGAAAACCCCTCTCGGTGTTTTCTGCAATTATTCTTTGAACATCTTCCTGAGTAGGCTTTCTTAAAAAGGTTCGACCAAATTCTCGACTATTGTTTCACAAAACAGTTTGAGATACCTAAAGGCGGTTGTTTTCCCAATACGGATGTAATTGTCCGTGGAATCCGCTGGTACCCCGTAACATAATATACGGAGGGCCGCAGTGACCTTTTGTTCGGGACTAAAGCCTCGTATATGTCGTGCATCATATTGATAATTAAATAAAGGTTGTACCTGACAAAGCTCGGCAATAATCCTTTGTGTCAAGTTGCGGCCCATGCGGAATCGACGCTGAAAATCCTGATCGGAATACATACAGTCATGATTAAAATAATCATCCATCAGCTTTTCGTGGTAAAAATATCGATTCCGCCACGTCCATCTTCTAGTCGCAACTTCATATGGCTCTAACGACTTTGGTATGATCCCGGTTTGTAATTGCAACATAAAATTTCGTCTTCTTCTATCTTGATCTGCATCTTCATCCATTTGATGCAAAAACTCCATACACATTTCTTCATCTTCATCGTACAACATGTCATCCATCTCCATATCCTCCCCAGAAGAATCAAAATCAGAATTCATGATTGATCGTATGAAAGATTGTTGTGTATTTGTGAGATCAAATTCGAGCCGTATTTATAGAGGTGGAAACTAGCCGTTCCGGTGACCGTTACAAAAGTTGTCGTTACCGTTGGCGGTCGTGTCTCAAAAGCGGGCATTCGCTGGCGTCATCCACAAAAGCGCCAGCGCTTGTAGTTCGAGCACCAGCGCCAGCGTCAGCGTTGATGTCGCGCGTTTAGCTATCAATCGCTCACTTGTTTTCCATAGTGCAGAATCCTGTTTGACCATCCACATGGCTGAACAAACAAATACATTTGAACATTTCCATATTTGAACATTTCCATAGGAACTGCTCTAAAACCCTTAAATACTCTCTAATCCGACGGTTTCAATTAAAGTTGTAGAATGTAGTAGAGATCTCTAACCATACGCACAACAAACCGGGAAGATAAATCCTCATCTCTTCTTCATCTTCCTAACCAAAAGCAGTTTGTTTTTCCGATTCCCCCATTTTTCTCTTCCTCTAAAACTCAATCTTAACTCACAAGAGGACTATGTTCAGTATATCTCTTCTGGATTTCTTAATATATTCTGTTTTAAAAAATGTTGCATTCAAATACGATTGCTTTCTATGCAACGGGCCTCTTTGTGAGTACAGGTTATGATGCAAAGAAACAGGGAAGAATGGAATGTTGCTACCATTGAAATAAGATAATAAATAGATGGAATTAACGAGTAATTAGATATTATGAATGATTGGAAAAGGTGGGTTTGCTTCCAATTTAAAAAAGAACAGAGAATTTACTTTAGTTACCTGAATGTAAAGGAGTTTAGAGTTTGTGGGATATTGATTGATAATTTGTTCAAGAAACCAGTAAGAAATCAAAATCAGAATCAGTAAGAGATTGACAGCTGCGCTTTTGAGGGGGAGCAAACGATATCCAAAAGTTTGAATTGGCTTGGAAAACAGAGGTACTTGGTGGAAGTGTAGAATTCAAGGGGTTGCAACTCCACTGAGAACACCCATGTCCCACCTTCGATCTGGGGTTTACATATTTGAGAAAATTAATACTATTCAACGAACTACATTTCTTGTTTTTATTGCACCCGATTCAGAGATCTTGGATTAGGATTGTGTGTGGGGTTGCAAGGAAGTTGACGGAGACGGAGAAGAAATGGATTTATCCATCTCTATTTAGTGCACCACGTGTTACTCGATGGGAATGGTTTCTTTAGATCTCAACACGTGAATTGCACGGGCACGATTAACTGAGTGGCAACGGTAGTTATAACAGAAAGGGGGTTTCACCAATTATCAATTTAAAAAGGGGGAAATGAAAAATAACCATTTATTTTGAGGGGGAAACACAAAATCCCCCTTAATTAAATGAGTATAAAAACTAGAAAAATTGCCAAAATGAAATACAAATTTGTTCTTACCACACTTGGTTCACCGTCACCATTTCTTTTGCATCGGTGTATTTGGATGATCAAAGCTACATATTTTCCAAAATTTTTGCGGATAGAATGCAAACGACAAGGCAAACCCGTTATTGTGACGATGATGGATGTTATTGGTTTCTTCTTTAAATTTGTCAACAAAATTTTATGATAAAGTGTAGCTCCCATTCATTGGCAACTGTTGATGGTATTAATTCCTACAATTAGATTCATCTTCATCCGTTGTTAAACTCACACTACGAATTCCTCCAAATTTCTTTTCATTTCTTTCAATAATCTTACAATCTCACCATTTATCCTACAGTTTCACTCTAATTTGACCAAATTTCTTTCAACTCCAAAACAAGCTTTTAAATATGTTGTTTTATCGGATGGTTAATTTCTTGACAAATTTCTTTGTCGGCCTCCCATCGTGAAAGCGCTCATGCAGTTCATATGAATGCATCTTGCACTATGAATTATCCAACTCATCCCTTAATTGATTTCACTGAAAGTTTGAAAGCCAATTCAATGGGTCGTCCGAGAGGAGGTCTCTTTTACTATGACTATACAGGATTAAAATGTGCATTGTTTTCTCTCCTTAAAATCCAATTTTATTTTTCAGTTGAATTGAATCGTACCAAACTCGACTGGATCTAACTATTTGATATACCGAATTTCTTTGAAATACAAAGATTATCAGCACTCAACTCAAACAACTCTGTAAATTCGATAAAATATATGTCAATTTCTTTTTCAATTTCTTTATTTCCTTCCAATTCCTAAGACTAGTACGACCGTTGCCACGGTGGAAAGGCCGACCGAAGAAGAATCTGAAGATGGGGTTTGTTTACGATTACTTTCGCCCCGTTTCGTAAAAGTGATACTTTCATTGCTTTTAGAAAAGTGATACTTTCTCTCGTTTGGAAAAGTGATACTTTCGCCCCGTTTCAGAAAAAGTATCACTTTTCCCGAAACGGGATACGAAAGTATCACTTTTTCTGAAACGGAAAATTAGTCGATCCATAAACCAAAATATGGTTGCATGATGTGTTATGCATCCTTTGTGGTGCTTGCATAATGGCTATGCATTCAATTTTCGAGAATTGTACCTAAAATGAAAGTATCATTTTTCTTGAAACGGAGGGAGTACATCGTTTTATTAATTGCAACGGAAAATTAGTTGATGCATAAACCAAAATTTTGCTACATAAAGTATTATGTATCCTTTGTGGGAGTTTGCGCATAATGGATATACATTAAATTTTCTAAAATTGTGCCTAAAATGATAAATGCCTCCAATTTTTCAAAAACTTTAAATTTAATATTGTTGTTTGTACTCGTTGCGTAGAGTTTTTATAACCTTTCCAACGAGATAAAATTTGTGAAATTCCAAGGCACGGATTTTTAAATATGTTATATTAAAGTTTGGTTACAATTATACCCCGAGAAAAGATAGGATACATAATGTGTTATAGTAATTGGACTAAAATGGAGGGACATTTTTTGGTTTTTCTACCTTAACCATTTCCAATCTTTTTGTGGTAATTGATCACTTAGATTTACAAAAAAGTGACCATATAAAGGTCCTCCCTCGCTTCGCTCGGTCGGCCCAATCATCAAATATTCATTCAATTTCTCCATATTTATGACAATATCTTCCCATCCTTACAAACTCTCAGTAATTTGTCATATTTGCACTACAATTTATTTATTTCTTCAAATTTGTGGCAATATCTCTGGATTCGTGCAAATTTATAATAACTAATTTCAATTGCACTAATTTTTTTTTTAAAATATCATTGAATTCACCAATTGTAAAACCAATTTTTCACTTATTCACAATCCCCACAACCAATGAAACTAGGCCTATACTACCTAATACACCACCGTTGCTAAAGGCTATGATGTATTTTGGTGTCGGCCTCACGGTTGCACGATCATCTAGATAAAAAGATAAGAAATATTCACCGGTAAAACCATTATAGAAACAAATTGTCGCGCCACAGGAACACAGCGTACGGCTTTTTAGACTATGTACCAGCAATAGGGATACGCCAAAGAGCAGAAAAACAGTTAAAAATGAGCTAAAAGGCAACGGTAGCTAAGAGCCTGCAAAAAGCTATACATTGGGCCTTAGCATCCAACAGTCCTTTTCGCAAGTTTCGCAACAACCGCTCTACCTTGCTAGGTAAATTCTTTTTTTACCTCATAAAGTGTTGATCAAGATTAATTATTGGTGTTATTAAGTCCTGTCCACCTTCATATTCATTAATTCGTCCCTACCAGTCTCATCATGGTCCTTTGCTGGAAATTTTAGTTATAATAGAGGATGAAAAACACGTAGAAAAATGGTGTATTCCTAACTTCAGGGCTCTTTCGATTCTTTTAAACAATAATTCTACTTTTCTCACAACGGTTTAATGAATTATGCTTCCAGGATTCAATGAAGCCCTAACATCGTAATTAAATTCAAGAATTGTATTTTCTTGACTCAACCAAGAATATAGTGTTTAAGATTCTGATGATGATATTAGAGAAAAATAAAACAATAAATTTTTAATGATTGTTTTCGAGAAATTTATAAGAAAACACCGTTTAACATCCACAGCTATTTATAAGAAATTTCATGTCCTTTAGAAATGTCTATTCATCATAGATAGACACCTTTGGGGGTATCTGACGTCTCTCGGGATCCCGTCGTAGCGGCCAGCAAACATAATGCATACATTTTGAAAGTATCCAACACCCTTCACCACACAAGTTGTTGGTGACAAGAAGTAAAGTGAAAGAGGAGAAAGATTGTATTTTGTGAACATATCAATTCCATGACTTGCTAATAGTATTAGTTGGTAGTTTCTAATCTTTTCAACAAATAAAATTGAGAAAACACGAGAGTTTACTTTATCCGTTTGTTTAAAGAAAAACTCCAAAAGTACTCTTTGACATACCTCACCTAATAAAAAGCCTTAAACATTAAACCCAACTACGCATCTTTCTTCAAAGGTCATGTCCTTTACAAATCTCCCTTTATATATGCAACATTATGTAGACTATAAGATCATTTCAATGCATACTTACTCGATATTCAAGGGGTCATAATCCATTCTTCTTCTTCTTTGTTTTCATTCTTCTCCTAGCTCATTATTCAGCCATGAATGCAAACCACAATTACCAGAAAGTATATCCCCCTATATTCCTTTTGCTTCTCGTTATTTGTTTGTTTTTGGTGCCAAATGCTAATGCCGTCAATGCATCTGAAAATCTTACGGATACAGCTCCAACAATTCATTGCCAAAACGAAACTTGCGATGCATATCAGTTGACGAGACGACACGAGAGTTCCCCCGAAATCCAGCCTTCTGGTTGCCACTACTGGCGTCTAAAACTGAGAGCTCAAAGCATAAACTGTGAACGTTGTGACCAATGTCTAAGAATGAAGTTCTATCTATACGGAAGTCCAAGCTGCTACTATTGTCTAAGGCTGAAATACCTTCTCTCTAGAAGCCCGAGTTGCCATCGATGCCTAAGACTCAAAGTTCTTCTCCATCTAAACCCAAGTTGCCAGACCTCAACATGTGAACTGTGTCGCCGAGGCATATCACCAGAGGCTCGATGTCTTGGTGATTCTCTACCCAACCCCAAACATCCACTAAGGAGGACTAGTCAACATAATAGACCTGAGCGACGACGACGGACAACCCCCGTGACTCATCACAATCATAAACACTATCATGATCTGCCTGGAAGTGGACCAGAAGATGATGATATTGACTTTGTGCCTAGGCACCGGTCGAAAGAAGTTCATCATCATCACCATTTGCCCAAGCGGGAAGAAGAAACAGATGATATGCCTAAGAAGAAACACTATCCAGTAATGCATCATCATCACTTGCATAAGCCCTTGCCAGAAAAGAAGAATCCGCCTAAGACAGAACCAAAAAAGCATCACCATCTGCCAAAAGCTCAGCTGGAAAAACATCATATGCCTAAGACCAAAACGAGAAAGCATTATCATTTGCATAAACACTACAGCCCTCCAGCACCCAACCCGGAGGACCTAACGGAGGATTCTGCAGGACCAATGAGTGCTCCCTGGTCTGTCTCAGAATCGGCTAAACCTTGATTATTGTTTAAAATTGATAAATCAGTTCACTCTTGGATATCATATATGTAATCATGTTTCTTCAATTTATCGTCTCTCTGAGTTTGTTTAAGGCACACATGTTAATGCCACATATATTTCGTGTAATTGTTACAAAAATAATGGACTAGGTTAGTTAGATTCCTTGAATTTCATTGAAGCCATTTTTGTTTCAGCAGCTTGCAAATTTGACCCCAACAATGGTCAAGGCCTCTGGTTACCCATGCAGCCGTGCCCTTCTGGGCCGAGGTCATGTTAATGTTAGCAAGTCTCCAAATGGGATTCAAATTATCATTCTTGGGAACACTCCCATTTCAGTCAAATTCTTTGCTATTTTAGATTCTATCGACCAGGTGTCTAGGTCTAAAACCCTATATAGAGACGGACTGACGGACACCCATCATCCTAGAAACGTCCTAGAGAGGGTGCTGCACTGCTGCAGCAGTAATGTTGTTGTGGTGTCACTTTTTTTTCTCTCTGTTCTTTGTTTCACACCAGACCTCTCTCACTAGTCTCTATATGTGCACAGTCTTTTCTGATATTACGCTTTTTCCTGTGTGTGAGTTGTAATGAGAAAAACCTGCAGAGAAATTTACAAGCCCCAAAACCGTGTTCTTTCTTGTCACTTTTATCCAAAACCCTGATCAGAAGATTACTCTCTGAATACAAATCGATTCCTCCACTACCTCTCTCTCTTCATTATAATTCAGTCCTATCATCATCTCATTTTTTTTACCTGTTTTCAGAAGAAGATAATGGTCAATCTCAAACTCCAAGACAAACCCCATCCCCTCATCTCCTCATCCCTACCCCTTTTACACCTTTTTCTAATACAGAGAAATTTAAAGTGAACCCTGAATCATCAAAAACAAAAATGGGTTCTCTTCATTCATTCAACAAACACAGAGCCTTAAAAAAGAAAAATCACTGTATTTTCATCATAAAAAAAAAAGAAAAAAAAAAATACTACAAGGACTACAAACTAAAACAAATGAAATGAAAAAACAAAAAAAAGAACACTATTAAAAGAAAACATTAAACAAAGAGGGGAAGTCAATTAACAAAGATTCTAAAAAAATTTAATCAGAATTTGATGATCAGCTAGCTAGACGAGAGAATCAGTATGGTGGTAGTGGATGATGATGTGATTGCTGTCTTGGTGTAGGAGCCCAGATAACATCATTAGGCAGATGATACATTGATTGATGGTGATGATCATTCTGTGGAGAAGTTGTTGGTTGTGGTGTTGAATGACCATCTCTTTCTTCACTACCAACACCACCACCACCGCCACCAGTTGTGGTGACTCCACCAGAAACTGAAGAATTGTTGTTATTCCTGACTTGTTCATTATCATCATCTTCAACAGGCAATCGATGAAAACTAGGATTATTAAAAGAACTAGCCACGACAAAAACAGTACTAGCAGCAACCAAACTACCAACAACAGACCCACCAAAGATTTGTCCTTGAGGACCAGCTAATGAAATTGAAAACCCACTTATAATTGCTGATAATGAAGAACTCGGAGGAACAAAAGTTGCCGAAATTGATAAAATTTCAAATCTTCCATGAAAAGTAACAGTTGCACCTGGTGTGGTTGAAGGTTGATGAAGACTAACATTAGCAATACTTCCTGAACCGGATAACACACAAACACCTATGTTATGTCGCCGGGAGAAACGGGTAATCGCATTTATGATGTCAACACCAATTGGAATCTCAAGAACATGAGGTCGCATTGCACATTCATCTGTTGGAATGTTTTGGGTTATTACCACTGGTGGTTTTGGTCTATTTTTTGATCCTGGTGGTCTTCCTCTTGGTCTTCTTACTACTTCAATGGTAGCTCCATCTCCACCGCCACCAGCTGATCCTGAACCAGACCCATTGTTGATAAGTAGGAGTTGATTATCTTTCTTAATTTTCTTCGTTGGTTCTTGGAGATTGATAGTACTGTTATTATCGTTACTTCTACAATCATCTTCTTCTGATGTTTGACATTGATCTCTGCTACTTAGCTGCTGTTGTTGTTGTTGATGTAGTTGCTGTTGTTGGTGCTGATAATGATGTTGCTGTTGTTGGTGATGAAACTTCTGAAACATATTGTTGGGATTTTGTGTAATTTCATGCTCTCTTCCTTTCATTGATTATTATTTATGAAAAAATCTCCTCTTTTTTTCTGGCTTTCACAAACCAACAAAACAGAAGACACACCCAAAGATGATGAGAAAGGGGGGTTTTGTTTGAAAAAACTAACGGAAGATCTAAAGAAATGGGGCTCTGTTTGAATAAACAACAATATCTAAACAAATGGAGAGAGTATATAGAGAGGAAAAAAGATGCAGAAGATGAGAGATAGAGAGACAGAGAATGACGAGGTTGTGAGAGAGAAAGAAAAAAAAAAGACATAGTGGTTAAACTTGTAAAACAAGGAAAGGTGCAGCGATTTCACCACTTGGTTTGGTTGAGGATTGGTATGTGACAGTAGTTTGTGGGCCCATTACACGGTGAAAGAAAGATAGATGTCTTGGCTTAGCTAGGATCCAAAACAAGCCGGCTCTGAAGCTGCTCAGTATACCGGTCACCTTAAAATGGTTTGAGCCTGTTTAGCAACCAGAAGCTGGAGTTGATCTCAGGAATCGGAGTGAAGTAACTTTT
This sequence comes from Papaver armeniacum, assembly GCA_023531295.1. Lineage (NCBI taxonomy): Eukaryota > Viridiplantae > Streptophyta > Magnoliopsida > Ranunculales > Papaveraceae > Papaver > Papaver armeniacum. The sequence goes on from JAJJWW010012703.1 coordinate 453,619, forward strand.
CTTTGTAACGAAGATATCCTTTTACTTTTAAAAGTCGTTTTGAAATTTAGTCTTCAAAAAGATGGTTCGACCAACGGGAAGGTAGAGTTGATTCCAGAATTTAGAGTGAAGTAATTTTCCTTCACAAAGAAGACATGTTTTGACTTTAGAACTCATTTTGAAATTTGGTTTTCAAGCTAATATTTTACTTTTCGGCTTAAGGCTAAGTCTTATGGACTAGATTGAAGATGCTAGATTAGCAGTTAAGTGTTGCAATTCAAAAGAAAAGTGTGGCATAAAGGTTAACACTAGTTCTCTTTCCTACCAGTTGTTAGCATGTGAACTAGCAGTTAGATATTTTCGCTGAATGGTTCAGCGATGGACGATATATCTTTTAATCTGACGGCTGAGATTTAAAAGTTGAACCATTCATCGCTGGGCTAATGTGAAGTGCTAATCTAGCTGCTAGATTAGCACTCCCATAAGACTTAGGAGGTAGTCCTAGCTGATGTGGACTGCTAATCTAGATTAGCACACCATAAGACTTGGTCTAATTGAAGCCAAAAGTTAATCTTTAAATGGTATTTAAAATGCACACAAATATCTGTCGGGGACCAATTATAAGTATATATGGGCAAGATACAACCAATACGACGGAACACGGAATATCCACACTTAATTCAAAACATGCTTGTAATTTGCAACTTGATTTCAACTCGTCCAAAAATGAGCTCAAGTAAGGATTGATACGGCTCACAACTTGTAGGAGTAAAACACAAGTTTGTAACCTCTAAGCATGTACGTGCGATTGCAACTTGGGAATCATTTTTTGAAAGTAGAAACTAGCTAGGATTGAGCTGAACTTCCATATCCGTAGTACATACCACGAGATCTCAAACTAGGAAGAGCAAAATTGCTTTAATTTTGAGAGAGAGAAAGAGAAATGTCCAATTCGGTGTTTTCTTGCTTTGTTTCTTTACTTTGTGGATGTAGCTTAGCTTAGGTCTCAACCCTTCATCACCGCCTTTTGACCAAAAGAGGAGGCCATAGTATTGACATTCCAACAAATCAATAAGAAAGAAGCTGATGGTGCGACCATAACCAAAGAGCAAAGAGCAAAAAAAAAACTAAAATTTGGGTTTAGTCCGTGTTGTAACACAGTGGAGGGAGACTAAAATTTGGTGGTATGAACTTTGAGTTACGCCCCAACCAAAGTAATTCCAAATCTCGTCCCATTTTTTTTTTTTTTTTTTTTTTTTTATTGTTGGGGCAACTCAATGTTGCCCAATTTTTTTTTTTTTTTTTGTTTATTATTGTTGGGGCGCAACTCAAAGTTGCGCCCAATTTTTTTTTTTGTTTATTATTGTTGGGGCGCTCAAAGTTGCGCCATTGCAGTAATTCCAAATTGCGCCCATTTTTTTTTTTTTTTTTAAATTGTTGGCGCAACTTTGAGTTACTGCCCCATCGTGTAAAGAATTTCAATTTACGCCCACTAAAGCACTGCATAAAGACTAAATATGGTCTGGGTTTTGGTTATAGTCCGGTCTTTGGTCTTTACTCCGTCTCCACTGCGTCTGTTTTTTACCAAAAAATTTGGTTATACTCCACGACTGTGGATGCTCTAAGCCTCCTTTAATGCCTTTTGGACAAACTCGTCATTCTGTCTGCGCCTCTGTCTGCAAGTGCAAATTGATGAATGAGTGTCATCCTTTTTGTAGAGCTTGTCTTTGAAATGTCGTAGTAGTTCTTCCCCTTTGGATAAAGAAAACAAAGCATGCCCACATCCCTTTGACGAAAAAACTGGATTTTTATAGTCATTTATTGGAATAAGAAGAAGATCAAACAAGTACTACTCCTCCCGCTCCCTTTTTCCATCCAAGGGTCTTAATAAATTCAAGTTTTGGTTGGTGGACGGATAGATAGATGGGTCATTACGGTCCCATCCCATCCCGCTGTTTTGTTTGGAATGGATAGATCTCGTGTACAAGGACAGCTTAACAAATTGACCAATATGGCATTAAGTAAAGATGCATATTTGGTCCTAATAATCATATATGTTTTGGCTGGATAAGTTTTTAAAACATTTGATTAAAAGGAGACACACGACCATGCAAAAACAAAAGGAAGAAGATTGAATTGTATATCATCGTTGTGGGAATTTTTGGAGGTTTCACTTTCATCTTTAGAACCGAAGTTCTTGACTAAAGATGCTAGAAAGTACGGCTAGACATGCACCGTAAACAACTTTGCTCGAGAAAAGAAAGAAAATGAACTACAAAAGAAGTAAAAGAAACGGGCATTACCTCCCCTGCCAAGATCTCTAATTTGCGTTACCTCCCTTACAAAGATTAAATTAGTAAAACCTCATTTCGTTAAATATTCCGTCCAAAACCAGTTAGCTGATGCAGCCAAAATATATAGGTGGCATTTTTTTTTCATTTTTAGTAAACTACCGAAAATGTCCTCGTCTTCTTCTTCATAATATTTTGTTTTGCTTTACGGTCAAACAGAAAAGAGAAGGGAATATACCTAACCTAAACCTAAAATTTCTAAGAAAAAGAACCCATTTTAATTTTTGGTTGCAGTCTAATCCTGGATGGAACTAATATAGAGCAGAGATGAGATCCATGTATTGAAAATCAAGAGAAGCAAATGAAACAGGTAATTTATTTCTTCATTACCGACCACTGTACTCTCTAATGGCAGCTTCCGGCGATATTCACCATCTCTCTCCATACTCGAGGTAATAAAACCAAAAACCTCGATAACACTAATACAAGAGCCCTTTGTTTCATATCTGCTTAATTTAACTTATTTTTTGAATTTTGCAGGGTTTATTGGGATTTAAGATTGAATCAATTGCATTCCCTGAGACTGGTTTATTAATAAATCAATTCCATGTGTCGGTGATGGTCCATTCTTACTCTATCATAATTGTAATGGATATCCAGCATCCAGTAATTCCGAAATCTCATTACTACAACCAACTGATGGTACTGCTTTCGGATCGAGATCGTAAGGCTTAATTAGTGCAGCACTTTCTGAATGACGATCAAATTTCTCACTGGATTTGGCAGAAACCACTTTCTGATAATCAGCCAATGCCACTATTATCGTCGGCTTAATTGGTACTACCGCTTGTTTTCAGATCATGGTCGCGAAGCTTAATTGGATCATCCCTTTCGAATTGACGATCTAATTTCTCGCTGGCATTAGCAGAACCTACTTTCTGAGAAACAATTGAGGTCATCATCATCGTTGGCTTAGTTGGTATGGGAGTTGAAACCTTTGGGATTATAAGTAATGTTAACTGTGAATTGCAAGTTTGTATCATATATTCAAAAATTAAAAATAAAAAGAGTCGATTGCAGGTTTAATGGAAAAGAAGGAGATATGTGGAGAAGAAAAGACTGGTCTTATGTTGTAAATATCCACCGTTGATTTCTTTTTGACTTTAGTTACTACCGTTAGATTAAATTACTATGAGAGGGTAGTTTAGGTACTACAGTTGACACGTGTATAATTTTCCACGTGTATAATTTTGCTGAGTCAGCTAACTGGCTTTGGACGGAATATTTGACGAAAGGAGGTTTTACTAATTTAATTTTTGTAGGGGAGGTAACGCAAATTAGCGATCTTACCAGGGGAGGTAATGCAAATTTCCCCAAAAGAAACATTACGGCTTTTAATATGTTCGTGACAAGTCTCTGTTTATGAAAAGGCTTTACCTGTCTAGTAGAAAAAAGAGGAAAAACAAATACGACTATGATAGCTTAGGCTAGCTTAGATGTTCTCCCTGAGAGAAAAAAGAAACTAAGAATTCAGATTTATCAAATGAATGAAAAACAAAAAGTGATATAAATGGATCTTCGCCGATAAAAGTTCTTTGTAACATAAAGTGCTATGGAACAATGAACTTAAATACAAGAAAAAAATGATACGTTATTTTATTTTCCAGAAAAAAAAGTAGCAAGCCATGGCATTTATTGAAAAGAAACCAAGAAATCTATTACAGATCGGTGGTGGGAAGCCTAGCGACAAGCTGGGCACCAACACCTTTTTGAATCGCAATGCTTATTCTATGAAAAAGGGCACCGCCTATCTTATGATTCTTATAAGGAAGTTCCTTAATCTGTTCAAAAAAACAATTGTATCATCCCCTAATTCCCCTAGAGTTGAGAATGCCAGTACGCCAAAACCATATCCATGAGAGGAGCATTTTTCAAGGTATTTATTTCGTTTGCGGGTAATTGCCATGGAGATTGCGTGTCCAGGTGTAAAGCTGCGGGTGCTGGCGGTTGTAAAGGGAGAGACGCCAGTGACGTCAAAGCAAACATCCTTCTGTTTGTGGGTGAAAACCGTTTCTGCTGATTTTGGTAATTTCGGGTGTGTGGATGAGAAACGAATCTAAACCCTAAACAATGCACTCGCACGGGAGTACTTTTGATTCGAGAGATCAATCTGTAAAATCCTGGCCTAAACCAAGAAATGGTTGTTCCAGGCTTGCTTCGGTCACAAAGTGAAGGAGAAGGGTTGGTCTTAGGGAGGGAAGCGAAGAGAGTGTTGAGACCAGAATATTTGATTCTGAAGGTGTGGTTTGTTTTATGACTTGTATCGGAAGTAGAACTGGTTAGCAGAATGGAAAGCTACCAAGTGATTTCTAGATATTGTATTGTTGCCGACCAAAACTTGTTGTTTAGTGAAAATAGGTGAAGCCTATTTATACAAGTCATATTGAAACGTACCCTGGTCTCGTAGGAAGTGGAAACGATTGAGTGGTGGAAGAATAGAGTAACGTGTAACCTTCAGACGTTATGCTTCCATGATGAGGGAAGTGAATTCGTGTAACCGTCAGTCATTACGCTTCCATTATGAAGGAAATGAATTGTTTACACCGTTACTTTTCACCACCACTAATTTTCCTACTTCATGACACTTTCTTGTAACGGGCGCATTGCACGCCGCACGCTGTAAACCGCCAGACCAATACCCTGATGAGTATCCCCCAGTTTGTGACATGTTTGATGTCTCGAGTGTTTTCATGAAAAACGTGTAGCAGGATGCTATGTGTGGCAAGTCAAAGACAAGAGACTTTGCCATAGGAAAATAGCATGTGATGCTATTAGGCTTTCCTTGGTCGGCCGCCTAAAACTTGCCACAAGTCCGTCAGTTTGGTGGCGAACTTGAATGGATGAGATTACATATGGCCACATCTTTGTTGTGTAACAAAGTGGCGCCATTAGCATAGTGGCGCCTGGCGTATCCGTGGCGTAGCGGGTTGCCTTGGACTTGCCGCAAGTCCGTCAGTTCAGTGGTGAACTTGGATGGCTGAGATTGCATCTCATGAGGAAGAGTGGCCATTGATTATGGGCGCATCTTGTTGTATAGCGAAGTGGCGCCATTGGCATAGTAGCGCCTGGTGGAGCCATGGAATAGCGGCATGCTAGTGGCATGCCAGTGGCGTAGCCATGGCGTAGCCGCGGCATAGCGGCATGCCAGTAGCCGTGGCATGGCGGCATGCCAATGGCGTGGTGGCATGCCAATGGCGTGGTGGCATGGCCACGCCTGTGGCATTGTAGCATGGCCAAAGCTAAGATTTGGCTCCGTGGCCAAAATTAGGGCTTGGCGGCGTGGCCAAGGCTAGGATTTGGCGTCGTGGTAAGAATTAGGGCTTGGCGGCGTGGCCAAGGATAGGATTTGGCGTCGTGGTAAGAATTAGGGCTTGGCGGCGTGGCTAAGGCTAGGATTTGGCGCTGTGGTAAGAATTAGGGATTGCCGGCGTGGGCAAATCTAGGATTTGGCCCGCCGTGGTAAGAATTAGGGATTGGCGGTGTGGACAAGGCTAGGATTTGGCGTCGTGGTAAGAATTAGGGCTTGGCGGCGTGGCCAAGGCTAGGATTTGGCGTCGTGGTAATAATTAGGGCTTGGCGGCGTGGCCAAGGCTAGGATTTGGCGCCTTGGTAAGAATTAGGGCTTGGCGGCATGGACAAGGCTACACTACACCAAATTCCCGGATTAGTAACAGAAATTCGTAACGGCTTTCTGGCCGTTACGAAATCTTGTTACAAATGGCCGTTACGAAAATATTTGTAACAGGCAGAGGCCGTTACGAATTTTAGAAAATTTTGTAACAAGTGCCAGCCGTTACTAATTTTTTTATAGGCGTGCCAGCCACACGCTTCTTCACACCTGGGTCGTAACACCTGGAGCCTGTACGTGTGCTATTCACACGCGTTCCATTGTGTTTCCACCCAAACTGAAAAACACTAGAGGATATTTCCTCCCATGCGTGTGCGATTCACATGCGTGATATGGGTGTACCCTAATGAAAGCAGATCGAATTTTCACTCGAGCAAAATTTCCATTATCTCTCTTTATTTCTTCATTCTTCTTCTTCTTCTGTTCCCTGGAGAACAACAACATCAAAAAAAATCGCCTCTGTACTACCACCACCTTCAACAGCAACGTCAAAAACAACCAAATCCATCGATTAGATTTCATACCTTCCTTCATGAAACAAGGTTCAGTAAACTTTGAGTTCTAGATCTAGGGTTTTTAATGGGTTTTCGAAAGTATTGAAGTTAGTAATTTCGAGTGAAATAGTGATACATCAAGTGGTTTTTAAGCGTTTTTGGAGATGATTAGATATTATTGAAGGAAGAACACAAATTTCAGAGATTTTGAATTTCTTTCTCCATCAAAGGAGCTTAAATAAAGATCATGGTGATTCAAAACGATAAGTTCTTTAAACCCAGTTCCATTTTTCATTGCATAGTCGCATATATGTTGTTTAATTTTTGTTTAATTGAAATATTGAATTTAGGATTTCTGTATTTATTTTAGGGTTTTGAGAGCTGGGAACTCCTTTTGAAACATGAAATTTTTTAGGAGGATGAGGAGAATGAGACAGCGTAATTAAGACGAAGAAGATGAGGGGAAAGGGGGGAATTTATGAGATTAAGGGCTTAGGAAAAAAGCAGTTGGAAGATTCAGATACGGGGGTGGAGGGAGGAGAGAAACGAGAAGAATTGTGCTAATGGAAGTACAAGTACAAGAAGAAGAAGAAGAAGAACATGATAAAAGCTACCCGAATATTGCACCGTGGAATATTTAGGAACAAGAAAGCTAAGTGTAAAAGACATCACTATACACCCCATGAAACAAATTAAAAATGTCTTGCAGATAAAACCAAAGTGCTAATGGACAGGGAGCAGAAGGATATTGTGAAATTTTGGACTCATCAAGAACATCGGTACAAAAATCGAACTCTGTCATTTTCACCCGGTAATTTTCCTCTTTACAATCGTGTCTAACAAATTCGACTTGTGTTTTCATAAGGTACTTTTCGCAAACAACATCAAAAGTAGAACCCACAAGAAAACCAAGCGAGAAAATGAGTAGGAAAACTGCTCTTTATGCAAAGTGAAATGGTTAGCACATACATATGTCTCTGTCTTTACAATTTACAGTCACTTTTCATCCCTGCAACTTGAAAGCTATTCGAGGTTTATTATCCCGTCTTGGTTATGACTATTCGTGGTTGAAATATTTCTCATATGTCTCTGTGTAGAACATTACATAACTTGTCAAGAATGGGAAATCCATTTGCTAGTAGACATTGGATAGTGCTACACCAGTTAATAGCTCTTTTTATTTTTTCTCTCCCGTAATTGATTGTGATTCTGGGTATAGTGCTAAATGTATAAATGATTTCTTAGTTGAATATTTCGCCTTTTGTTCTTGATGACAATGTCAAAATGTGGTATAAAGAATATAAGCAATGATGTGGAGCGCTTCCTATCATTGGTGAGATACTAGTTTTATCTTGCCTGTCTCATTTAACGGTTTTAGATGTTTTCTTATGCAATTAAATTGCAGTGTGTGGAGGAGAGAATACATGGATTGATAAGTAATTTAGTGAGGATGTCAAAACAGTATGTACATGTTTATTTTTTCCGGTGATATGTCGTGGGGGCTGTAGATCATCTACTTATCTAAATCTTGGATGAAACTTTGTAGAGAGTTGATGTTGAAAAGCCGAGACATAGAAATATCATTACCTCAGATGTTAGACGCCAAATTCAATTGATGAACCGGAAGGCCAAGGTGGAGTTAGAGAAAAAACAAGCCGAAGAAGCAGAAAAGCTCAGAAAAAGCAACGAAGTGAGTGGCCTGATCTTTTAGTTTGAGTCAGTTTAATGCATTGAAAGTTCAAATAAAGTTGTTTTGGTTTCATGTTGTACATATTTAGCTTTGATAAATCTATTTTTCTTTATAATATAATGCGTGGTCAATATGTCCTTTTACGTTATATCTTTGGTTTCAAATCCATCTTGCTTTCTTTGTTTGTCTTGTAATTACTCACTTATATATCTATAATGAGTGCTAGAAACCATTGATAGCGCCTCTTTTGTACATGTGGCACTTAGGGAAGCTAGCGAGTGATCTTTCCACTGTATCTAGCAGTCTGCTAGGGTTTTCCTTGTAATTCATATTCAGCTATTTGTATTAGATGTATCATTGCCATCTAAATCCTTTTGACAGTTAGTGCTCTTTGCTTCATGCATCTTTGTAAATTAATTAGGAAAACACCTAACATGGTTTCATAATATGTTGATTGCAGGCTGAGGGAATCACCGGGGCTGATGGTAACAAGGACAAGGATGAAGGCCGTTCAAAGTCACTTAAGGTATCAGTTATGATATATGCCTGCAGTGCCCACCTGATCAATTGAGTGATTGTATTCCTTCAGTGAGAAGAACAACTATTAAACTCCATGTTTACATTTGCAGGCGAACAAAGAAGAAGATGACAAAATGCGGACCATGGTAGGCTTACAAAGATGCCTACGACTATGTCTACTACAAGTGCACAGGCCTATTGGAGGCAAGGGCAAGCACAGGTCGATCCCACAGAGAAATGGAATGTGCAAGGCTGATCTAAAGCTTACTCTAACTGATTTCAAGGAAAGTAACACAAATGTTTTAAGTTGTTGGTTGTCGATACGACTGGATGAAGATGTGTTGTGACTCTAAACTAAGTTAGCAAAATAGATTATAACAAGTTGGAGGGCACCAGGGGTAGTGAATCCACCTCTAATCTCATGCTCAGGCAATGTACCTTAAACTATGCTCTTGTACCTTCCCATGAAGGTCTAAAATGGATGTTTGTTAACTGATTTTGCTAACTAACCCCTAGTATGAGATGTCTTCTTACAGTACAGCTCATCACAGGCTCATAAGCTTCCTCAATTACTTACTAACGCTAGCATCATATAACACGGCAAAGAGTAAAGCATAAGGTAGATATGTTTGACATGAAAATCGGGGTTTCATCAACACCCTGGTAAATTAAATTAAAACATAATTAAAGCAATCAAGATACAAATTATACTAAGTTGGTGCTCACAGCAGCCAGGCATAAGTTTTTACACCCACACACATCAACCCTATTTATACATGCAAAATACCAAACCCTAAATCTCTTCAAAACAGAAAATAATTCAATATCCTCTCACCCACGTCGCTCAGTAAGCTCGTCTCCTTTGTCAATTCGTCTCAGCAACTCCCTTGATTGATCTGATGTGAAACCCTAGCTCTAGTTATCTCTAACCTAGCTTCTAGGGTATGGAGAAGCTATGAAAGAGATAACTCGAGAAAGAGTGGTGGAGAAGGTGGCTGCAGGCATGGTTATGTGGTGACAGGAGATGAGAATGGTGGTGATGGTTCTGGTATGGGTGAAGGAAGAAGGAAAGGTATGGGGGAGCTCTGCAAGTTGTCGGAGAAGAAAGAGGAAAGAAAAGAGAAATGGGTGTTTGGTCGATGGGTTAGGTATAGGAGATTTCGTTGTGGAGCGGGAGTAGCGAGGGATGATGCGCCAGCTGTAGCGAGCGTTGGATTAAAATAGCTCAAATCTAACGGCTCATAAAGGACGGGCTCGGATCCGGGTCGTGGGTTTTGGACTGCTCAAGCCCATGTCTTGTAAATGGGTTGCTTCTTGTTGGGTTGCAACTGATGCGCGCGCGGGCTTTGGCTTTTTGCTCCATAGACGCTTGCCTCCAATTTTCTGCTCTTTTGGCTCCTCCATTTCTCCGAACTTTATTTATTATCTAAAAACACAAAATTAACTAGTACAAATATTTATTCTTGAAAACAAGGAAAATACAGAATATAGGATAATATCTCGATTTTCGAGCACAAAAGATGAGTTAAATGCCAATAAATAGATGTAGAAATATGCAATATTTGGCACTCATCAAATACCCCCAAACCCGAATTTTACTTGTCCTCAAGTGAAACAGAAATTAGGAAATCCTAACTATACCACCTGTCATTGGTCTCTCGAATGCATTTAGCGTATGCACTAAGCCTTTAAACCGCTAGGTGTCCCTAGTGGACGAGTTGTAGTCTCGTGAGGGTTTACCAGAGGTGTACCCACAAAACCTTCTCCAACTTCAGAGTGTAAAAGAGTCTCAAGCATCCAAGGATCTATGAGGACATAGAGTTTCTGCATGCTAGTAACAAGAAGTTAGAACTATCAAAGAACGCATTCTCATCCTTAAGTGTTGAGCGAGAAGTAACCATACCATATGAAAGAATTCGGATTCGATTGTGATCATAAGCCTCGACTTCTGCCTCACCATTAGGGTTTTATGATAATTTCACTCACAAAGATCGCTTTTTTTTTAGTCTCTCATGTGTGCAGGTAGGAATAAAGAGAGAAATCCTGCACACGTTGAAGGTAAGAAGGATAACCTTCCGAAATAATTTCTCGGAGACTCCACGAAGTGTGGACAAAAAGAATCTTTTACGATGATCTCTAAGAAAGGAAATCAACCATTAGCAAGGATGGGAGTACTCACTTACCTTTTCACCCGATCGACAATTAATATCACTCTCTCAGCATTCATAGAAACGTCTTCAATCTTCGGTCTTCGGTCTTCAAATGTTGATGATGAACTTCTGAACTTCACAAAAACTTGACAAACATTTTTTTTTTAAACAACATGACATGAAAATAACAATAAAACAATAAAACTTGTCTTGTCTTGATTTCATAAACTTCACTAATTCTCATCTTCTTTTCTTTTCTTTGTTGCACATAAACCTTGGACTATTTCAACTTTTCTTCAAATATTCTGATGATGCTCCGCTTGCTGACGATGATGTGTTTCTATGGGTCTGTTGATTGAGAGAGAGTGATGCTAACTGCAAATCGATATTTAGAAGGAGTTTTCATCTTTAAACGTCACCCTCATGATTGACAAAATTAGCACTCAAGAGATCAAAAATAGTGCTGAAAGTGGTACGAAGTTGGGTAGCTCACCATTCCTACCCAGAATTGACGTACGGTGACACACACTCTAACAGCTTTCTAGAAAGTCACAAAGAGTGAAGGTCGGTACCTCGCTTGATGTAAAATGGGTAGTCTCCACTATGGGTGATCACAATTCTACTACCGAATATCTAAACAGCACCTAATTCGCCCTCCGGTATAGTTAAATCCAACTTTAACGCTCTAATCAACTAAGAAACCCGATTGTGTTCTCCAGTACTTCCAAGTTCTGTTATTTAGGTCGAGACTCTCTATGTAAACATAGCTAGAAGCATGCTAGTGACTCTAAGATCTCTAAAAGTTGGAGGTTTTTATGCAAGTATTTACAAAGAGTTTTTTTTTTTTTTTTTTTTTTTTGTAACAAAGACTAAAAACTCTACATGCAAATGTACCCCCCAAACCTAAATCAAACATTGTCCTCAATGTTTCAACAGATAATAAACAGTCACATACCATGAGAACTATGCTGATAAGAGAAAAGGGAAGAGATTACCGGATGTCGGCGGGAGCAAGGTTAGAGCTTCATTTGTCAAGGCTAGAATCCAACATTCTCAGCGGAGATCATATCGGATTAGCATAATATATGCACAAGAAGACTCAACCGATTCAAGAAAGAAAAATTTAACAAGTCCTACTGGATTATATACACTGAAAATTCACCATATACCAACAATCTAAAGAGTTGAGGATCAACCCAAAAGACGATATGTACAAACATCAACAGCCTTACACAAATATAACATGAGAGTGCAGGAAAGATTGCATACGTGAATAAGTTACCCCCAAACATAAACTTGTCAACAGATGTGTTCTTGAGCACAAAATCTTGCAAATTTAAAGGTACATCATGCACAAGGTCTAACTCAAAATGAGTTTTGCTAAGAACAAACGAGACATACATATTCCAACTGTGGCTCCTTAAAAGTGTTATACTTTGATGCAAAATAGTCCAAGAGGACTTGGGAAGCACAAAGCTCTAGGCCTAAATTAGGCATTTTCAGAAAAGTTGGTTTTGCAATTTTGTTACAAACTACACCTAGGTCTGGTGGAGGAGTTTCAATCTGTGCCTTAGGAGAGAGATTAGGTATATCCAAGTTGTTTTCATGTATAAGATCATTTGCACCATCACACACTTTCCTAAGGTCAGAAGAAGGTAAATAATGTTCACCTGCATAGAACAATTCATCAATCTCCATGTCATAATCATCATTACCCAGAATTTCACTCTCATGCATAAGACAACCAGGAGAAATATCATGCTGTAACCTAGGCATGGAATCAGACACATGCATTGAATCATGTGTCAACAGACAATTCAGTTGTTCCTAGGTCACAATCGGGTGGTATAGCATGCTCATTTTCAGTGAACAATTACCTGAGACTCCAATTCAAAGATCACATGTATGAATATTAGAAGAAGCGTCATTCATAGGGTTCACGGGAGGGAAACTTAATGTCTTTGAACCCAAAGATTTCAAGTACATTTTCAAAGCATAAACAAGTTCTTCTAACATGTCATATTCATCCTCCGAGTAATATGCATACTCATCTCTATTAACAGACATTGAAGTTTTCTGGTCAACTCATTTTCCTCCGGTGAGGTTCATATTCAACATTAGTGGGTTGACTATGGGCATAGTCCCTTTCTACATTTTGTAAATGACTTGAGATTCATTCTCAAGAGTATGTTAAGCTATTCAATGAAGGGGAGTCTTCACTAGTGGGTATGCATATTTCATATGAATGATCATTACATGGTTGTGCACATGGTTCACTAGAGAAGGGATGATCATGCATTTTCTATCCAAGTATATCATTGTTTTGCTCTATGAGCTTATCCATTAGTGACTGCATACAAGGGGTTGGGGGAGTATAACGTTGTTCATCCTCCCATGGTGGTTGATGATACATGTGCTCATAATGATTGGGGTATGGATATTCAAGGTCAGGACCCTGAGAAGGTGCATCATACTCCCTAAAATCACTATGGTATGTGGGGGGGTTCGTAACATGAATCATGCCCGTAAGCAAGTTCTCGATGGATTTGTTTTCATCCCGATTTGCGGACCAAAATCGACATGATCTAGCAACTCAATTTGAACTCAAAAAGAAACAACCATAGCCTAGCACACATCAAGCATGTATAACCAATGATGTCTCAAAGCAGGAAAGCTAAGCCCACATGGGTGCTTAGTGTTGTTGCAAATGTACTGACCCAAGTTATGGAAATGCACAGCCCAAAGGTTATGGAAAGATGCTGACCTAGTTGTTATGCAAAGCCATTATTTGTTGTGGGCTAAGTGGGATTTTGGTTTAAGTGGGCTCAGTTTTGGTTTAAGTGGGCTTCAGGCTATGTGCAGCCCAGCAGTTGCACAACTCAGTCTATGCAAAGCCTAGTGGTTGCACAGCAGCACAAGTAGCACAACTCACCAAAATTGACACACCATGTCACAGAGCTAAGCACAGAGGTGTGCTTTTTGCTGCTATACATCACATGTTATATGAGTGTTGGCAGCTCAGGCACGGATTGGCCAATTTGCACAACACAAGTCTGAGTGCAGCTCAAAGCACAAAGACAAAGTTATGTGAGTGCACAAGAAAAACAGGCAGTGTGTAGAGTCAGAGATTATGCAAAAATAAGCACGGCTAACACAAAACCAAAACACTCATGTGAGCATAGCATATTATTCACAACATCTACTGTTCACCGGGTCAGCAAATGCAATGATTGAACAAAGTACAGCTCAAATGAGAAAACACACAGTTTGCACGGATGCACGACTTGATGTTTGCATAGGTCGATTGACAGTGGTTTCAATAGGCTTATGCACCAAAAGTGTAAGGTAGATGGCTCACAGGTCACACAAGGCACGGGCGAGATAGGTCAACCGGTTCGATTGACGTCAACTATCTCGGTTGATATCAAGTGAACTTAAAAATGCAATGCGGTGGTTATGCAAGGTTCAAGATAAAGACAAGGTCAAGGTTGAGCACTACTAGCAATCGGCCCAAGGCAAACAGACCACGAGGTCGGGGTTATGCTCGGGGTTGTCGGAATCAACAGGGTAGTTGATATCAACCAGCTTGATTGATGTCACATGGCTTCCAGAAAGAGATTTGGATAACTCGGCTGACCAAGTTGCGGCTTAGGCTCATGACTACGGGGGTGAAGCTAAGCACAGAGCAATGTAAGGTAAGGCACATAATAGCAATGCACAGCACAGGCTGGCAGGTGCACAAGAAAAAGTAAAAATTCAGGGTGATGTGCACAGGGCTTTCAGGCTGGGTAAATCATGCAAGGGGTCAGAGCAACTTAGCTCAGCTGATAGCAAGCTTACAAGGTCTCACACAAGGCACAAGGCAGATGAGGTGAGCTGTCTCAATTGGTATCACTAGGGTGTGACTAACTTGGCTATCCAAGCTGCAGCTCAACTCACGACCTTCAGGGCTGGAGCTAAGCACAGTCTCTAATCGAGGCCAAGGAGTTACAACACATGCCTTGTAGAGGTTAAGACTTCACAAAGCATTTAACTCTCAAAAACCATGTTAAAGCACAGGCCTTGGGTTTGCGGCTCTGACTATCCTAGGCTAAACAAAGTTGCACTCAAGCTCAACGGCTACGAAATGGATCCGGTGTTGTTAAAGCAATGAATTTAATGCACAAATTACCCAAGAGCAAAAGGTTTCGGCCAACACAATTTTGCTTCAAACGTCACAGGCCATGCACAAATTTCGAGAGATCCCGGGGTTATTGTTCATGCAAGGGTGATACAGGTGCATATATAATGATGATGCAATGTATTGCACAGATCAGTTTTGACACAAAGCTCAAAGATGTGATGGCAGATGCATACACCCATACAATTCAGCACACAGACATGGCATACTAAGCTAACAGGTGTACTTCAAATGTCAAGGAACCACTCACATTAATATTATAACTAGCAGGGGATGCTCAGGGCACTACAAAGCTCAGCAGATATCACAGGGCAATACAAGATGCTTGTTATGTATTCACGGAGTTCACGGAGATCTTTTGCATTAGTCGGTTGAGATGTATTTGCACACTTCACACTCATTCACAGGGCAATACAATGTTCAAAAATCACAGTAGATATCAAAGTTAAGTTATAGCTCATTCACATGCTAACCTCAAGTCCTGCGCTTTTCCTTGTCTTTCTTGGGTTGGCTCACACCGCACCAGCAGACACCGCTAGCTCACAAAGAAGTCTCGGTTCCTCAAAATGATAAAGGTGAAGAAACAACAGAACACAAGTATCTTGCTTAGTTTAAAAATCTGCACAATGTAGAGAAGATGGAACTGGAATATTGTAGGGTGATAAGATTGGTTATTTGGACTGACTGGGATCAAAAATTACAAGTAACACTAAGCTACAGGTCAATGATGCTATTAATACAAGCTAACTATGATATGCATAAGATGACATGATTGATGGAGATAATGATAAGCTAACTGATGCAATGAATGAGAATGCCCGTGGAGGTGATGATAATGATAAGCTAACTGATGACAGGCTTGAGATGATGCTAGATAACAAAGGTAAGATAAAAACAAAGGTAAGTTAACTACAATGCAGTGACAAGATGCAATACAAGTTGCAAGAAGGTAAAGGATGCAAAAATAGAAAAACTTTAGCTAAGTTACACTAATACAAGGCTAAGAGCAACAATGCAAAGCAAGTATATACAGGGTGAAATGAAAATCAGTGAAGACAAGCCAATAATCGACATAGCACACGCCAAGTCCCCGGCAGCGGCGCCAAAAACTTGGTAGGCTTACAAAGATGCCTACGACTATGTCTACTGCAAGTGCACAGGCCTATTGGAGGCAAGGGCAAGCACAGTCGATCCCACGGAGAAATGGAATGTGCAAGGCTGATCTAAAGCTTACTCTAACTGATTTCAAGGAAAGTAACACAAATGTTTTAAGTTGTTGGTTGTCGATACGACTGGATGAAGATGTGTTGTGACTCTAAACTAAGGTAGCAAAATAGATTATAACAAGTTGGAGGGCACCAGGGTAGTGAATCCACCTCTAATCTCATGCTCAGGCAATGTACCTTAAACTATGCTCTTGTACCTTCCCATGAAGGTCTAAAATGGATGTTTGTTAACTGATTTTGCTAACTAACCCCTAGTATGAGCTGTCTTCTTACAGTACAGCTCATCACAGGCTCATAAGCTTCCTCAATTACTTACTAACGCTAGCATCATATAACACAGCAAGAGTAAAGCATAAGGTAGATATGTTTGACATGAAAATCAGGGGTTTCATCAACACCCTGGTAAATTAAATTAAAACATAATTAAAGCAATCAAGATACAAATTATACTAAGTTGGTGCTCTGGCTAGCCCAGGCATAAGTTTTTACACCCACACACGTCAACCCTATTTATACATGCAAAATACCAAACCCTAAATCTCTTCAAAACAGAAAATAATTCAATATCCTCTCACCCACGTCGCTCAGTAAGCTCGTCTCCTCTGTCAATTCTTCTCAGCAACTCCCTTGATTGATCTGATGTGAAACCCTAGCTCTAGTTATCTCTAACCTAGCTTCTAGGGTATGGAGAAGCTATGAAAGAGATAACTCGAGAAAGAGTGGTGGAGAAGGTGGTCCGAGCATGGTTATGTGGTGACAGGAGATGAGAATGGTGGTGATGGTTCTGTATGGGTGAAGGAAGAAAGGAAAGGTATGGGGGAGCTCTGCAAGTTGTCGGAGAAGAAAGAGGAAAGAAAAGAGAAATGGGTGTTTGGTCGATGGGTTAGGTATAGGAGATTTCGCTGTGGAGCGGGAGTAGCGAGGGATGATGCGCCAGCTGTAGCGAGCGTTGGATTAAAATAGCTCAAATCTAACGACTCATAAAGGACGGGCTCGGATCCGGGTCGTGGGTTTTGGACTGCTCAAGCCCATGTCTTGTAAATGGGTTGCTTCTTGTTGGGTTGCAACTGATGCGCGCGCGGGCTTTGGCTTTTTGCTCCATAGACGCTTGCCTCCAATTTTCTGCTCTTTTGGCTCCTCCATTTCTCCGAACTTTATTTATTATCTAAAAACACAAAATTAATTAGTACAAATATTTATTCTTGAAAACAAGGAAAATACAGAATATAGGATAATATCTGATTTCTGAGCACAAAAGATGAGTTAAATGCCAATAAATAGATGTAGAAATATGCAATATTTGGCACTCATCAGACTACAGCCGCAAATGTTGCTGCCCGAGTTGCTGTTGGATTGGATGATATGTTATCAAAGTGGCAACTTATGGCTGAGCAATCCAGGCAGAAGCGTGAAGGAGGAACTGATGTGGTGTCACTTCTCGATCCGGTAAAGATTCTAGTCGCCGTACTTTATCACATACTGGAAGAGCTCTGAGGGACAACCAATGAGCTGAAATCAGAGGCTCCTCTGCTAATTTTCGATGACTCCTCACTAAATTGAGTTCTGTTAATTTTGGTTTTTCAATTGTCAGGTTTGTAATCGGATTCTCAATTTTAATTTCTTAGTATCAATTTCTCAATTTCTTAATTAAGTTTTGCTGATTTGTTCTATGCTTTTCTATGTTTTGGTGTTGGAGGTGGTGGTGGTGGCATACGAGGCATGGTATTCTACGGTGGAGTTGGGTTTTGAGGAGGTGGTTGGTCTTTTGGTGGTGGAGGTTCCAGAGTAGCGGTTGTTGCATCATGAGATGCGGGGGGTTGGAACTAAATAATTCATGTAAGTTGTGGCTCGGTGCTGATGTCGTAAGTTGCTGCTCCACCTCTCTTACTACTACCTGGCAGCGTGATAACCTCATAATTTCTCCCCTCTAGTTTTGTTGTGCATACTTCCGACATCTAAATAGATATTTTTTTGTGTTTGCGAGTTAATTGAATTGATGCTCTGTTGCAAGTTTGGAGCGAGAAATGTTGGAGAACAAGGAAGTCATTAGGTTGGAGAGCAGATGCAAGTTTTGTAAGTTTCTATGTGTTTCTAAGTTAGATGAGTTTGTGAACATAAGAATTTATATGAACCGATACTTAGTATCCCCCTAGTATTTCATACTTAACAAAATTTTTGATACTTAGAAGAATTTAAGTTCTTTTTGTATTAAGCTATTTGAATGTGATAAGAATTGATTGAATGTGAGATGAATTTGATTGAAGAAAATATTATTGATTGTGGAGGATGAAATGAAAGGTGTATGCGGGTAGTTTTTTGGAATTCCGGCTTATTTTTCGGCAGAAAATGAACTGTCGGTCATCCTTGACCAGGTCAAGGTTGACCGGCAGTAATTTTTTTGCTATTATAAAAAAGTTCGTAACGGCCCTGAGCTGTTACAACATCCCTGTTGCAAAAAAAAATCGTAACGGCCCTGAGCTGTTACCACGTGGCAAATTCGTAACGGCTCAAGCATTACGAGGGTAGATTACTAAAAAAAAATTCAGTAACGGCCACAAAGCCGTTACAAAAAAAATGTAACACCCACTTTTGCAACAGGCGAGGGCCGTTACAACCCGTTTTTGTAACGACCTGGTTTTGTTTCTAATCCCATAATTTGGTGTAGTGCTAGGATTTGGCGTCGTGGTAAGAATTAGGGCTTGGCGGCGTGGCCAAGGCTAGGTTTTGGCGCCGTGGTAAGAATTAGGGCTTGGCGGCGTGGCCAAGTCTAGGTTTTGGCGCCGTGGTAAGAATTAGGGCTTGGCGGCGTGGCCAAGGCTAGGATTTGGCGCCGTGGTAAGAATTAGGGCTTGGCGGCGTGGCCAAGGCTAGGTTTTGGCGTCGTGGTAAGAATTAGGGCTTGGCGACGTGGCCAAGGCTAAAGTGGCATGCTACCGCGGCATAGTGGCATGTTGGCATGCCGATCAATATGTTGTTGTGGTAAGGCACGTGATAGGTGTTGTAAAACACCTATATTTATATCTATTGTTTATGCTTTCTTTGCGAGTTTCTTGTAAATTATGTATCTTATGTTTGCTTTTGAGTTTATTAGGTGCAATGGAGTCATCGGAGCAAAAAGGAAGTGGAACTAGCTCAAATCCAGGATTTATTCTCATCATCTTGAAGACAACGAAAAGACGAAGCCTGCGGCGAAAGAATGAAATCATTCTGACATCGTATGAAGAAGCTGTGAGCGTTTGAAGCGTATCAGAGTTGTGGAATTTGTTAACTGAGTTGAACTGTCAGTTTCGCAGAACTGACAATGGAAAAGATTGCTATGGTGGCCCTTATCCATTTTGGGCGCCTAAGTCTAGCTGCCACTCCTACAAGACCCTAAAAATTGAGAGTAAGCATCTCTCAATCATTTCTTCTATCTGAAACCGAGAGAAGCCATGGAGGCTGCCTCTGAACTCGAATCCAAGAGGAAAGAGGGAAGAATTGATGCTCAAACTCGAGGGAAATTGCGTTTGCTGTTGGGGGAGTAAAATTTAGATGGGTTTGCTGAGTTAATTGGATTCTAGGGTGGTTAGATGCATGTTAGGACATGGTAGAATTTAGGGGCTCGATCTGGGTTGAATTTGATGTTGATAACTATTCAGATGAAGACGATAGTGCTGTTGTGTGACAGTTGGAGATTGAGAAGAAGAAATTGATGTGGCTGCCATGAATGAATGGAATTGAGACCGAGAAAGAATTGGTTTTTGGTCAGGATCTTGTTGAGAAGAATTGGCAGTTAGGGTTTTGATGTTGGCAGTGATAAGAAGACAAAGGAAATGAGATTGGGTTTGCTTCAGAATCTGAAATTGAAGAGAAGCAATGATGCTAAGATGAAATGGCTAGAAGATGATTGCTGCAATGGGTTTCAGGGGCTTGAGTTGTAGAGAAACAGGAGTTGTGTGTTGTTGGCTTCAGGGAGAGATTGGAGTAGATGGAAATGTTTGAACCCTAGAAGAAAGAAATCTATAAGATGTTGTCAAGTGTTGTTGCTTTGTAATGAAGTGAACTGCAGATGAGGTTTACAGGTTATGTTGTTGCTTGTGATGTTCAGTGAACTGGAAATGAAGTTGGTGGATTAACTGGCATTGGTAGTGGAATTGATATTGATAAGTTAGATGAATGCAAGAAGGGTTGCAGGTCATGTTGGTTTCTAGAGTTGCAGTTGAGCTCAATTGGTTTGCTGCTGAGTTGAGTTTATAAGAAGGATGTTGTGGTGGAGGATAATGAGGACTCAGAGAAGATGTTTCTGCCATCAGTTTGTAGTAATGGAAGGTGCGGGGAATGAACTGAGATGAAGGAACTGAAATTGCAGCAAAGTTACAGAATGGATCATGGGTTATGGTGATTAGTTGCTTTGCAATGGAACCGAGTCAAGGAAATGGTGCGCAGATTTTGTGTTGCAGCTGTGCAAGGAGAATGGCTACAGGCAGATTAGTTGTTGGTTGAAGTGCAGCTTAAATGAAAGAATGAAGATTTAGAATGGAGTTGGCCTGAGCTGTGAAGTGTGTAACTGCAGCTGAATTGAAGGTTGCTGCCAAGGGTATGATGGAAGGAGTTGGTGATTGCAAACTAATAAAGATTCTGGTGGTGTCTGCAGATGAAAAAGAACCAAGGAGTGTGAAGTGCAGTGATTTCAAGTTGACAAGATCTTTGTATTGTTGTTGCTTTGAATGAGTTGTAGAAGGTTCAAATGGTACATGAATTGATATAGATGTATGCTAGGAGTTGAAACTGTGCAGGGAAGAAGAAAATGGCCTGCATTTGGCCAGGAGATTGTTCTAAAAACAAAGGAAACTCTGGTGGATTTTCTACTAAGGAGAGTCAACTCGGTGATCCGATCCGACTCACTTGGCCCGATTTGACTCAGATGGACTTGGACCCATGCTGTGGCTGCTAATGGGCTGTGAAGATAGTCAGGCCTTGGTCGAGATTCAGAAGTCTGGTGCCGATTCACACACCTACAGGAGATATATAAGCCTGTGCATGTCTCTCCCTAAAAAAAATCTTATCTTCTCTTCTACTTTTGTTCTAGGGTTTAGAAACATGAAACTTATCTTCCTTCTTGTTATGAACTCCTATGCTATGAGTATTTAATTTTATCATTGGTTATGGATTAGTTGGATTTCACATAACATGAATCCTTGTTTGATATATTAGTTTTGTCTCAGTATTATCGTTTATGATTCACCATTAATTTTGTTACATGATTTGAATGCTTGTTTAGTCGAGTCGCGAATCGATTGAGTTTGCTTTCATCTTTATTGCTAGATTAGAGTTTATTATACGCAAAAGTGATAAATTTCTGATTGCAAGTAGCATAATTGTGAGTATTGCTTGTAGTGATACATCCTAGTAGGCACAAGTGAATTGTAACCTTTGTTAAATCGGATTAGTGCTTTACACGTTCGATTGCTTTGATTGGCCTGATTTCATAGAACTTAATGCATCTAGGGAATACACTTGATTAGTGCTTTTACACGTTAGGTTGTTCTCTTAGATAGAATTCATATTCGCATATTTTAATGTGTTTATTGATGACAGAGGAGATTTGCGGGATATACTTGCGATCAAGGTATCCTAGGGCCTTTGATAATGAGAGATTAAATATCAATTCTAGTTATTAATACAAGAACATGTTAGTGAATGAAAACGATATCCTTAACCAATATCTTTATATCTTGATTTGCGTGTTTGCTTTACTTTATTTGTTTTTAGTATAACTTAGTTTATAAAAATCAGAAAACCCCTTGTTACCTTTGTTTATATAAGAAATCGAAACAAATGACAACCTAGACCTCTCTGTGGGAACGATCCTTTCTTACCCTTGCTATATTATATATTTTGAGTAGTGAGAAAGTATAATTTATTTTTGACGCATACGACAGCGATCAACGCGTTTGGCTTGCCAGTTAGTATGGTGGCGCGACAGGGTGCGTTTGGCCTTTAATGTATGGTGGCAAGTTTGGAGCGACTTGATTGGCCGAGGAAAGGGGTCGACCAAACATAAGGCGTGACTACACTTCTGGTGAGAGTGTGGCGGCTTTAGAGAGACCTTATTGGTCGATGGGAAGTGGGGCCGGCGAGTATGGGCCCAGCCACAACTTATGTGCGCGTGGCTAATTTGAGGCGACACGATTGGTCGAGAGAAATAGGGCCGATTTAGGAAGGGGCGTGGCCAATGGAAAGTGGCGCCAGTTGGCCTAAGGCATGGCCACGCCTCCCTTTGCTGATGCGGCTCCCTGTTTTCTGATTCTGAGCAAGGCTTTGCACCTACTAATCCATGGCGGATTAATTACCTAGTTTGCCTAGGTTTAATTTCGACAAGCAAGGTCTGAATACTGCGCGAGGCGTAAAAACCCTAACTTCTGCAAGTTAGTCAGGTCAATGATTGAATTCTATGTGTTGACATAGAGTTTTTTTAAGTTCATTGCCAGAGAGCAGCATGTTTTTTCTGATTGAATACCTTATGCAAAGACCTTATTCTTGATACTTGGAAATTCGTGCTACTCTGCTGTGAGTGAACACAAATCGTCATGTCATATCAAGATTGAGGTTTCAGCCGGAGAACATAGCATAGAAGGCATTCAAAGAAACTTATATTAAGTGAATATAGGCGAGGCGCCGAAATTTACAGAACATCTGGGATGGTTGCTACATTCGCCAGTCTGGATAAATTTCATGTAAGTATATTGAACGGCTCAATAAATATGTCGGTGGAGAGATTAGCATTCACGGCACCATTTCCTTACAGAGTGACGTCACATTAGATGCAAGGTTTTACGATTTCAACCCTGAGCTAAAAACCACCATCAACATTAAGTCCCCTGCTTAGCACGTAACAGCGGCGTTGTTGCGGGGTAAGCATGAGATGGTGACAGACAAGAGTAAAATCTAAAGGACAAGACGTGAAGAGATTGCCGAGGAAATTCAACTAACCTTTAGCGGAAGGCATGAGGAATTTGTGATCCTTGTATTGGTGGTTTTGCATAAATTCGTCTTGGCCATGGGGTATTGGCATCAGCGCTGCAGCTTTGGCTATTGATTGGCAGAGATGGCACTGCAATTTGGTCCGTGAATCGGTGAATGGAGCTAGCTGGCTAGGTCACGGAATGTATGGAGATGGCGCTATTTTGAATGGCCAGGATGGCACCTCCTTGGCTGGTGGAGATGGCGCTGCTTTGGCTGGCTACGGAAGGTAGATGGCGCGGCTAGATTGGAGTGGCGCTGCTAGCTTGGAACGGTGGATGGCGCTGCTTTGGTGATGTCCACGGAATGGTGGAAACAATACTTTGAACTTTGGCTACCAAACAGTGAGGATGGAGCCGGCGTTTTTCGCAGAATGGGCGGAGATAGTGCGGCTTTAATCACGGAGTGCTGGAGTCATGGCGTTACTTGCTAGGCTGTGGAGCGGGCGGCGATTGCGCTGCTTTGAGCGGTGAAGAAGGCACTCCTTTGGCTAAGTCACGGAATGGAGTGCATGACCCAAAAGAAGAAACATTTTTCTACTCAAACTTCAAAATACAATGTATATAAAAGGCGTTGTCCACCCTTTTATTTTTCGCATCATTGGTTTTACCTCTGTAGCGGCAAGCCTCTTTCCATCAACAGTCCAGGTGAGCCAATTATTCTTTCTTTCGTATGGATTATCATAGAATTGCACCTATCTTCTTCACAGGTATCGTCTCGTGTCTTTTCTCGTAGTTCTCCATTTTGTGTTCTTCATCATGTAGATTGCCGATGCAGACATAATGTAAAAAAAAAAAAATTGTAGTGCACAATGGGATCTTCCGGTGATGGTCATACCTCTGACTCTTCGGAGAAATTTTTTGAAGTCGACGAACCCAAGTTTTATTCACATGAGGAGATATTAAACCAAATCAACCCTTTGTTCCATGCAGCCGGCCGGATTATACAAGGCATGTCTCTCACCCATCTACGCATCGCGCGGGTGCGCTCCCAGGCTTTCATGGCTTTGATTGACATGGAGGAGAAATGGAGACGTGATGAAGCATCCCAGCAAGTCGGGAAATATCAACGTGATGAAGCTTCTCCACAACCAAGTGCCAGGGCTGAACGATTTGCCTCTCGATTGAAACGGTGAAGGATCGAGTCCAAGAAACTTCTAGACGAGAGCCAGTTTAATTACCCTATCCATAATGGTATCGTAATCCTCGATTCCGAGGTGGACAAACTAGAGCATTCCCAAGAGGTTGTGGTTTGCGAGACTGAAGCAGCTACCGAAGTGGGTGTCGAAACTGTTGTTGAGAAAATCGAAGCGACCACTGAGGATGTTGTCGAGGCAGATGGTGAGGCGGTAGAAGAACATGTTGGAGTCATTGGATAAGCTGTGGGGATGTATGTTGAACCTTTCATAAAGCGGATTCGGATGGGATGTTGAAGTCGCTTCTTTGAAACGCTACAGATGGAATGTTGAAGTCTTCTTAAACGTAATCTGGATGGAATGTTCAAGCTGAAACGATTTCTGGATGGAATGTTGAAGCTGAAATGGTTTCTGGATGGGATGCTGAATCTGCTGTTAAGATATCTTCTGGATGGAATGTTTGCTGTCGGAAAAGGTGTTGGGCAAGTGCTTGAAAAAGCTCTGATGGAGGCATCATTGACCAAGGTGTTCGTCATTGACAACTGTTTTTCCCATTTTGCGATTTCCTTCCGTAGAGAAAAACAATCTTTTCGCAGCTCGTAGATTTTTTTGTTACTTCAGTTTGTTTGTTTTTTTGTGAGACCGAAGCCATGTCTCACCGAGTATCATTCCTTCGTTTATGTTGCTTTCATATCTTTGATTGAATGAATAAAACTTTCTGGAAGAGACCTAGCAAAACCCCTTTTGCTAAGAACCATTTCTTTTTATTGAATTTTCCCTTGCAAATTATCGAGGGCTTTCGTGGTATGCCGCCTGAGTGCGTAGAAGTGCGAGCTGCCACAAGCTGGATAACACGTCATGAGAGAAATAGAGAAATTAGTTAAGTAAAAGTCGTGGCTAGAGATTCTTGAGGGAAAGTGTCTGCGCTATTGCTTGATGATCTTCTTTCTTGCATTATTCTTTTCTTCAGTATTTAATGAATAAGACATTTTGTGGGGGTTTGATTTCTCTGGTTTTCAATCGACGGGTAATGACTCTATGAGGGTTTGGGTTTACTTGGTATTTTTCCTTTAAGATGGTCCAGATTTTTTTTTTAAGGGAAGATGTTCTTTAATTAAAATTGAAAACTCTACTCATGAATGCAAGCAGTGCAATCACTTTAGAGAAGTTACAAATATTGCATGAAAGGGGAAATTGCTGAAGGAAATATTGAAATGAGAACGCTGGAGGGGAAAGTAGCACAGCGTTTTAGGTATTGAAGGGCTTGAGCCATCGCGAATGAATCGTCATACCTTCCAACTTGTCGACATTGATGAGTTTGCAGTAACCACCTAAGATAACATCTGCCACCAGATACGACTCGTCTTCCTTTTCATTAGGCGAATCAGGTTGAGCGGCTACGAGGTCGTCTTGACTACCATATCTCCAATTTGAAATGGGTTTGGGCGTTGTGCAACCACTTGATTTTTGAGCTTGTCATTTTTGACTGCGGCAGCTTCCAAATTTTTGACAAAGCACTTGAAAGGCCCAGCGTTCCATTCACATCTCTTAATGATGCCTGTGTTGGTGATTGGACCGAGTCCCCATGCTTGGCCGAGAGGAGAAGTGGATTGGGTGCGAAAGGTTTGTTTAACCAGACTTACTTGCGTTTGGAATCTGCGGATGAACGCCAATGGGATTTCTCCAGATAATTGAGTTACATCGGTAATTTGTTGATACGGCAACATGTAATCTTCAAAGTTGGACGGTTTGTTGGAAATTCTTTCGGGTATCGACACCGGCAAAGGGGATACTCCTAATTTCGCTTTGTTGCCGTGTACCCATGGGCGCCCCAGAATCATGTCGTAATTTGAGAGTTCTTTGAGAATGTGGAATTTGCCATGTGTTAGGGCGTCTCCCACCTTAATTTTAAGGTTGATGTAGCCATATGCGTCTATTGCTTCTCCTTCCAAATTTTCGACCATGATTGGGGAACGTGTAGCCTCCTGCTTCGAAATTCCCGCATCTCTCAGAGTTTTGATGGTAACGATGTTGAAGTCAAAGGCCGCCTCAATCAATGTGTTTTCGAGCTCGACGTCCTTCAGATGAACCGTGGTCAGCAGTCCCCAGTTGTATTTTCCAGCACCGTCTCCCAAGAGAGTTTGGGGTTCTGGCGTAGTTTCTTCAGTAGGAAAAGTCGCTTGCCCGACACAACTCGATTGATGGCTGTAAATATATCTTGACGATGCGCCTTGGAGAAATAGAGAATCTCGCATACATGCTCCATGATGGATTGCACGGTTTTGTGAACAGAGTCCCCAGAGAGCATGCAACTCCTGACTGGAAGAGGATCTCGGTGAACTCCCTCATTGCCCAGCTGAAGTTCCCCTGCCTCCACCTTTTCTTTGAAAATACGCTTTAACTTATTGCAGTCACTGGTCAGGTGATGGACAAATCGGTGGTGGCGGCAATACTTAGGATTTTCCATTTCTTCTTCAGTTGGTGGGCGCCTAGTAGGGGGCAATATGATGGCGTCATCTTGGATCCATGCCTCCAAGAGTTCAATTACTTCCTCGATTGGGAACGGGAAATCTAAGGCCCTTTCTCCGGCTCCTCGATATTGCGCAGGAGCCTTAGCTGCGTTCTTCCGCGGTGGAGCCGCCTGATGTGCTGGTGTTGCACGCTTGGATTGTTGTTCTATCGCTGGAGCCTTCCTTTTTCCTCTTTCACTTACCACGCTCACAGAGGGGACGGTGTTATATTGCTTGTTGATGAGGCGTCTGTTTCCTCGAGTTTCACGTGCGTCTTCAACCTTGGCTGGCTGGTTCTTTCCAACAATGCTGGTGCTGTTGTGTCCAACCGTTTAGCAGCCTCATGAAGCTCAGAGAACGTCTGGAATCGTAGATTCTCCAGTAAGGCACGATAGATGAGAACCATACAATTGATGCAAGAATCCACTAATTGATGTTCGGTCACATTTGGGTCGTGACAGTCCAGCGCTTGAATCCTGAATCTTTTGACATAATCATTTGGATGTTCATTGTTTCGTTGAAACATCCTCCCTAAATCTGAGAAGGTAATTTGCTCAGACACAAAGAAGTAATTCTTGTAGAAAGCGGTAACCATGTCACCCCAGTTGGTTATGTTGTTTGGTGCAATGTTGTTGTACCAGGTGTATGCTCTTCCGGTAAGTGACTTTGAAAACTCCCTCAAACGGAGAACATGGTTGTATTGGTGCTCGCCCAAGGATTCCAAAAATCGAGAGACATGTTTACGCGCATTACCGGTGCCATCATATAAGGAGAATTGAGGAGAAGAGTATCCTCTCGGGAGAGGAATTCTTTGTACTTCAGGAGGATACGGGGTTGATGTTGATGCATGTCTGCGAGAATCACTTTTGTCTCGGTTTCGAAGAAGTCGTTCCAAATCCTCTCGTGTGACAAAATTGGATGGCTGATTCCTCTCCGTTGGAGCCCCCGAATGAGTCTCTTCATCTACAAAGGTGTGCCTTGCTGAGGCATCAGCGCCAGGAGCATTGAAGGTGTTCCTCGTTGGCTCTGGTTGGCGCGGTTCCTGTGGTAGCCGCTCCGTTAGTGCCTTGAGGAAAAGAAGCACCTCTTTCTGAGTCAAAGCCATGTCCGTCTGAGCCCTAGCATGAACTTCCTGTCTTTCCATCAAATCATCAATGGTAATATGGGATCGGCTCACACTCTGGCTCCCCCAGTCTCTCATACTGATGGAGTAGCAACGGCTCTGGTTAAGGTTGAAGATATAACGTTTGAAGAAATGTTGGGGGGGGCAGCAGCGGCCCTGGATCTGGTGACTGGAGGTGTGATACCTGAAGGAACGTTTTCCGTCGTAGCGGCTCTGGCTCTGGTAACCGAAGGTGTAATGCCTGAAGGAACATTCTCCGTGCTGCTGGCGTTGATAGGTGGCATATTAACGCTACCGGAAGGAATGCTGGTACCCAGAATAATTTCAGCGCTAGTGTTTTTAGGGTTTGTTGCTGACACGGACCTGAGCTCCACCATCTTGAAATTGGGATTGAAAAAAAAATGAAATTGAAATTTGGAAATTGGTATTGCAACCGAGAGATTAATCTCCCACTGTGGTCGCCAATTATTTATGGGTGAAAACATTTCTGCTGATTTTGGTAATTTCGGGTGTGTGGATGAGAAACGAATCTAAACCCTAAACAATGTAATCGCACGGATTACTTTTGATTCGAGAGATCAACTGTATAATCCTGGCCTAAACCAAGAAATGTTCGTCCGTGCTTACTTCGGTCACAAAGTGAAGGAGAAGGGTTGGTCTTAGGGAGGGAAGCGAAGAGAGTGTTGAGACCAGAATAGTTGATTCTGAAGGTATGGTTTGTTTTATGACTTGTATCGGAAGTAGAACTGGTTAGCAGAATGGAAAGCTACCATGTGATTTCTAGATATTGTATTGTTGCCGACCAAAACTTGTTGTTTGGTGAAAATAGGTGAAGCCTATTTATACAAGTCATATTGAAACGTACCCTGGTCTCGTAGGAAGTGGAAACGATTGAGTGGTGGAAGAATAGAGTAACGTGTAACCGTCAGACGTTATGCTTCCATGATGAGGGAAGTGAATTCGTGTAACCGTCAGTCATTACAAATCCATGATGAAGGAAATTAATTGTTTACACCGTTACTTTTCACCACCACTAATTGTCCTACTTCATGACACTTTCTTGTAACGGGCGCATTGCACGCCGCACGATGTAAACCTCCAGACCAATACCCTGATGAGTATCCCATAGTTTGTGACATGTCTGATGTCTCGAGTGTTTTCGTGGAAAACGTGTAGCAGGTTGCTATGTGTGGCAAGTCAAAGTCAAGAGACTTTGCTATGGGAAAATAGCATGTGATGCTATTAGGCTTGCCTTGGTAGGCCGCCTAAAACTTGCCACAAGTATGTCAGTTTGGTGGCGAACTTGAATGGATGAGATAACATCTCGTGAGGAAGGGTAGCCGTTGATTATGGCCACATCTTTGTTGTGTAACAAAGTGGCGCCATTATCATAATGGCGCCTGGCGTAGCCGCGACGTAGCGGGTTGCCAGGGACTTGCCGCAAATCCGTCAGTTCAGTGGCGAACTTGGATGGCTGAGATTGCATCGCATGAGGAAGAGTGGCCATTGATTATGGCCGCATCTTGTTGTATAGCGAAGTGGCTCCATTGGCATAGTAGCGCCTGGAGGAGCCATGGCATAGCGGCATGCTAATGGCGTAGCCACAGCATAGCGGCATGCCATTAGCCGTCGCATGGAGGCATGCTAGTGGCGTTGTGGCATGGCCACGCCTGTGGCATTATAGCATGGCCAAAGCTAAGGTTTGGCTCCGTGGCCAAAATTAGGGCTTGGCGCCGTGGTAAGAATTAGGGCTTGACGGCGTGGCCAAGGCTAGGATTTGGCGCCGTGGTAAGAATTAGGGCTTGGCGGCGTGGCCAAGGCTAGGATTTGGCCTGCCGTGGTAAGAATTAGGGCTTGGCGGCATGGCCAAGGCTAGGATTTGGCGCCGTGGTATGAATTAGGGCTTGGCGGCATGGCCAAGGCTAGGATTTGGCGCCGTGGTAAGAATTAGGGCTTGGCGGCGTGACCAAGGCTAGGTTTTGGCATCGTGGTAAGAATTAGGGCTTGGGGGCGTGGCCAAGTCTAGGATTTGGCGTCGTGGTAAGAATTAGGGCTTGGCGGCGTGGCCAAGGCTAGGATTTGGCGTCGTGGTAAGAATTAGGGCTTGGCGGTGTGGCCAAGGCTAGGTTTTGGCGCCGTGGTAAGAATTAGGGCTTGGCTACGTGGCCAAGGCTAAAGTGGCATGCTACCGCGGCAGAGTGGCATGTTGGCATGCCGATCAATATGTTGTTGTGGTAAGGTGTGTTTGGCTCGCCAGTTAGTATGGTAGCGCAACAGGATGCATTTGGCCTTTAATGTATGGTGGCAAGTTTGGAGCGACTTGATTGGCCGAGGAAAGGGGCCGGCCAAACATAAGGCACGACTACACTTCTGGTGGGAGTGTGGCGGCTTTAGAGTGACCTGATTGGTCGATGGTAAGTGGGGCCGGCGAGTATGGGCCCAGCCACAACTTATGTGCGCGTGGCTAATTTGAGGCGACACGATTGGTCGAGAGAAATAAGGCCGGTTTAGGAAGGGACGTGGCCAATGGCAAGTGGCGCCAGTTGTCCTAAGGCATGGCCACACCTCCCTTTGCTGCTGCGGCTCCCTGTTTTCTGATTCTGAGCAAGGCTTTGCACCTGCTAATCCATGGCGGATTAATTACCTAGTTTGCTTAGGTTTAATTTCGACAAGCAAGGTCTGAATACTGCGCGAGGCGCAAAAACCCTAACTTCTGCAAGTTAGTCAGGTCAATTGATTGAATTCTATGTGTTGACATAGAGTTCTTTTAAGTTCATTACCAGAGAGCAGCATGTTTTTTCTGATTGAATACCTTATGCAAAGACCTTATCCTTGATACTTGGAAATTCGTGCTACTCTGCTGCGAGTGAACACAAATCGTCATGCCATATTAACATTAAGGGTTCAGCCATAGAACATAGCATAGAAGGCATTCAAAGGAACTTATATTAAGTGAATATAGGCGAGGCGCCGAAATTTACAGAACATCTGGGGATGGTTGCTACATTCGCCGCCTAGATAAATTTCATGTAAGTATATTGAACGACTCAATAAATATGCCGGTGGAGAGGTTAGCACTCACGGCACCGTTTCCTTACAAAGTGACGTCACATCATATGCAAGGTTTTACGATTTCAACCCTGAGCTAAAAACCACCATCAACTCCTTCCCATTTTCCCAGTTGAGTATAAGAATGTCCTTTAGTTTAAGATCCTTAGCCGAGTTAGATCGAAGGCCGAGGGGGGCTTCTTTTTTGGAAGGTACACCGGCTTGATAACATATATCTGAAAAAACTTCTCTCACGCCATCGTGCCGGTATTTAAGCCCCACATCCTTTACGGCATGGTCTCCAAAGATATCCATTGGTTTGTCGCAGCATGAGCATAGGTTGTTATCTTCGAAGAGAGGTATGCCAAGGCGGTATTGGAGTACCGCACGAAATTGTCTAGGCCCAATGGATTAACCAAGCCCCTGAATAGGAACTTCCTTGAGGAAGTCCAAAGCATGAGGAATCCGGTTGTTGTGCCATAGGAATAAGTCGCACTCTGTTAAGGCAAAGGTTGCTGGTAAAGTTTCCGTGACAACACCAAAGTAGTTTGCTGCCAGTTTGCGCATAAACTGGGGGGCAGCGTCGTTGATGTTGAAGTCGGAAGGAGAGAGTCCAATAGCTTGTGTGTATGTTAGCAAAGAGTGTTCATAATTAGCACAAGCATCCAGGGCATCAGTACAGGCTAAGATAGAACTTTGAAGATGCCACATCTGAGTACATGAGGAGAGGTAGCAATATAAGCCAGTGTCAGCCATTGTGAGAATTCCGAGACCACCGAGTTTCATGGGCAAAGTAGCAATACGTTGCTGCACAGGGCCGAATCCAGAACCATCGCCAATAATTATCCTATGTAAGTACTGCTTGAGATGCATGTCGAAGTTCGAGGCTGCAGGTTGAAGAGCTTGTGTACAATTAGTCCTTAAGGTGAAGTATAGCTTTGAGACTCCACCACAATTTCGTAACAAAAGTAGTTCGACCTATGGGTCTTATAGTTTTTGAATCTTGTTCATCAATTGTAATGTTTTATCGACCCTGCACTGAACCATATCTCGGCAAAATTGCATGTCAAGGCTGACAGGCCCTCCTAGCAATTTTACTCCCAAAGTTTTTCCAGATTTTTTTTTTTTTTTTTTTTTTTTTTTTTTGAAAATAATAGTAAGAGATTCAACCTTCTCGATAGCTAAACATATTGTTTCCATCGGGTCTATGTTAACAAAATTTAATAGATTTTTCTATAACAAAAAAATACGTCGCCATGCTTGACTATCGATTTTGGAACAATGTCAAGACCGTTTTACCTAAATGGGTTATCGAGGAATATCCGATTATCCAAAACGTAATCAAACTAGTTGATTCAAATCTGATTTCAGGCCTTACAATTTGACTCATTAGCAATTTTAATACTTAATAAATATAACAGTTCAGAAATAATAAGATTTTGGATTCGAAATTTTGACTCATTAGCAATTTTAGATATAACATTTTGGAAATGATAAGACTCTGGATTCTAAATTTGTTATATTCAGATGATACGGGTACACGATATATTTATTTATTTTTAATATGTACCCAACATGACTAGTTTGTATTTTGGCATTTTCTCGTTTTTTTATTTTTCTAAAATTTAAATATTCTACTAAAGCATTTATAAATGATTATAATATTTTATATAAAATAATTAAATTAAAAATAAAACGAGGAAGATAATAGGTATTTTATGAAGAATTTAACTGTTTTATGCAGATGCAACCCACGAATGCTCGGGAAGGGTATCTATATTTTATTACGGGTTCAAGCTTAACTAACTTAGGTACATGGCTGAATCTTACTCTAAGAATGGCCAATGTAGACATAAAAATATGCCCCTTTACACATTTGATAATGTTTGTATACTTTGACTATGCGTGGACAATATTAAATATCTAGTTATTTTTTTTCCAGACCATTACTTGTTATACTGGTAATAACATCAGTGTCAATTATCAATCTTATTTTTAAGACATGGAGAAATCTACGTGTGCAGTTGAAAAGGAGCATAACACATTATATGGGGCGCAATTGAAATTAAGAAAAACAATAAAATAGAAGTTGTTATAGTAGGTTATAAGCTCATTGTTGGAACATTCGTGAGCAGTGTTCATTTGACAAGACGTCAACACTCAAAAACCTGATTGCAAGTCAAAAATACGTCGTATGTATGGTGCTAGAAACTATATAATAAAGATGTATCAGTGGTTTGTAAGGAAATTTTGGTATGATGAAGATTTTGATTCGGAGTATTCACCATCAATGCATATATCACATACTCTTAAAGTCAAATCCATTCTTGTTTTAGCTATTATTCTTGCAAATTAATGTGTATTACTTGTTTTCTATTTTAAGTCTTATATTATATTAGGTGAATCACCAAAAATAAGTGAAAAAATCTACAAAAAGAGCTTAAAAGTGAAGTACTCCAAGTATTCAAGTGTCTAAACCCAAGAAAAGTATAAGAAATAGATTAAGAACATCAAAAACATAAGAATGACCATCAAGTAAGGAATTGAACATTCAAATCCATAATACTTCCACATTATCTTTTCGAGAATGAAAGAACGAAGACAACGCTAAAACAATGAGGTTATTCCGAGGTTGGACGAATAAGTTATGGACAAAACAGACGAAGAAAGAAACGGTGATCTACAACACTGGAATCAGCACGGTTGGAACAATGCACACCGTGACACTATTTAGGTCAGAGAACTTGGGTTTTTTAATTCCGTGAAGTCTGCATGGTTCACTAAGAATCGATCATACTAACTGTAGAAATTTTTAGGGCAGAGACTGGTAGTTACTTCGGTCCAAAAGTCGACACGGTTCATTGGTCATCAACCATGCCGATTGTGGAAAACCTATGGGGGTATTGTTGGCATCTAAGTTGAGGAAATTTGGTTCTAATGGGATTATAAAGAAATAGAGGATATTTGAGGGCCAAGCATTATTAAAAAAAATATATATTTAAGCAAGCTCAAATAAGACAACAATTATCTACCTCTCGTATTACATTTGCATCTTAAACCTAGGATTTACACCTTTAAAGGGAATCGTTCTTCTTCTTCTTGTTGTTATTATTATTCTTTGTAATATATGAGCGGCTAGTTATCTTGTTGATTAAGGATGAATTCAATGTTCTAAGTGTGAAGCTTTAATAGTTATACAACTTTATTTGGAGGTTAATTTTTCATTGTTTGCTTTCAATATATCTAAGGTTTAATTGATATTTAGATAGTTTGGAGTACATGCTAGATTAACTTATTGGTCATTTTTATTGCGAATAGAAAGTTGGATGGTAAGTATAATAGTCGAACATTGATCTACACAAGTAGCAATCGCGGGACCTTGCAAAGGGATTCCATGGATCAATTGTGAAAAAACTTAACACCAGCAAGTGCACCTTATCTAAGAGTTTAATTATTGGTATCAACCTAAATTCACAAAGCCTAAGGAGTTCCATTGAATTACACCTTGAGTGATCTACTACTTGGCGGTTTAGAACGAATGAAATATGGTAGTCAAGAACTTATGTATCAAGTGATACGGGGAGTTTTAGGGATATCACTGACCCAGATGCTATTCTATGGTTGGTGATGAATGATTCTAACGAAAGATATATAAGTATACTCTTCGAGTTAATGTTTGGTAATAATGAAGCATTTCATAATCATCAGTTATTTTTTTTATATACTTTAATCAAACCAAACCCTCCTTTGGTACTTTTTTTTATTATAGTTTTGATAATATAAATAACATCTCAATTATGCACTCTATTGGAACGTTCTTTACTACCGCTATATTGCTAGTTAATTAGTGGAAAATAACATAAATAATTTGGTGCACTTACGACACGTATCGTATTTTGGCACCGCTGCCGGGGAGCAGTTGCTAATTGATTTGTTATTTATTTTAGCTTGTTTTAGTAGTTTAGAACTTTTTCACGTTTTCCTCAGTGTTTTCAGGTTTTTAGGTATTCGTTGTCTTAACAACTATTTAAAGGTGCTAGTCACTCGTCAAAAAAGGCAGGTAAATTATGAAAACAGGTTGTAAGTATCCCTTTTGTTTTGTTATTAATTTTTGGATTTCGTTTGCTTAGATTTTTCCTTTCTTGTGAGTCTTCATGTTTTCCTTCGGAAATAACATGTACAACGCACATGATTTTTGTCAAATAATAATGATAATCAATATGGTTTTCAATATTTTTATTATAATAACTACCGACCATACTAGGGGTACACTCAAAACCAATCTTTTGGTTATGATCAATCCCCAATGAAACCTTACGGTTATTCATGTACATGCCAACACCCTTACAACGGGTATATAAGAGAACAATCACGAGGATGATAGTAACATGCAGATGCCAAAGAGTTTTGAGCTCAAAACTTATGATAGTATATATCCAGACCCACTCATAGTGGTTTCACATATTCAAAGGGAAGAGATGTGATCTATAGACTTATGTGTAAGTTACAGTGGAAAACATATAACGTTATAAAACTCTCTAAACAATACGATCATCTGGAAGAAGATGGAGCATCAGAAGAAACTCTTTAGGAAATTAATTGGGCCATACAAATGGAACTGCAACATCATTGGGATATTGGATATTATGAGGTTGACGAAGATTATGATGACGAGAGTATTGAAAAAGTGTTGATTTACCAATTGATAATATATAATCGCTGACAGATCATGCTAATGTAGTGATAGATTACTCCCAGGTTTGCAATTTGAAAGCTTATCCGACTCTATATCTAAACCTTTGTGTGATTATCACCTTACCCTACCTCACATAGGTTGGATATATGTGCCTCTAAAATTCTTAAGGATTACTTTACTTCTAAGTATCCACCACCAAATGTGTTTGATGCTGGCATTGTGCAAGTTCACCAAGAGTAACCCATAAAAGTTCCCTTGTATTATGTTCTCTGTCCACTTCCTAGTGTAAAACGGACTAAATATGGGGAAACTTCCATAAAATAACAATTGTAATTTGTATATCATATGCTTACGTTTTTATGAAGTTGTTGTTAGAAATGCAAATTTTCATCTAGGTGGATCCCCAGATTTTCAGATTATTTGTGTATGGACGATAGGAAACTAAGCACTACATGTGAGGCAGTCCATTGATTTTGTATAATACCTGTTATTTTTTAATTTTATTAGTTTTCATATCATAGTAGGATTTCCCCTCTACATTGGAAGAGTCAATTACATTGAGAAAAATGTAAAGTTTAATTATGGAAGAGTAGTTACATATAAAGTTTTTAGTCTTTTAGTTAGATTTTTCATTTTGGTAGAGTACATCTTTTCAATTTTTTGTAAATATTTGCGTAAACCTCCAACTTTTAGATATCTTAGAGTCACATTGTATATTTTAACTAAGTTTACATACGAAATTCTTGTCGAAATAATGGAACTTGGAATGACTAAAGAATACCACATATTAAGTGTAATAACCTTTGAGAAAGTAATCGTGATGAACTTAACCACGTAGGGTGATAATTAGGTGATAAGAAAAATAATGCATGTTAGTGAACTAACCAATTATTAGTGGAGACTACCTATTGAGTTAGGCACCAAACCTTCAACATCCGTTTAGAGCGTTTCATGCGCGCTAATTATGAGTAGAATCATGAGCTACTCAACCTCGTACCTCTTCAATAATTTTTGATCTCTTGGGTGCTAATTATGTCAATCATGAGGGTGACGCCTAAGTGGGAATAAACCTCATTCTTGTAGTCTGAATTGCAGTTATCATCATTATTCCAGAGCAGTGACCATAGAAATACAATATCAACAAGCGAAGAAATATCAAATCTATGAAGGAAGTTGGAGAGTTTAAGGTTTACAAGCACCAAAAATAAGAGCGAAATTATATATCCAAATTGAAGACGTAAAGGAAGGGGTACCAAGTATACCACCAATTTTTTGTTGATAGGAGAATGAACCCGTGTAGTAGTTTTAACAATTAAAAGAAAACTTTCAATGCGTAAAACTAAAATCACAACACACAATAATTTTGTTAACGAGGAAACCGCAGATACAGAAAACCCCGGGGCCTAGCCCAGTTTGAACGTTTTTCTGTATTAAACCGCTACAGACACTAGCCTGTTATCAGACTTCAGACTGAAATATAGTTGAGAACAAATTCTCCCTCTAAGGAACTTAGCTTCTGTCGTTCTCATGTATGTATCTTAAATCTCGCAAGACCATATGCACTTGATTCCCTTATCCGGGGTCCATTACACCCTAAGAGTTTTTTTAGCCTCAGCGAAGACTTTTTGTACTTATCTGTATCTAACAAGGATTTTCTTTTAGATATTCCAACTCGGTTTGGAAATATATTTGCAGTAAAAAAAAGTCTAGAAACTTCAAGGATCCGAAACACGTACACTCTTATGAAATAGAATCCTAGATCACTACCACTCATATCAAATGACAGTTCAAATATCTATATTGTGGAATCACAAAGTTTGAGACAAATAGAACTTTGTGATCTATATCTATCTTGTTCTTGATCTAAATTTCGATAACTACAATAATCAATAGCACAAGATCTTATTTCAAGAGCTATCGTGTAAAATATAGTTTGACTGGGTTTTGTGAATCCCTAAGTAAAGTCTTCAAATTCGTTACTTTATACGGTCTCACCGAGAGGAAACTTAGGTCATAGAGGACGAATATAGCTTTGTAATCGTGACACTGCAGTGCTAGGAATTAAGAATTCTAGTTGCATAGATCCCTATACTTATATAGATTATCAAGGCTTAACGAGGAAAATCGATCTTGAGAAAAAACCTGGGACCTCGTCCAGCCTTTCAACACCACATTGTATTAAACTACTACAAACACTAGCATACTATTAAACTTCAGAATGGAATGCATTTGAGCCCAAATTCTCCCTCCAAGCAATTCAGGTATTGTCGTATTCCTTACGCCTCTTGAACCTCGCAAGATTCTGTGCACTTGATTCCCCTAGATGACGTCTTTTAAAGCCTAAGAGTTGCTTCAACCTTAGTGGAGACTTTTGATACCGATCTTCCTCTAACAAACAAGCATATTTGATTTCCCTTTTGACATGTTTAAATCTATGTTTGGGAATCTGTTTCAAAAGAGACAAAGTCCAACAAACCTCATTTAACTGGAACACTTACGCTCGCTTGGTTGAGAAGCATATTACTAGCCACCTCTCAAGAACAATCCAAACAAATAAAAAAAGAGTTTAGTTATTTATCTTGAGGAATCAAAGAGTCCGAGATGAAGAGAACTTTGTGATTTCTATCTATCTCGCTCTCGATCCAAGTTTCTTCTTATAATTAATGAAAGATGTTATCATATTCACACAATTCTATTAGATGCGAAATCTAGAAACCTCTTTTCTTGGTTGTATAGAACGGGTTTTTCTTCGAATCCTTTTAGTTCAAGGAATGGGTTAGTAGTACAATAATAGGAGTAGATAGTATTCGACCAAAGAAAAAAAGGAAGAATCGATCAATATTGAAAACCTAATAAATCAATAAGATCAAGATCCAAATTCAATAACTATCAGTTAAAAGATAGACTAACCGGTCTTCACGAATCCTCAAGTGAAGTCTTCAAATTCGTAACCTAGAGTACATTTCTATGAAAAACCTACGTTATTATAGAGGATGATGTTAGAGCATTGCTCGGTTGAACCCACCAAGCGTTGGTATGTCAAGTTTGGTTGTCATATTTTAGTGAACCAAAACTCATTTAAAGAGTCGCTTGATTATGTACTAGAGTCAACTTCTTATAGGTTAGCTTGAAAGTATTAGGATATGAGACATTACAAGTATTGCGAAGACTTGAAGAAGTGAAGAAGTAAGGAGCTACAACAACAACATCATCCTTCCACTTTGGGTTAGTGATATTTGACTTGAACTGTTTCATTCCCTAATGTATCTTTCAAGTCGTGCATATTGAAAACATAACTGCGAAGCATGAATGATTATACTCTAGTTAGACGTAGTATTAAGGAATACAATACAAGGTTTATTGCTTAACCGTTAAACTTTGTATATAAGACATCGACATAATCGTTTGAATA
The DNA here is from genome assembly GCA_023531295.1 of Papaver armeniacum. Classification (NCBI taxonomy): domain Eukaryota; kingdom Viridiplantae; phylum Streptophyta; class Magnoliopsida; order Ranunculales; family Papaveraceae; genus Papaver; species Papaver armeniacum. The sequence goes on from JAJJWW010012703.1 coordinate 492,762, forward strand.
TTATTGTGATTATGTATGGGTAATGAGGTGAAGATTTCATCCTAGGAAACAATGTTTTACATTCGTTTAAAGGAAGTAAATTCATGAAATTTTTTTATGAATCAAAAGGGAAATCACTAGGCTTATTGGTGTTGTGATTCATTGCATATCTTTTGAACTACCAATATGTGTGATTAGTATAACCGCTCATGACTTGTTTATGTTCTTGGTAAAACTATTCACATTGCCTGACTTTTGTATTGGTATGACTTTTATTAGTGAAACCGATCTTAAGTAATCGCCTGAGATGGTATGATTGTTTTAGTGTTTTTGGTATGACCAACTCTAGGCAAAGGGGAACCGATCCTATGAAGAGGTGCAGCCGACCACAAAGGGGAATCGATCCTTGTAAGAGGTGCAACGCGTTTTTAGCAGATGGGGGAACCGATCCTATGAACATGTGCAACACGTTTTTAGTGAAAGGGGAACCGATCCTATGGACATATGCAAGAAATACAAGTAGTTACCATAAGTATGTGGGGAACCGATCCTAGTACCTAGTCAACCTAATTTTTGGAAAGCTAGTGTGACTATACACAGTACTCACATGGAGGTAGAACCGAAACTTGTTTTGGTAGTACCGTTAAACCCATGATTGGTGATTGAGTATTCTTAATCAATCACGTAGTTCTTGAAAGTCAAATGAACCAATTCTAAACTTGTTTGGAAGTGTGGCAAATCGGTTTCAAGATTGTAAGTATGAAAGAGGACTTACAAAGTAATGATGTCGACATTCTTTGAACATGTGCAGTAACGCCTATCATTTATTGTTCAAATATATTCCTTGATAGCTAAAGGAAAATCCCAGATCGAATTATAAGTTGAGAATCTTTTAATTAAGATTTTTAATTTTATTTTTGGAAAATGAAAATTGGTAATGTGCATTTACTAATTGGAGATTTTCTAAGAGATTTTCGGTCAATGTTTCGACAAAGCATTTCCAGGAATTATGGAAACCAAATCTGGAATATATTGCATATCTTGAGAATATTTTCAGTTTTGGAAATTCCTTGGTGTCCAAACTTCCTTGGTTTAAAAATTCTAAAGTTTGCATTTCTAGAAAACTAATCCCCAGAGCCAGCAAAACTACCTAGTTGTGTTGTTACTGGTGGAACCGCCTATTCGGAGAGGAAAGTAACCTAATTAGGCGAAATTTTTTGCGTCCGTTCAGTTTAAAGACTTCTTTGGGATTGAGAAGCTCTATTAGTACCGTTGGTGGGAAACTAGATAATTACGGTTTATTATTAGTTTTCGATTGATTTGATTGACTAACGGTTGTTGAACTTTGATTGCACCTAGTTTGTTTATGCTTGAGAATCTTCTTCCGATATAAGATTCACTCAAACTAGATCAAAGTTTCGATGGGGATCTTTATAATGTTTGTAGATCTAAAGACGTCTTGTGATAATCCATTGTTAACAGACTCCATTCTGTGCGTGATTGATCGCAAGGGATTCAAGTTGATTGTGTGCAGGTGTTTATTGAAGATCTAAGAAGATTTGAAGATTTCTGATTTGGGTTCATAATCTTTGGTGTGCACAATACTTGTTTCGCTTAAAGAGGATCCAAGTATAATCAGTTTATCCTTGTGATATATTGGATTGATTAGTTGAGTAGATCGACATCAATACGATTCTTTGTGATTCAAAGTATTGATTGCAAAATCTTGATGATTACTTCGGTAATTGTTAGTAGATAGATCTATGGACCTTACAAAGGAGTTTATTGAGATAAACGGAAGAGCCTTTTGTCGAACTTACATCACTTGGTTGAAAAGATTTGATACCAAACAGATTTTTTGTTCCTTTACTGTTTGGAATACGAACCAAAGGAATTGTTCCAAGTACGTGACTTATTCATAAGTTGGAGGCGTGGGAATACAGACGGAACTAGGTGAACTATAGGTTTAGTTGCTTGGTCTCAACTATACGAAGTTGGTTTGATTTTGTATAGTGGATTAATCCTGAGAGTATTCAATTCAAGACAAGGTCCCGGGGTTTTTCTGCATTTGCGGTTTCCTCGTTAACAAAATCTTGCCGTGTCTTTTAATTTTTTTATTTCCGCAATTATAATTGTTTTTATTATAATTAGAAGTAAAATACACAAACGTTAATTCCTATGTACTTGATAGTAATCATATTGTGTTTGGTTAAGTCTGAACCTCTTATCAAGTAAACATACTTCGTTGTTGTATTGTCTCGATTTCGTATCCATAGACGATCACATGAAGTGTGAACCGATTAGTTGTATTGTCTCGACTCATTCCATAGACAATCACTTTCGGAGAAATGACTTATAGGTGGAAAATTTTTAGATTGAGGTATATTTGGGTACCCTCGTCCTTTCAATTAGTATTAGAGTTGCAAACACGAAAAGATCTAACAACTGTGTTTGGTGCGATCCAACCTATAAAAAATTGAATCTATGTCCGATTCATTAACATTCAACCGAATACTCAAAAGTTGAAGATGTTACTACTTCGTTGACTCATGATCCAGAGTTACGAAAAACATCTAAGTCTATCTCTCGATGAAAGAGAAGATCGATAAAGTGTTAATAAAACTCTTAAAGCCTATAAAGTCTCTCGTCTTCTAAAGTGTTGATATTAAAGACAGTCAAATCTTCTTAAACATGAGATCGTAGATAAAGACATTCAATCGAATAGTCCGGCTAAAGAGAATATGGATCTCACCGTCAAACTAGAAGCTCTTGGTAAATCTTTTACTTTAGATAAAAGAGACGTCCTATGACTCGACTAATGATGTTGTTGTGATTTCTTCCGATAATAAGGAAACTAAGAGTCCTTGTTCGATTTCTGATCGTGATAAAACCGGTTTAGTCACATTGAAATAGATCAAGATGATGGTAGTTTGCCTAACTACATCAAGTTAGAAGAGGATGAGAAACCCACTTCTAGATCTATCGATGATCAAACGAAATATTGTGCAAAGGAAACTTTGAACCGATTCCGTGATGATGATCTTAAGAAATACAATTTTCAGCACTTGACATGAAACTTACACTTCTTCAACATACAGTGGTAAAAATATTGAAAGAAGTTTCTTGTCTTAAAAAACTAAAAGACCATTCCTCAGTAGAAAGACAGATTATACCACTACCCGATAAGATCAACTCAAAAGAATCAGAGGAAAGAGTTGATAATCGCTTCTGGATAAAGGTTCCTCTCACCCATATCGAAACAATTCTTGTTTTGATGAAGAACGATTCCAAAAGAAAGGTAAAGAGAGAATCTCCGCCAAAAGAAACAATCAGGAATTTCCGATAGTTGTTTCAGATAATTACACTGATGTGGATCATAAGGAAGTCCTTAGAATGAGAAAATCATATGAAAATCTCATTGAAAGAATTAAAAGAGATTTATGTATCTCTGAAAATTCTCACATCAAGATATCTTCTCCACATGATCATGTCTCTAGAGTTAGAAAAGATCATTATTTCAGGAGAAAATATTTTGGGCGTAAATTCCTAAGAGAAGCATGAACTATGTTTTCGATACTCATTGTAAGCTAGAAAAAGCTTACTCCGATGCAACTTAGTTGTATCAAAATTGTGCACTCTCATCCTTTTTCGTGCTCTTATTCGTGGATGGAAAGGCACAATAAAATCGGAGCACATTTGTTTGTGTAGTTGTTTATCGTAAAGTTGTGACACTTGATGGATAGTCGCGAATCCATGGTTGTCTGAAAATGTTCATGATTAACATGATCTTCCAAAAATAGGTTTTATTTAAAATTTTCGAATTTTAATAAACCTTCCACTTGAGAAGTTCGGACAAAGGAAACGAAATATATTCTTTAATATTTTCGGATTCTGCTGATATCTTTCGGTTCGAAAGTTGTCTCTTATTAAAGGGAAACTATCTCTTGCTTGTATTATTGAAACCCTGATCAATCTTTTTTATATATAATCGAGCATGCCTCCAATAACTCGCAGTGTCACAAAAGCTAATAAGGAGGAAGCTCAAAAGGTTAAGATTGTCAAGGAATCAATATAAAGAGGAAAAAGAAAAACATATCAAAAGTCATGTCTCGACTATTATTCCGATAGTTTCCGTTGGATCACAAGATAAGTCATGTCATTAGCTTACAACAAACAAGATCCAACCAAAACCAAGTGGATTCGTTCCGATAGTATGACTCAATATATCCAAGGTTTTGAAGAACGGAAACCAATCTTGTCATGACTGCTCGACATCAATATTGGGTAAAAGAAAAGATCAAGGAACAAGAAGAGTTCTTTGCTTGAACTCAAGGTTCTAATCAAGAACTTGAGAAACAAGAAGTGGCATGCAGACAAGTCTCTTGAGACATGCTTCAAAAGTTTGAACACCAAGAAACCTCAAAGGAACAACAAGAGCACCACTAGAGATTAAATTATATACCGTAATACTTAATCAAGGAAAATAGACATTATTTTTTTATTTCTTTCAAATAAAGTCTATTATGAATAAAATTATTTGATTTATAATTGTTCTTGTGATATTTTATGTTTACATAGCCTATGCTTGAATGCTTTATCTTATTGCTATGTATGTGTATGGGATGTTTGATTTCAGTTTTCTAACCTTGATATTCGATCTCATATGTTGTGAACCATTATGGTTTGGGTGACTTTTGGTTTAGCAGATCAAGTTCTAGCCCATGTTGGTAGGCTTTATCAAAGGATCATGAGGGTTTCTCGATTGAAATAATATGTGAAAAGTCACAATATGTTGAATCGCTGGTTTAGCATAAAAGCATATGTGTTTCACGATTTTCAACTTTTGCTTGCAATAGTTAAAACCAGATTTTCAACCTTTCTCCGTAAATGTTGGTTGTTGTTATTCTTTTGTTTTGCATAAGGATGACAACATAATGATATTTCGATATCAATTCTCCCTGGAAGAAGATGCCATCATATTGGAGAAGTGGATGCGAAATTTGAGGTAACAACTTTGTTAGTTAATCGTTTTCCTGTTTAAGAAAAGCTCTGAGTTTATTGCGATATTTATTTCTTTTGCTTAACAAAATTTCGTTGACAATTGATGTTTTATTCCATTATTTGTGTATGGATGTGTGTGTGATTCAATTGTTTTAAAGGTTAAGAAAAACTATTATTATCTTGCTTTATTGTGTGTGGTATCAATTGTTTAGGCTTACAAAATTTGGGTGCAATTGCGTGTGCTTTAATGTCTATGTTGTTTCAATTGCTTCCGGTTGAGGTGAATAATTATGCAAGTTGATTTATTTGGTTTGTATGAATTATTTATGGCTTAACGAAAGAAAAGGTTTACGGAATGAATTGTTTAGTCCAATTCGATTCGGATAAGAGAAACTAAGTTAATTTCGATCTTAGTTAGACTTATCAAAGTGGAGGTTTCTGTTTATTCAAGTCTTATCGAATCCCTTAACAAGGAATGCTAGTTAACTAACCTAGTACTTGTCTTGTTTAAAATTGAAAGGTCTAAGTTATATGGATAATTAGAACCTGATGAGAAAAATAGAGTTATCATTATTTTGGTCTTGTCGAACAAGTGATTGTATTTGTACAATCGGTTTAGCAAAGGAACTAAGGTGATTAGTCGATTTTTGGTTTGCTAAACTATTAGGAAAAATTGCTTTGGGCAATTGTTTCCTTGATAACATATCAAAACAAAATTACTTTGTAGTTTTGATTTTGATATTGGTTATCAAAAATGGTGTGTGGAACCCTCGTGCTTAACTCTTATAGGTTTGCAAGTCTATTTTGAGATTTGTAAGATCCTTTCGGTTTGTCCTTTATTTTTTTCTTTTCTTTGTCATTTTGTGACAAAAAGGGGGGGAAATATATGGAGTAAACAAGTGATACTGGTATTGATTTATATTGATTGGTATCACTAAGGGAAAGGACATTGGTGCTTAAACGTTTATCTAACAAAACGAGTAGAGCATAGACTAAGGGGAAGTAGCATATCATATGATACTTGTAGTTATATGGACTACAAAGGAATAACAAAAACGTGCGGATTGAAAATCTACCTATCTTACCTTTAGGGGGAGTATTAGCTTTGTTATTATAGTGTCAACATCGGCATTTATGGATTGAATGTATACAGGTTATTGTGCTGTTGAATTTGGAAATCAAGCGTACGTGTAATGAATTCTTGTAATTTGTTTATCCATATGATGTAAGAGTTTTGTCACTAAAAATTAACAAAGGGGGAGATTGTTAGAGCATTGCTCAGTTAAACCCACCAAGCGTTGGTATGTCAAGTTTGGTTGTCATATTTTAGTGAACCAAAACTCATTTAAGTCGCTTGATTATGTACTGGAGTCAACTTCGTTTAGGTTAGCTTGAAAGTATTAGGATATGAGACATTACAAGTATTGCGAAGACTTGAAGAAGTGAAGAAGTAAGGAGCTACAAAGATAACATCTTCCTTCCACTTGAGGTTAGTGATATTTGACTTGAACTGTTTCATTCCCTAACGTATCTTTCAAGTCATGCATATTGAAAACATAACTGTGAAGCATGAATGATTATACTCTAGTTAGACGTAGTATCAAGGAATACAATACAAGGTTTATTGCTTAACTTAAACTTTGTATATAAGACATCGACATAATCGCTTTGAATGCTATTGTGATTATGTATGGGTATGAGGTGAAGATTTCATCCTAGGAAACAATGTTTTACATTCGTTTAAAGGAAGTAAATTTATGAACTTGTTTTATGAATCGAAAGGGAAATCGCTAGGCTTATTGGTATTGTGATTCACTACATATCTTTTGAACTACCAATATGTGTGATTAGTATAACCGCTCATGACTTGTTTATGTTCTTGGTAAAACTATTCACAAGGCCTGACTTTTGTATTGGTATGACTTTTATTAGTGAAACCTATCTTAAGTAATCACCTGAGATGGTATGATCGATTTAGTGTTTTTGGTATGACCAACTCTAGGCAAAGGGGAACCGATCCTATGAAGAGGTGCAACAGATCACAACGGGGAATCGATCCTTGTAAGAGGTGCAACACGTTTTTAGCAGATGGGGGAACCGATCCTATGAACATGTGCAACACGTTTTTAGTGAAAGGGGAACCGATCCTATGGACATGTGCATCAAATACAAGTAGTTACCATAAGTATGTAGGGAACCGATCCTAGTACCTAGTCAACCGAATTTTTGGAAAGCTAGTGTGACTATACACAGTACTCACATGGAGGTAGAACCGAAACTTGTTTTGGTAGAACCGTTAAACCCATGATTGGTGATTGAGTGTTCTTAATCAATCACGTAGTTCTTGAAAGTCAGATGAACCAATTCTAAACTTGTTTGGAAGTGTGGCAAATCGGTTTCAAGATTGTAAGTATGAAAGAGGACTTACAAAGTAATGATGTCGACAATCTTTGAACATGTGCAGTAATGCCTATCTTTTATTGTTCAAAGATATTCCTTGATAGCTAAAGGAAAATCCCAGATCGAAATATAAGTTGAGTTCTTTTAATTAAGGTTTTTAATCTTATTTTTGGAAAATGAAAGTTGGTAATGTTCATTTACTAATTGGAGATTTTCTAAGAGATTTTCGGTCAATGTTTGGTCAAAGCATTTCCAGGAATTATGGAAACCGAATCTGAAATATATTACATATCTTGAGAATATTTTCGGTTTTGGAAATTCCTTGGTGTCCAAACTTCCTTGATCTATAAATACCAAAGTTTGCATTTCTAGCAAACTAAACCTCAAGCCAAACAAAACTACC